>JANHMN010000001.1:225089604-225127254 GCA_030674055.1 Rhabdomys pumilio | reverse complement strand
GAGAGAGAGAGAGAGAGAGAGAGAGAGAGAGAGAGAGAGAGAGAGAGAGAGAGAGAGGACAACTGGCTACAAGAAGATAGAATTCTATGCTACAACTGTATTTAATAAATATAATGACTAAAACTATTTCAGAAAACATAAGATTTTCATAATGTCAGATTCAGTCATCAAATACTATATATATATATATATATATATATATATATATATATATATATCACATTTTAGCAAGTAAAATTAGAAAGCACAGTAAGGTCAATATTTAAAGTATATTGTGGAGGACAAAGCAATAGAAAAAGGCAATTAAGGAATAAACAGAGTTTAATTAGATAAGTCAAAGAAATAGCTTTGTAGTAAACTCCACAGTAGGATGGCTATCTCTTTTATTCAGTGTGTATTTCCAGCACCAACGAGACAGGAAAGTAGAAACACACTAAATATTTGTTAATTAAATAATGCAGGCCAAGAAGTTTTTCTCAGCTGTTTTTTCATGTTAATTATCATTTTTATTTAATAACCTGAGAAATTGTGGGATTCTTAATCCCCTGTTTTCTTCTGCAAATTAATAACTCTTCCCTTAAGCCAACCACTGACTGTACATTTCAGATCTAAAATTTCATTTGATGTTTTATAGCAGAACTGTGTCTTTGATGATTCAACTGTTAAAGTGACACATTAGATTATAAAAAAAAGACAAGAATGGTTAATTGAAATATGTACTTTTAATATTTTAATATGAATTTAATTTTACTCAATGTAATTTCAATTTAAATGTATGAATTTATGTCTTAGTTTGGCCTTTAATATATGTTATATACACATATATAATATTTTCATTCATCTTGAAATTATGGTCAATATACAGGAAATATAGGCAAAACAATTTAGGTAATAAATTTGCGATTAATTTGGATATTTTATTTATCAAAACAGCCTTTTATTAATATATGAATTTTTGTTGTGAAATTAAGCCCTATTGATCACTGATTGTAATTACTCTAGCTATTTACACTAATGTTTCAAATGGGCCAATGTATACAAATGTAAATAATGTATTATGTGAAACAAATTACATTTATACAAACTCCTGATAATTGTCATGAGTTTCAGTGTCTTCTGAAATATTAAGATGGCTTTTGAATTCTGTGGATAATAAAACCAGCAGACCTAACTGAATAAAATGAAGACGTTTTATTTGTCAAATTTTCCTCTTTTAGAAGGATGGTATTTATTTCTGTCTGATGACTTCTATCTTGGTTATGTGTGTAGGGCTGTTGTGTGCACATGAGGGTATGTGTATAAAGATATGCCTGTGTTATAGAGTAAAAGTCAGAAAAACCATTGTAAGTTAATTCCTTCCTTCTAGGTCCTGAACTTATGTCATAAAGCTTGTACAGCAAGAGCCTTTATATTCTGAGCCTCCTCTATACTCTAAACTTGTATATTTTAAATGTGGTTTTGGTAGCAATGACTGACAATGGTTTATGAAATTGCTGAAAACCAGTGATATGTAACAGATTATAAACTTAAACCCTCTTTATTTCAAGTAGACATGTATATTTGTCTATTAGAAGAGAACACTTTAAGATGGTATTATGAACACTTAATTATATTCTCACCAAAAATACGAAAATATTTTCTTTAGGTGAAATATTTCTAAAAAACAAAAAAAAAAACATAGAAAATGAGGACAAGTTTAAATTTTCTGGCCACTTAGAGCTCCTTCAGAACAACTACTTATATTATGTACCTGCAATTACACTCAGATATTTGAGGTATTAATGGAGACTTACTTTACCTAAAATAGTATTAATCTGTATATTTCAAATGTTCCCCTCATCCTTGGGCCCAAATAAGCATATGGAATCATATAATAATCAGTATTTGGTATTTAATTTACCATATTATGTTTATTTGTGCCCATTTTTAATGTCATATTTGTTTTCTCTTAGCTTTTGCTTTATTATAATATATATAATTAGACAACTGTGAAATAACTGATACATCAGTATATTGCAACTACAGTATAGGCAATGCTGATTTTAAAAAGTCCACACAGAAGAATTTGGACTCCTCATTACCTATTAAAATAATAATAACTATTATCCCCAAACACATAACTTAAAGAAATATACTAATTAATTCCACATTGAAGAACTATAGTGTTCAAGAATATTGGTTTTAAATAAGGTGTACATTTCAATGCTCCAGTTTGTAGGATGAGTTGTATTTCAAAATGATAGTGTGTTTATTTAAATTAATCTTGGACAAGTTTAGTTATTTGTAAGTTTATTTCATTACTTGAGAATATGAAACTGTTTGGGGGAATAAGTTTGCAAGTATTGAGATAGAAAAAACCCTAACCTTTAGTGCAAGGAACCGGAAATATCTCAATTTGCTAGCTTCATAAACAATGCACAGCACTTTACAACCTGAACCAAAAATCCCCTCATGCTCTAAAGACATTATACAAGATATTACTCCAATTATTTAAAGTAAATGATATGCCTTGGATATGTTTATTTGTTTGTAATTGCTGTAACAAAATATAAAAATGCTAGATTTCTTTAAATAAAAAGGTGGAGCCTTGCCAAGTAGAAGCATTTTCTGATTGGTTATTTCATTAAGATACGTTATCTATTTCTTCCAGAATGAACAAAACTTTTATCCAATAGACAATATACCACTAAAACGATGAAATGTAGAAAATGACTTTGCTGGAATTTTTGAAAGCAAAGCAAAGCATTTATAGTGTTCACATTTATCCTGTAAGTGACCAAAATGTTGGCAACTTTGAGTAATTTTTAAGGCAAGACAGGCTTTTCTGGCTGGTTTGGGCTGCAGAGTAAGCAGCATTACCAAAAAGAATTTATAGTTCAGATTATCAAAATATCTGTGATGGACGGGGATGTTGGAGAACAGTTCTATAAATCCTCACTAACAGAAGTGCAGTGGAATTCACAGTGTTGTGGAACCAAGATACTTAGAAAATAACTTTTTCTTTAGAAAATAAGGTATTGCGGCAGGTGTGGTATTGCCACTTTAAACTCCAGCTTTATGAGGCTGATAAAGGAAGATCACAAGTCCAAGGCTAGTCTGTGCACATTGAGACCATGTTCTAAAACACAAAACAAAAACTGTAGTTACCAAAAACCCTAATATGAAATCAACTGAACTCACTCTGTGACTAAACATTGAACACTCCTATCCCTGATGTCTGACCTGTGGTTAGTATATGATGTAACTCCTAAACGTTAAATGATTCAGCTTGCAATCTGACAGACAACTAATATTAATAATGTCACAGCCACCACATTCTTACTCTTCTAAATGTGGTTTCATAACTCGTTCCTAAAATTATTTATCCCCAATTACAATTTCAAAATTTAGTGTTAGACCCCAGTTCCCACATTGGTGTTTGTGACATTTTGAAGACAATTGAACAGAAGTAATCAGTTAGGTTCAATGCAATTCAAAGATGTAAAAAGCTTATAAATTTTAGAATAGTGCTTTATTACTATTTTTCTGGAATATAATATGGCCATCATATAATGAATAACAGTTGACTGATAGTTTTAAAGAAAGAGCAGCTTACAGCAAATAAGATTAAAGGGCCATTATAAAGGATATTGGTAGTGGTTTAAAGGAAAAAATAATGAATGAAGGAGTGTGGTGAAGCTACTCAGAGTAGGTTTGATATGTAAAAATATTTTTACCTAGGTGAATATCCTCTAATGAGAATGCACTATACAAACAGGTTAAGCATAATAGTGTTGTCAAGCATATTCATTTCCTAAACAATGTTTAGAAGAAAGATAATCTAGGAAAGTGTGCAGAAAAGCACACATCTGGATTCACTGTACTAGAGGATATCTAATCATCAGCTGCCTCTGTTTTCAGATTTTCCAGTGGAACGGAAGAACCTGAATATCTGATAAATGAGAGCTGACACACAAATTATTTGACGGAAAATGGTTTATATTGAACCATTCCTTTATTTTTCATAAAACAGCCAATAGTATGTTATCACACTTTCTCTTTAAGTCTCTCTCTCTGTCTGTCCCTGTCTCTGTCTCTGTCTCTGTCTCTGTCTCTGTCTCTCTCTCTCTCTCTCTCTCTCTCTCTCTCTCTCTCTCTCTCTCTCTCTCTTCCTCCCTCTCATTGTTTTTGTTCAAGACAGGTTCTTTCTGTTTCATCTTGGTTGTTCTGAACTTGCTGTGTTCAAACACTGATATGTGCCTACCTATGCCTCTTGAGTGCTGGACAATACCACCATCTGGTTAAGATTGTTCTTTTTTAAAGGCTTGTTTTAGTTTCAGCTGTATGTAAATGTGTTTAACACTATGCAAAAATGCACACTTCCATCCAATTGTCCACAGGGGCTATAGTCATCTGTTGCCCCTAGAACACTTCATATAGTGACCAACCTGACATGAGTAACTAGAACAAAATTTGTGTCTTCTGGAAAACAAATAAATGCCCATAAATGCTGAGTCATTTATTTTTTGGCACCCAGATTTCCTGATCTAATATTTGAGTAATTATAAAATACATAAAAATTATCTGACCTCTTAGAATTAAGAAGCTATTATTTGTTGTGGTAGCTACTTGTATAGATTTGACCAAATTGTCTCTGTACTTCTATCCTGTTCTCTTCACCTCCTCCTCACATCTTACCTCTACTCTGTCTTTATCCTATATCAAGATGCCTCTTCTTCCTCCCTCTCCCTAGTCACCCCCACCAATTTTTTTTTCCGGTAATCAAAAGGTGAACATTTTAATTGACTCTTGTTTTCCTTGATATAATATTACATCCCAGGACATGTTGAATACAAATTCAAATGATATTTTTTTAAATAATAAAGGTCTGTTCCTTAGGAAAACTATTCAATTAAAAATAACTTCCCACAAAATAAAGTATTCAAGAATATATGCAAATGAAATGAAAGACCTCCTTAACAAAAATTTCAAGATATTATAGTAGCAAACCACAGATGATATGTGTTCCATGTTAGAAAGAATTAATATTGTACAAATGTGTATATTGACAGACTTGCAGTCAGAAATAATTCAATGCCTGTCAAAATTCCCATTTCATACATCACAATTTTAGAAAAAAATGTAAGAATACATATAGAATAACTAATGAGCAAACTTAAGCAAAAGAATAAGAACAATGCAGTAAGTATCACAATGTATACCCTCTAGATATAATATAAGGTTGTTTTGGTGGTAACAGTCTGTCACTGGCATAAAAATAGACAGTTAGATTAATAAAATAGAAAAAGATAGTCATAAGTAAATCAGAAAAGATGTGTTCAGTTAACATTTGAGAAAGAAGAAAATTATACTTTGGAAAAGAAGACAGGATAATTAAAAATCTAATGATGGCAAAACTAAATTTCTTTCTGCACAAATATACAGTTAGATTTATGTCTTTTACCTTGTGCAACTCAATTCAAAATTGGTCAAATACCTCAATTTAAATGTAAAAGCACAGAAACCTTTATAAGAAAACACAGAATTCCAACTAATATTGAGAAAATCACGAGTAGATAGTCAACAGAAACTAGCCACAAATAAAAACAGATGGAACCACATGACAATAAAAAATTTTACATATTAAGGGAAACCACCAACAATTTTCACAACCAGCCTAAAGAATTGGGGAAAATTTCTACCAGCTTTACTTCAGACAATGATATAACAGTCAGATTTTACAAAAAGAAATTAAACATCATGAAAATAAAATTGCCAGAAAATAAATGAATTCACAGAAGCCATCTAAGAAAGAGTATGACAATTAAGTTTCCTGGAGATAGCTCATAATTTTGCATGTCTGTGACGACTGCACTCTGGAGAGGCACGGCCCCAGAGACTTCATTTCAGGATTGCTTCTCATTGCTGATAAGCATTTCCTGACAGCATGACATAGCCTAATGATTCTTGGGCAACAGTCCACCCTATTAAGCAAATGTCTTGCAGATCAACATGAAGATGAACATTCATGAATTAATGCTGTTTGATGAATAAATGACTTTATAGAGTCTTCGCTTTGATTCAAATGATTTTAGGAAGAAAGTTTAAGTAGATGGTTTTAGTTGTTTTGCCAGCAATATGTAATAAAGTCAGAATCAAGAATAGAATGTGGCCTCCTCCTCATAGAATAGTAAGTAAAAGTTGAAAAATAAAGAATACAATGAAATTTTATAAATTATACTAAGAAAAAAAATAGACTTGGGACAGATTTGTGATCAAGAAAAACAATTCATTCTAGGTCGGGTCCAAAGGTGAAGTCACAAGTGTGCACTATGTAAAGCAAGGCCATGGGAATCTGTTTCTTTGAACTTATAATGAGCTGATAGAATGGAACACTGCCTGACTTTACTATTGACAGCCTTCTGCAACTCCACTTTAGTGTAACAGTTTATCTAGGGGCTAATTTTTAAAGAAGGTTTTTCTAAGAAGGTATAAAATGGCTCAGAGAAAATATAAAGTATGGCTGTTGGGACCTTCAATTACATGTATATATGTATATGTCTCTACATGTAGCTACATACATGTATACACACACACACACATATATATATATACACACACACACACATACACACACACACATATACTAAGAAGGTATACAGGTATACATCTATATATGCAAATTATATAATGTATATATAAAATGTAATATATATATAATATACACATATAATGTATGTATATATATAATGTATATATACATACATATACATTAGTCTGTATATATGCATACATATGCATTATAAAATGCTTGTTTAATTGTGACAGTTATGAAACAGTGTTCAGTCCCTATTAGAGTGTGTGTGCATGTGTGTGTGTGTGTGTGTGTGTGTGTGTGTGTTTACCTTCATTATTTGCTTTCTTTATTTTCTTTTTTCTTTGCCTCATGAAGAGTTAACGAGTTTTGAGCCACTCCATTGGTCAGTTAGGGGCCTCTGAGGCAAAGAAAACTGCTCCCAAGTAACTAAGCTGTCTTTTTATAAGCACTTGCTGCTATCAACAGGAATTAAATTTTCAGAAGCAACCAGCTCCTGGCTCTGAGATAGCATGAAAGAGTTAAATTGCCAAAAGTCAGCAGTTTTTGGTGGAAATGACTGACTCAATACTCTGCTTTTGCTGCTTTCCTCCAGAAACTGGATGCTTGGCTAGACTACAGCAAGGAATAAATTAATTGCATAGACAATATTTAAAAATACATATGAGCAATAATTAGTGTTAACAGTGTTCAGTATCTGTAGAAATCACGAAAATTAAAATTAAAAATATTGAGTTACTATGTCACCCTCGTCAGAATGGATATTGCCCAAAAATCTTACAAGAAATGCATGGAAAGATGTGAAGAAAGCAGAATCTTGTATCCTTTTTGAGGAGAATGAAAATTAATACTGCAACCATGGAAATTATATTTTAGGATTCTCCAAATAATAAAAATAAAGTTATAAAATTCAACTCTTTAGCTCCAGAACATATACCCAATGAACACCAAGATCAACCAAAGAATTGAATACTACTCAATTCTGAATAAAATCTAAACATTTGCAGGAAATAAATAGACTTATAATATATACTAATAATAAGTGAAGTTCCAGTCTCAGAATAAAAATAAACACATATTTTCTCTCATATATTGAATCTAGCCTATAATACAACAGTATATGTTAAAAATGTGCATGTACGTACATTGTAATGTGAAGGAAAAAGAAGAAGAAAGGTTAAATATCAGGAGATAAGCAAGGACTAATTCAGATAATAGACACAAATTATGAAGGAAACTATAAAGCTAATTATTTATTATAGTTCTAATTCTGTCTTAGAATACTTGACTTGAGTGATTCAAGAGTTGTTAAAATATATTTGATACTGCAAAAAATAAAAATTAATGTGAAATTCTATTGTTTGTTGTAAATATTTAGGAGTTAAATGAAATGTATAAACTGATAATTTTAGCATGTAATTTTTGCATTAAATTTGTAAATAAGGTTTATACCTATGAAAGGAAATATATGCAGAATACATTAACTATTTTTCTTTAATTTTTAGATGTACAAAATCTCAACCCTTTATGTAAGGTACCTGTTTTGATCCGACCTAGTATAAAAAACAAGGATGGGTTTGGTAGAAGTGTTTTATTCTTAACCCTACTCTGACCCCAGCAGCAGCAGACTCTACTGCCTGAGGCTGTGATTTCAGCAAGAAAAACAATGAGGAACTTTAGGAAGTTTTGATATATCCATGGATCACCTACAAAGTTTTCTACATGCCCAGGAATATCCCAGGGAAATACTGAAAAGGCAGTGTACCACTCTCTCACTTATGACTGATTTCATATATTTCCTCTTTTTGAAAGAAGAAATTTTCAAAGGCAAATCCCTAAGTGGTTATTCTGGCTATTAAATAGCATAACTTGTGGTAGCTTTTATTTTTTTCTTCATGAGGTTTTTGAAGCATTGGCTATTTAAAAAGATGTTTTAATATCTCCATATGTATGAATTATACAAAATTACTTCCTTTTTAATACTTTATTTAATTTTAAGTAGTGATAAAGTAGAATTTATATTACTTTCATAACATTTGATATATTGATATTCAAAGATTTTTTAATATTGAAATCTATGAACAATTTCAAAAACAATTTGAAGTAAATTATTTTTCTCTTAAAACTAAACTAGATGAAAATATTACATTCATTATAGTATGTGTGTGTGTGTGTGTGTGTGTGCATGTGTAGAAAGAGACAGAGACAGAGACAGAGAGACAAAGAGACAGAGAGAAGAGAGATAGAGGCAGAGACAGAGAGAAACAAAGACAGACTGAGACAAAAAGAGAAACATGAAGACACAGAGATGGAGATTAATATTTTTTAACAGAATGCTGGAAAACTTATTCTAACAATTTGGAGAGAGTGTCATAAAATGTAATTACTTTGGGGTGTAAGCTACAGTTAATGTGTAAGTACCAATATCTGTAATCATCTATATTTATGGAAAAAATGAATTCTATCAATAAAGAAATTTGTTTATTCTATCAAAAAATTCTTTATTCTATCAATAAAGAAATTTGTTATATAATATAAATACATTAAATTTTTTCTTCTATTTTTATTCATTATACCATATATTATATCCTGACTACAGTTTCCTCCACTGTTCTTTTCCCAGTCCCTCCTTTCCACCTCTCCCATAGGAAGCTACTCCTGCATTTTCTTTCAGAAAAGTACAGCCACCCAGGGCTATCAACTGTAAATTGCAATAAGATTAGACCTCACCTCATAATAAAGCTGGACAACACAGTAATAGAAAAGTGGTCTCCAAAACAGGAAAGTGTATAAGAAACAGTCCCCACTCACTCTGCTAGGTGTCTCACAAAAGACCAAGCTACACAACTATAATATATATGCGGAGGGCCTAGATTATAATTATGTAGGCTCCCTGGCTGTTGGTTCAGTCTCAGTGATGACCTATGAATCCAGATTTGTTCATTCTTTGAGTTTTCTGGTCCTGTCCTTGACATTTTTGGCTCCTATGATTCTTCCTGTCCTCTTTCTCAGGATTCTACAAGGTTCAACTAATGCTTAGATGTTGTTCTCTGTATCTGCTTCTATCAGTTGCTGGGTGGACTCTCTCTTTCTCTCTCACTCTGATGCTGATTATGCCAGGCTCCCATTTCTTATGGTAGAATATCATTAGGAATTTTTTTTTGTAATAAAACCAGTTCTGATAATCCAGGCAGAAGTCTGGGGTCCTTCTTGTGGCATGGGAATGGCTACTCAATGACTGCTGTTCCCACAACTTCTGTGTCACATTTACCCAAACACATCTTACAATCAGGACAAATTGTAGGTATAAGGTTTTGTAGTTGTGTTGGTGTCCCCATCCCTCCACTGGAGTCCTTTTCTGGTTAAGTGGAGTCTTAGACACTGTCACCAAAATAGATTGCAATGAGTTTCTATTGCACCAGCTTTCTACCTTGTCGCTGAACTGCAGCCCTTCCAATTCTAATTGTCTCTCCCAGTACTTTCTCCCTCCATCCTCCCCAACCTTATCACTGTCCCCAGTCCCACCAGACCTTAGTTCACTCACAATATCTGTTTTATTTCTGCTTTTCCAAGGACATCTGTGCATCCTTCCTTTGAGCCATCTTTGTTCCCTAGACTCTATGATTTTTTTATACTTTACAGTTAATGTCTATGTGTGAGTACATACTAGGTTTATCTTTCTAAGATTAGACTGAGTTACTTTGTTAAAAATGATTTTTCTACTTCTATCCATTTGCCTGCAAATTTTGTGATCAGATATTTTTGTAACAGCTGAGTAATAATCCTTTATTTACATGTACATTTTCCTTATCCATTCTCTGGTTGTGGGACAACTAGGTTGTTTTCCCATTTCTAGCAACAATAACTAAACCTGCTCTAGAAATAATTGATCAAGTGTATTTGTGGTAGGATGGGGCTTCTTTAGAGATATGCCAAATAGTAGTATAACTGGCTCTTTTGAAGTATACAGATTAAAAATTTTCAGAGAAACTGAAATATTGATTTCCAAAGTATCTGCCCAAGTTTTCACTCCCATAACAAATGGATTACTAAGGTTTCAGATCTTAGTCATTCTGATGGGTATAAGATATAATCTCAGAATCTTTTTGACATATCTTTCCCTGGTGTCTAAGATGTTCAATATTTCTATCTCTTTTTTTGCCTTTTCAAAAATTGATATTTTATTTACATTTCAGATGTTATCTACTTTCCCCATTTCCCCCTCACCTAGAAACCCCTAGCTCACCCTCCTCCTCCTGCTTCTATGAGAATATGCCCCAACCCATCTATCCACTCCCACTTCCCCCTTCCCTCAATTTCCCCCACACTGGAGCATCTAGCTTTCCCTGGACCAAGGATTTCCTCTCCCACCTATGCTCAAAAAGGCCATCCTGCACTACCTATACAGCTGGAGCCATGGGTCTCTCCCTATGTTCTCCCAGGCTAGTGGTTTAGACGTTGGGAGCCCTGGTTGGTTAGTATTGTTGCTCTCCCCATATGGTCACAAACCTCTTCAGTTCCTTCAGTCTTCTCTCTAATTCTCCATGAGGAAGCCCATGATGAGTTCAACAGTTAGCTGTGAGCATCCAACTCTGTATATGTCAGGCTCTGGCAAACTTCTAAGGAGACAGCTAGATTAGGCTCCTGTCAGCATTCACTTTCTGGCATCCACATCATTGTCTGCCTTTGGTTACTACATCTGGGATGGATACCTAGGTGGAGCAGTCTCAGGATAGTTCCTCCTTCACTTTCTGTTCCACACTTTGTCTCCATATTTGGTCCCATGAGTATTTTGTTACTCCTTTTAAGAAGGACCAAAGCACCCACACTTTTGTCTTCCTTCTTCATAAGCTTCATGTGGTCTGTGAGTTGTATCTTGGGTATTGTGAAGATTTGGGTTAATATCCACTTATCAGTGAGTGCATGCCATGTGTGTTCTTTTGTGATTGGGTTACCTCATTCAGGATGATCTTTTCTAGTTCCATCCATTTGTTTAAGAATTTCATGAATTCATTTTCTTTAATAACTGAGTAGTACTACATTGTGTAAATGTACCACATTTTCTGTATCCATTCCTCTATTGAAGAACATATGGGTTCTTTTTAGCTTCTGGCTATTATAAATGAGGCTGCCATAAAAATAGTGAAGCATTGTCCTTATTAGATGTTGGAGCATCTTCTGGGTATATGCCCAGGAGTGGTATAGCTGGGTCCCCAGGTAATGCTATGTCCAGTTTTCAGAAGAACCACCAGACTGATTTCCAGAGTGGTTGTATCAACTTGCAATCACAACATGTAATCAACATTGGAGGAGTGTTTCTCTTTCTCCACATCCTCACCAGCGTCTGCTGTCACTTTAGTTGTTGATCTTATTCTGACTAGTGTGAGGTGGAATCTCAGGGTTGTTTTGATTTGCATTTCCATGATGACTGAGGATATTGAACATTTTTTTATGTGGTTCTGTGCCATTCAAGTTTCCTCTGTTGAGAATTCTTTGTTTAGTTCTGTACCCCATTTTTAATAGGGCTATTTGCTTGTCTGGAGTCTGTTTTCTTGAGTTCTCTGTGTATATTGGATATTATCTCTATATTGGATGTAAGATTGGTATAGATCTTTTTCCAATCTCTCGGTTGTTGTTTCTTTTTCTATTGACAGTGTCCTTTGCTTCATAGAAGCTTTGCAATTTTATGAGGTACAATTTGTCAATTCTTGATATTATTGCTCTTTTTATGGGATTGCATATTCCTTCAGCTTCTTCAGTCCTATCTCTAACTCCTCCATTGGGGACCCCATGCTCAGTCCAATGATTGATTGTGAGAATTCACCTCTGTATTTGTCAGGCTCTGGCAGAGCTTCTCAGTAGACAGATATATCAGGCTCCTACTTCTTGGCATCCACATTAGTACCTGCATTTGGTGACTGTATATTCTATTATCAGTGCTTGTGCTTGTGGCTCCTATTCATGTACAGAGATTTTTTAGCCCTGAAATTCCATCAGTTTGTATTTTATTTATTCTATTTTCATATTCATTTCTTGGGCACTTTTCTTCTTTTTTGTTTTTTTCAACTGCTTGCTTTTTCTTAACTTTAAGAGAGAGATTTATTCCCTGATCAGATATTAAATATGGGGAAGAGGGCATGTTTGTGTTTTTTTTTTTTCTGCAGTATGCTGAAGGAGCATGGTGGCCATCAGTGTGATGGGTGAGAGAGGCTGATGCCAGTACAAAAAAATGCTGCTTACCTGTGAGCTTGCTGAGTGCCCTGACAGTGGTGACTGGGAAGCTGTATTGGACATAAGTTCCCAATCCATCATTGCTTACCTATACCCCTGATGGGACAAGCTACCTTGCTCAAGTTCTTAGTCCTTGTGAAATAGAGACTCAAAAAGAGAAGTTATAATGCCTTTTGTATTGTTATTAAATGTGACCAGTTAGTCAGACTCATTCATGGACTGGTCTACAAATCAAACCAATATTGGAAATAACAGTCTTCATTTGGTCAGGGAAGTAGAGTCTGATACTTTGGTCATCCTGAAAAGGGTCACCTAAGAAAAAGTGATCACAAGAGTGTTCACATAATTAGGTTTAATGCCTTGCTTTGTCTTTGACTATTTGTGTTTATTGTATTGCTTGTTTCTTGACTATTTGCATCTATTGTATTGCTAGACCCTCAACATAGAACTGACCTTAAAACATGCATATAATCAAAATGGTGTAAAAGCATAAAGGAGGAAGGGGAAGCAATAGGGGCTTCTAGGGAAGGGGAAGTGGGGAAAGGGGATATTATCTGTATCATAAATAAATAAAATATCCAATAAAAAATAAAAAAGATTTATTAATTTCCTCCAATTATCTGTTTATGTTTCCTGAATTTCCTTAATGGACTTATTTATTTTCTCTACAGACCTCTATAATCTCTATTATGTCTGTTTAAAAGTCATTTCCTTGTGTGTCTGCTATGCTGAAATATTCAGCGATTGCTATTCTAGAATAGGAAAGTGCTGGTGGTAACTGTATTGTGTTGGATGTTGTTTCCAGTTTTCTTATGCTAGGTTTGGGGGCTACTTAAAGGTCTAAGTACTAATTTCTGAATTTGTCTTTGTTCGATCAGTGTTTTTTTGTTTGTTTTTGTCCCCCCCCGCCCCCATACTTTTGTTTTTGTTTCCTCTATGGTCTGTGTGGCCTGGGCTTTTATTAGTCTGTGCACTCTTTGCTGAAACAGGGATTTTCTGTCCCAGTTGACAGCTGGCTCAAGGTATCTTGGAGGGCACAAAATTGGTGATATGGTTAGGGATGCTGAACTAGTGAGAGAGTGGGGAAATTTGACAGACAGGCAGCCTACATGGACTTCTCCAGGTCTGTGTGGTCTTTGGTAAAGCAAGGAGTTTTTGCCCCAGTTGAGTTCTGTGGTTGTGGTCAACAGGCTCATTTCTTGAAGAGTAGAAAGTCATCACAACAGTTGGGAACTGGATGTAGCCATTAGAACAGTGGAGGACTTGATATAAAGTTGCCAGAAGCCTACATGTGGAGGAATTTGGCAGACTCAGCCTTCCTGGACTTCTCCCAGTCTGCCTGGTCTCTGGCAGATCAGGAAGTCTCTATACCTTTTAAAGAATTAGAAACAGCAATTTGGATTCTCTGGGACTTCAGAGGGATGAGATAGTGAGAGATTGTGGAAGTTTTGGAAACAGGCAGTCTGGTTTGATTTTTCCCAGTCTGCAAAGTCTCTAGTAGAGTGGGAAGTTTCTGATCCAGGTTGATGTCTGGTAGAGCAGGTAGTCTATGTCCAGTTGAGGGCTGCTGTATGGCAACAAGGAGGGTGGGAGACTCAGAATAATAAAATAGATTTAAAAATCATTTACTACTTACTCCAAGTAAGCACACTTCAAATTATATTAAATATGCAACTACAAAATTATTAAGTGTTTCTCAAACATTTTTGTTTCATCATGTGTGAACTCAGTTTAGTTCTAATTCTCATTTTAATTGGATTGTTTGCTTTTTTGATTGTTAGGTGTTTGTCGATATTGTTGTTGCAGATTCTTGTATATTTTCATTCTTAACCTATACCAGATGCATTATTAGTAAAGACATTTATTTCCTGTTTTGTAGGTTACCTATTTGCTGAGATAATTGTGATATTTCTTATAAGAAGTTTATTAGCTTCATGATGTTCAACTTGATATTTTTTGTCTTGTCACCTGAATTTTGTGCACAAATGTTTACAACTAGAACATGCTCTTACTGAGTTTTCCCTTTAAATGAGTTCATAGTACCTGTGCTCTGATGTTTTATTTTAGTTTGAAATTTCTTTTGTCTAATATTAAAGTAGCTACACCTGCTTTTTGCAGGTGGCTCCATTGATTGGAATATCTTTATTATGCTTTGATACTAAGGTTAAAACTGTCCTTGATGAAGAAATGCGTTTCTTGTATACAACTCATTTTTCTAACCCAATATGTAAGTATGTGTGTTTTTATTGTGTAATTGAGACCATTACTTTTTAGTCAATATTTACTCTTGTTATTTGTTTTGCTGGTTTGCCTCCCCCGCTATATATACATTGACTAATTCCTCTTGGACTATTTATTCTTTGTGATTTCAGAATAAAGGAATAAATTTATATATATATATATATATATATATATATATATATATATATATATATATAAATTAGATTAAAATTTTCCTTACATAGTTTTCTCCAATGCTGGCATGGTGGACATTCATAACATCTATTCACTACCAATGAAAATTCAAAATTAATTTAAAGTATAAATGTTTTCATGTCAATCACAACACAAACACATTAAAGTGAATTCATCCATAATATTTTTAACTGAGTTACAAAATAATAATTAAAGGAACTGAAATATATCTAAGGAAATGAAATATATTTTATGTATTTTGAATTAAATGAATTAATGTTTTTATAATCACAAATTCTTATGCCTAGATTTATTTTCAAATTCAATATTTATTCTCTGCCCAATTTATTTGTTTCAGAAATGAACATGTTACACTTGATATGTAAAAATTTAAGAGATACAGATGTCAAATACACAAACATATGCAAATACAAAACTGAAGCCTGATTTCTCACTTTCAAAATAAACTGTAGAATTTCAACCACTAAAACAGTGATTCCGTATGTGAGGAAAGACACGGATTTAGTGAAGTAGAACTATGATCACAGGTAACCACACAGATATGGGCATCATTTTCAACAACTGTGACAAGTCAACACAGGAAAGAAATCATCGTCATTCATCATGTTTCACTGCTTCAGATTGCATAACATTTTAGATGAGAAATAACGAACGAAGATCTTTGTAGACTGAGCAGCAACTGATTTCTCAGCTTCTGTGGTGCACAGATGGCAATTATGGGACTCTGAAGCCCACTATATGTAAGCCAATCCAACAAATCTGCTTTGTAATATATAGCAATTTTATATGTCCTGTTACATTATAGAACCCTGACTAGTGCACTATTCATACAATCAACATTATCAGTTCAAATACTTTAATTTAGCATAGACCCTAGCTTCATAAATACCTCACTCACACTGACTGTCTTCTTTAAGAGACAATGTTAAGCATTTGCAGGGCATATGCAATTACTATTTATACACTTGATCTTATCCAAAAGGTCAAAAAGCAACACACTTAAGCGGTGCACTAATTGCAATATATATATATATATATATATGTATATATATATATATATATATAATAAAAATCTTAAATAACTGAAAATAAGTTCAGTATTCTTTTCCTATCATGTATAGTTTAGATGTTCATCATCATACTGACCCTGAGTTTCACTGTGATAATCCACAAATAAAACATATTCTTGCTTATATATTTTTATTTTATTTTACACACCATAAGACCAACTGAATTCTATAAAACATAATAGAAAATAATTTCAGATTAATATCAGATGTGCTTAGCACTTTCTCCTATCCAGCATGTGATAAGTGCTCTGCTACAGCTCACGAGCACCTCTGAATGTATCCTTTGACTCATTTTGTAGATAATGAGGTGAAGCTAGAAGTATCTAACAGCTCAAGAGCTGTGAGAGGGTAAGTGAAAAAGTTAGAATATGAAACATTTTAACCTGAGCTTTCCAAGCATCTATTTGCTTGAAAAATACAGAAAAATATCATAAATACCACTCAACCACAGCTTCTCAATAATTAAAATTGAGAGATCTTATAATTTAACAGTTTGAAGTGAGCCCATACAAAACCTGTGACCCTCACAGAATAAATGTCAAGAGTAATCCCTAAAATTTCATTCTGTAAGCAAAATGCATCAGTAAATATGTCGTAGGCAAATGGTAAATAAACAATATCCCATTTTTTCAGGTAGACTGTTTAATTATTGATAAGAAATAAAATAAATGTTAGATAGAGAGTTGGATAAATTGATAGATGTCTATCTATTTATCTAGTTCATTGATTACTTTCCTGTGTATATTGTGGCAATTAGTCCAGTGTTAGATCAACTAGAGATTTTAACTTATATTTAAAAAAACGTTCTTTTTAAAGTTCATTAAAAGTTACATGGAAAACAGCTGTATGTATAAATATATACAAATTTAACCTTAAAAAAATAACTTCCATGAAAGGGATTCATGATGTCTATTATTATTCCAATTCATCATATGGTAATGGAACCTCTATTAATATACTTGCTTTCATCAAGTGGAATTGTGAATAAATTACTTAAAATATAATATTGTTATTTTTAAGCTTGAGGGGAAAAATAACCACAGACTATGGAGTAAGTGTCAAAAAACATAGAAATTGATTACCTAAATTAACTTTGCTGTTAATGAATTTCCCATATAATTAAGTGTATAAGTCATAAGCCTGGAAAGTGATAAATTGCTAGAGGAGAATATAGTCACATATGAAATGACTAAATGTAGAAATAGCATCAGCCATTATATATAAACTATAAATATCAAAAAAACATACTGAAAATTAGATTGTGCTTCAATAAAGTTTTCCTGGTAGAAGATATTCCTTGCAAAGACTGCACTATTATTTTTTTTCATGAGAGGACAAAGTCAATATTGGGTGCTCAGCAGGTATGATAACTCTATAATTCTCTCAAGATTCCAAGACAAGTAATAATGAAGGTTTAGGGAGAAAAGTAGCCACAAATTTAAAAGGTTTTCATAGAATTTTTTTTTTTTTTGGTTTTTTGAGACAGAGTTTCTCTGTGTAGCCCTGGTTGTCCTGGAACTCACTCTGTAGACCAGGCTGGCCTCGAACTCAGAAATCTGCCTGTCTCTGCCTCTGCCTCACAAGTGCTGGGATTAAAGGCGTGCGCCACCACCGCCCGGCTTCATAGAAATTAAAAATCAGTATAATCATCTCTCTTCTCCCACTTGAATGTCTTTCAAGCTGAGCAGATCACAAATTTACGTGCTGTATAACTCCTGTCTAGTCAGGTGCCCCAAAAGTGGGTATAGCATGCAGTAAAGAACAGATTGTCACCAGGACAGTCAGAGTTCAGTATCACCCAAATGTGAGTTCTCAGATGTATACCATAAAATGTTGCTATGTAAAATACATTCAGTGAAGCCCACGGTTTTATGTTTTCAGTGACCTTCCTTCAAGTTTACCATTGCAAAGATATACATAAAAATAAATGTTAAAACTTGAGAAGTGAAAAAGTGGCTTTCATATGCTAAAATATATGGCAAGATTCAAGCAAACAGATGGAATAAACAGTAGGAGGATAGAAATTGAAAAATGTTATTTGATTAGCCCAAGCAACACCATATGACATTGATTCTGAAATGGCAACGTGTACATGTTCTCAAACTCTTCAGATGAAACTTATTAGTGCAGTGAGCCAATAGAATTTTAACAATGATGTCTTTGTTTCTGATTTTTGTCAGTGCTTTAGCATTTGCTGTTACCTACTTTTTCCCTTTAAAATATAAGCTAAGAATTTTTTTTAAAAAGTGCTTTAGATGGCCACTCTAGATTTAAAATATATTTAGAAAAATAATGCTAATGTGTTGACAGGAATCAACTGTACAGAATGTGAAATCTGAAGCTCCCATATGGTAAATAGACAATGGCAAAAACACATCATTTTATGCATCTTGCAATGGTTCCAAAATGACTTAAACCATTTATAGTCTGTCAATATAATCTTTGCAGTTTCAATTGAATACCAAAGTAAGAATCTGAAGAGTATATATTTTCAGTTTAATTTTGTTTGTTCTACTTCTACTTAAAACTAGAAACTGAATAGATGACACGTTTTATCTTATGAATAATTTTAATTGTGTGGTTTCTATGGTATGCTAAAGTAATATATTGAAAGTAGAATATTTTTACATTATGTTTTTAATTTAAATAGAATTACATCATCTCTTTCTTTAGGATTTCTTAATGCTGAGCTCGAGAAAATAATAATGCTAGGCTTCATTAAAAATGTTATTACTCACTTGAATCACTAATTCCAATTTGGTAAAATCAAGACTTTAGTCTGACACAGAATTCTGATTAAGGTGTTATGATTTTTCATGCTGCAAACACATTTAATGTTCTGTCATTTTTTTCTATAAAGAAATAAAGACAGTAAAAGAATTTAAAAATATGTCAAGCTTAATATGCCATATTTCATGTTTAGATTAATAGTGCTATGTTGGTTTGTATTGTGCTTTATAGATATCATTCTAGGTAGGACAATGGTTGATTTCCTCTTTTAGATTTACGCATGGAGAGTTCTGGTACAATAAAAGTGTTAGCCTTTGGGGGAAAGCCTATGAGGTCGATCAGGCTCAGCTAGTTCCTATGTCTGAAGTAAATGCTGTGGTTTTTTGCAAGAGTGACAAACCTTTTTACTCTGTGAAATAGCCAGTACCAAGAACAATAGCTTATAATGTCTGGGGAGTCTCTATGACAACTCTGATAAACTATTCAAAAGGTTTCTCATGCCTGCTGTTGAAGTTTTTCTTAGACTCTATATAGCTCTTGGTAGGAATATATTCAACCCAGAAAGGTAAATTTTGTTTAATCTATCCATATATGAATACACATTCTTATATGTATTACATGTAATTTTAGGTAGCGAGATAATATTCCTTATAACATTTTCTGACATTATTATTTTTATTGCATGGTCAGGCCCACCATATTCACAAGGTGGATTGGGGTAGTGCCCACTGATCAAGGCTTGCAGATCTGCTGAGCTGACCTGTGACTCTTTCCCATCACTGACTTCATACTCTGAGCTGAGCTGGGCTTGGGTTCTTTGTGGCTTTAATGCCTCTGGTGGAGGAGATACAGCTCTGGTGTGAGGTGCGAAAAGAGATGGTTGTCCTGGGTAAAATCCCTTGTGTCCCAGGAGCAGAAGCATCTTGGCCTGACTTGCTGGGCTGTGGTTCGTCCAAAGACCTCTTGGGAATGGAAAGGCTAAATCTTCCATTGTCTGTCAGCCTTCCCTCCTGAAGGCACAACCTCAGCCATGCTGACTTTACTAGCTGAGCACCAGGGGATAGCTGGGGCAGCCAGAGGCACTGGAGAGCCAGCTTATAGTCCATGCCTTCATCTACCCCAATGTGAATGACTCCTGGGGCCTGGGTAGGGCACACCTGGCCACCATGCTGGATTATCTGCTTCTCAAAAGAGTTCAGCCTGGCCAAGTCCAATGCGAGTGGGCATAATGTGGGCTCTCAGGGAGCTCAGCCAGTCTCTAGCTTCACCTGCTTCCCTTTTGGGAATCTTTGCAAGTGCTTTGCAATGATGGATCTGCATGGATTTTCTTTTCCTTGGGAAGTGTCTTCAAGATTCCCTGGGGGTCCACTGACATGCACTGGATCCTGACCTTGTAGGCTCACAACATTTTCCCTTTCAAATCACTTTTGTAGTGCTATTTCTGTATCTTCTCCACAGAATGATTGTCCTTAACATTCCAGGTTTCTCCAAGGTTATATATTTAAATCAAAAGATTTGAAAATGATCAGCACGGGAGTTTTGAACTGCTCTGTTTATGACCTGGGCTGGTTCACTTCTCCTTAGGCAACCTGGTGGTTCCCTGCTCCTGGGAGGTCATCATATTAATGTCGAACTTAGTGCAAACACCCACTCAGCATAGCTCACTACAGCCCAGAACTCCTGGACTCAAGCGATCCTCCTGTCTCAACCTGTAGCTGAAACTACAGGCGTGCAAAGAAAAAAAAATGAAACTAGGAAGTACAGATGAAAGAGAACTTGTGATATTTGTATTTTGAGTTATGTTTATTTCACCCAGTGTGACATTTACTAGTCTTACCCATTCACCTGAAACTTATGATTTTGTTTTCATTTAAGAACAAGTAGTATCTTTCCAGTATCATTTATTATGGATGCTACCTTTTCTCTGGTGTACATCATTGCCACCTTTCTTTTTTCAAATGTTAGATATCGATAGTTACATGCCTTCATGTTTCAGTTTTTGATTTTGCTTCATTGCTGTATACATACTTTTTAGGTTAATACCATATTAATTTTGTTACTGTGGGTTTATAATATATTTTTAGGTCAACAACAGTAATTTTTAGGCTTTTTATTGCTGCTGTTGTTGTTGTTGTTGTTGTCATTGTTGTTGTTGTTTTGGTTACTCCAGGATTATTTTGGTCCCATAGATCTGTTTCCATTTCTGTAAAGAATGATATATGGACTTTAATTGTGATTGTATTGAAGTTGTAAATGGATTTTGATAGTATTTCCATTTCACAATATTAATTCAACCAATACAGGGGCATGGAATGTCTTTCCATTTTCTGTTATCTTGATCTATTTTTTCTGAGAATTAATGTTTTCATTGTAGAAGTATTTTCCCTCCTTGATCAGATTTACTCCTAGATATTTTATTTTGAGGCAATTGTGAGGGCTATCTCTGAGCTGATATTGATGGGTTCTATAAGAAAGTAGGGTGTACAAGCCATGGAAAGCAAGCCAGTAAGCAGCATCTCCCCATGGCATCTGCATCAGCTCCTCCTCCAGGACCCTACACTTTTTTTAATTTTTAAAAATCTTAAATTGACTTCCTTCAATGATGAACAGCAATATAGAAATATAAACCAAACCTTTTCCTCCTCAAGTTGCTTTTTGGTCATGGTGTTTTGTAACAGTAATAGAAACCCTAAGATCAAGTGTGTTCAGTATCTCCTTCTCTGTATATTGTTAGTGGTGTTTAGAAAGGTTATTGCTTTTTGCAAGTTTAATTCATTAACAACAGCTCTCTAATTGTACTTAAGCCAAGTACACACACACCAAAAAAAAGGAAAACTATGCTTTATGGAGACATAGAGTTTCTTGGGCTTATAGAGAGCAATAGTATATTCTAAATACAATTTCCTCTCCCTAACTTCTCTAAGATCCTCCCACGTCTCCTCCCATCTAAACCCATACATTTTTTGTCTCACCTTAGAGAACAAACTGGTATCTCAAGGGTAATAATAAAATAATGATTTAAAATAAAAGCAAATGAAAGAGATATGACAAAAGAATAAAAGAGCCAAAGAAAAAGCATGAAAACTATATAGAGATATAGAGACATACTTATTCATAGACCATAGACATAACTTGTGTGATTTTTGGTACTAATTGGTGGAATTTCATGTGATACCCTACCAATCCCTAAGAGACATTAACTGAGAAACTATTTGTAAAACAAATGTGTTATCCTCACCTTTTAACTGGCTTCATTCCTCAAACATAGAATTATCTATATGATTTCTCTGTCTTCAAATTTCGTTCCTCTACTTACACCTAACTTTAAACCTATTTATTTATGTATGCCTCAACAACCTATAGATATTTCAAAACCTATTTTTATACCTAACACAATATAATTCCAAATATTGCAGGTTTTCAATGTAATTAGTTTTTCTTTCCTGTCTCTATAATCAAAACTATATAAAATCTTTAAAATGGAGATTTTTTTTAAAACCACACATTTCCTATAATTTTTATCTTTTACATAGCTATGCACTTTCAGTAGTAACACTGAAATAATTCTTGGCTAAAACTGTGTTAATTTGCTTTTAGTAACTGTGACTAAAGAAAATGAGAAGAGAAATTTTAAGGAAACAAATGATCTGAGCTTATTCTGGGTTAAACAGAGAACATTTTCTCTCAGCCTTTTAGATGGACACTAGATTTTCTGTGCTACTATTACACCTGTGAGTTTGTGTCTTGCCATACACTTAGGTAAACCTAAGAGTTAAGAAAACTTCCTCACATAGAACAAGTAGTCAGATTTTTTTAATATAGAACTATAAAAAGAATATCGGTATAATTGAAGAAGAATTTAACAACCACAACTACAATAACAATGTCTAGACATGATAGAAAACACCCATCTAACAGGGGTTAGATAAGATCAATATTTTTAAAGAATAAATATGCACTCTAATAATGGAACATGCACGTTATATAATTAAGAACTTAAGTAAATTGTTATGAAAGTTGCTATAAAAAAACATTAGGGAACAAATATAATATTGTCATTCTAACAGATTATCACTAAATTAAGTAAATAGGTTTAAATCATCCTTTCCATTAGCAACAACACAAATCAGCAAAAAGTATACAAATACAATCTAGAATTCTAAAGCAAGTTTATGGCATAAGTATATGCAATATGTGCTCATCTCACGAAAATCTCACAGTTTTTCATTTATTTACATTGAAATGTATTATAGTTTATTTCAGAAGCTAAATCAGATTTTAAAATAAAACCAACATCCTTTAATTTTTGTTTAAAATAAAAAATAAATATTTCTCTTTTTAATCTTTTTTATGTTATTTGATGTTGGCATTATTCACTTATTTTTTTATTGGATATTTTATTTATTTACAATACAGATGTCATCCCATTTCCCATTTCCCCTCCCTAGAAGCCCCCATTGCATCCCCCTCCTCTTTTATGCTTTTATACCATTTTAATTACATGCATGTATTAGTTTAGGGGTCTAGGAATACAATAGATGCAAATAGTCAAGGAAAAAGCGAGACAATAAACACAAATAGTCAAAGAAAAAGCAAGTCACTAAACCTATTACATGAACACTTCCATGATTGATCAATCACTGTTTCTAAGGGCTTATCAGGAGGATCAAAGTATTTGAGCCAACTTTCCTGTTCTACCCAAGATCATTTTCATGTTTGAAGCCTACTTCCATGTTCTAGCCTAAGATTTAGATTCCTATCTGAAATTACTTCTTTTTTCTAGCCTAAGATTTAGATTCCTACCTGAAACTACTTCTTTGTTCTAGCCTAATGTTCTATTTCTACCTGAAGCTTACTTCTCTTTTCTTTCCCAATGTCATATTCCTGCTAAGCAGCCCATTTCTTTGTCCTTGGCAAATGTCAGATTCTTGCCAAGCAGCCCCAAATGCTCTTCACCTCTCCTTGTTTTTTTTTTTTTATTTCATTAACAAGACTGAGCCTGTCTTAGGTCATTCTGACAAGAATGCCTTCTGTTCCCATAATGGAATTTACATTATCCAAAGCAATGCTTTTTTGTCATAGGTTAGTAATTCTTCATAAAATCTTAACTGTCCTTGGCTTACCAGCCTGTTAATTTAATAACTCTGTCTGGGGGTCCATTTTCAGGTTCAAGCCATGTACTTTGGCAGTCAACATGTCGATGTTGTTAAAGAGAAGCTTTAACACAATGGGCAGGAATAAAAGTATTCCCAGAACAAAAAGAGCTAACATAGCCAAGCTATATATGCCACTTTTGAAGCCTGACCAAAATAAAAATACTGACCTCAGGACATGGGGAAAAGGGCATGTTTGTGTTTTCTCTACAGGATGCTGAAGGAACATGGTGTCTGCCAGAACGATGGGTGAGACATGCTTGTGCCAGGACAAAGAAAGATGCTGACCTGTAAGCTTGCTGAGTGGCCTGATAATGGTGATTGGGATGTAAGTTCCTGAACCACCATTGCTTATCTATACCGCTGATGGGACAAGCTGCCTTACCTCAAGTTCTTAAACTTTGTGAAACAAACAATCAAAAAGAGAAGTTATAATGCCTCTTGTGTTGTTATTAAATGTGACCAGTTAGTCAGACTCAATCATCAACTGCTCTAGAAATCAATCCAATATTGGAAATAGCAGTCTTCATTTGGATATGGAAATTAGCTGCAGTTCTCTCTGATGTTATGTTAGCAAGAGATAAAGTTGGGGCAGGATCTGGATATCAAACAGGTGTTAGCACATGTGTTAATGCTCTTTTTATTGTCAACTTAAAAATACTTTATTTTCTTTTACAGTATTCAGTGTAAGTTTTAATAATTGTACACCTTCTAATTGTGTTTGTGTTTTGAAATCTGACATGTTAGTTATGGAGGTCTATCAACCAGCTTTTGTTTTTGTGCTCTGAGTATCACAGAGCCTTGGTAATCTAAAAATAGCTTGCAAGTACTGGAAGAAATGAGTCCGGCTTTAAGTACAAGCAAGAGAGTAGTGGGCTTGATTATTTCTGGTATAACAGCTTTAATTACATTTATTGCTAGCACCACTGCTTTTGCAATTGCAGTGACACAAGAAGTTAAAACAGCTACCTTTGTTAATTATTTAGCAAAATATGTTATTAATGTGTTGAATACACACAAGGATTTAGATATCCAGTTGAAAGAATAGATTTATGCTCTTATTCTATTCAAATTACTGGAAGGAGGTTCAGAATTTAAGGGTAAGGAGCCATCTTGAGTGTCATGGCAAATACCATTGGATTCATGTTAGTTCTACAATTTACAGTGGTAGTCATTATAATTAGGATGAAGTTTAATGACATTTGCAGTGTATTTGGCATAATTCTAACATGGATACCTTGGGAGCTTATAAATTTCAAAAATGCTGCTCTGCTGAGCATTAATGCAGTATATACTGCAGATAAAATTACCCATGGCATTATTTATTTCTAGTATTTTCATTGTAAATTAAATACATTTCTCTTTTTCTTTTCTCTGTTTTTTCTTTCTTTCTTTCTTTCTTTTTTTTGAAGGTGTTTGTCTCATAATACTTGGCATTTTTTTTTAATCTTACAGGTTTTTTTTTTCTTTTTCTCTTTCTTTAGTTTTTTGCTTATTTTTATTGGATATTTTCTTCATTTACATTTCAATTGTTTTCCCCTTTCTAGGTTCTCCCTTCAGAAACATCCTATCCCATTCTCACTTCTACTACCTTCATGAGTGTGCTGACCCAACCACTCATCCACTCCTATCTTCCCATCCTGACATTCCCCTACACTGAGGAATTGAATACCCTCAGGCCCAAGGGCCACTCCTCCCACTGACAATTTCAGAGTGTTCCTCTATCTCCACATCCTCACCAATATCTGTTATCACCTGAGGTTTTGAACTTAGCCATTCTGACTGATGTGAGGTGGAAACTCATGATTGTTTTGATTTACATTTCCCTGATGACTATGGATGTTGAACATTTCTATAGGTGCTTCTCTACAATCTTTTATTTCCAGTTTCATCAGTTGAGAATTCTCTGTTTAGCTCTGTTCCCCATTTTTAATAAGGTTATTTGGTTCTCTGGATTCTAACTTTTTGAGTTCTTTGTATATATTCCTAGGATTGGTAAAATTTTTTTTCCCAATCTGTTGGTTGCCATTTTGTTTTATTGACAGTGTCCTTTGCCTTACAGAAGTTTTGCAATTTTATGAGGTCACATTTGTTGATTCTTGATCTTAGCGCAGAAGCCTTTGGTGTTCTGTCCAGGAACTTTTCCCCTGCACATGTGTTCAAGGCTTTTCTCCACTTTCTCTTCTATTAGATTCAGCGTTTCTGGTTTTGTGTGGAGATTCTTGTGGATATTTTCCAGAAAGCAATCTACAAGTTCAATGCAATCTCCATCAAAATTCCAATTCAATTCTTCATAGAGATAGAAACAGGAATTCTCAAATTCATTTGGGATAACAACAACAACAAAAAAGCCAAAACAAAAAAAAATCAAAAACAAAACAAAACAAAACAAAAAACAAACAAACAAACAAAAAAAAACAAAAAAAAACAGGATATTGAAAACTATTCTCAACAATAAAGGAACTTCTGGGGAAATCACTATCCCTCTTCTCAAGCTGTATTGCAGAGAAATAGTGAGAAAAACTGCATGGTATTAGTACAGAGACAGGCAGGTATATCAGTAGAATAGAATTGAAGACCAAGAAATGTAACCCACACACCTCTGGTCACTTGATCTTTGACTAAGGTGATAAAACCATCCAATAGGAAAAAAAGACAGCATTTTCAACAAATAGTGCTAGTTCAACTGCCAGTCAACCTGTAGAAAAATACAAATTCATCCATTCTTTTCTCCCTGTACAAAGCTCAATCCAAGTGGATTAAAACTACATATTTCAAAGATATATTGCATAACCACATTATTTTTTTGTTAAAGGGAAAAGTCAAACATCTAAGATTAAATATCTAAAACTATGGGCTACTCAGATGGCTCAGCAAGTAAAAGTACCAATCGTCAAGCATGAGGAAGTACATTGATTTGTCTATAAATTGTTACTTGTACAAAAACATTCATTTTGGTCTAGAAAAATTGCTCAATGGTTAAAAGCACTAGTAACTGTTCAAGGAGAATTCAATTGCATTCCCAGTATCTACAGTGTAGCTCACAAACCATCTGTAACTCCAGTACAAGGAAATCCAATGCCCTTTTCTGATTTTAACAGATACTCTAATACATTTTTGTACAGCCCAAAATGTTGATTCTTAAGATATAAATAGGAAAATTAATTTTTGAAATTGTATACATTCATACCATGGCCAATGTGGAAATCTGAGGACAATGTAAGAACTGAATTGGTTCTCTTCTTCTAGCATGAGAGATCTAGTAACTAAGCTCAAGCCCTTAGGCAAGGGTGGGCATCGTGGGGAAGAAGTAACATTGTCAGCTAAGTGAAATTGCTGGGCAGTCATTTTAATTTTTTTTGTTGTGTTTATTTTATGTTTTAAGGTAATAAAACATTTCTAATATGTAAACCAATTTCTACTTCTTAATGAAAGTGTCTATGAGAACATATTGTCATAGTCAGTGTTCTACTGCTGCGAAGTGACAACATGACCATGTCTTATAAAAACAGAGCATTTAATCTGGTATTGCTTAAACTTTCAGAGGTTTAGACCATTTTCATTGTGACAGGAATATGATGACAAGCAGTCAGACATAGTGGTACAAAGAAAGTAACTGAGGGTTCTATATCGGGATCTAGAAGCAGGGGTAAGAGAAAAACAGTCATCAAAGCCCACCTAAAGTGACAAATTCTCTGTCAAGGCACACCTATTCCAAAAAAGCCACACCTTCTAATCCCTCCCATGTAGTGCAATATCTTAATGACTAAGCATTTAAACACACAAGCATTTGGTTGTCATTCTTATTCAAACTACCTACACTTAAAATATTAAACCCAAAAAGAGACAAGTTTTTATTTAGTACTAAAATGTAATTATTTTATGATTATCAAACTAATGAAATTTTTCTGGCATTCTGCTGTGTAATAACTCTTCATGGGTACTTTTTTCTCTCCCAGTTCCTTCCAGACCCTTTGCATCACCGCAGCCACCAAACTTAATTATGTTTTTCTGTTTAGAAAACACACAAAAAACATATATGTTCTCACATTTATAAAACTGAAATACTTTGAGAATAAAAATAAATCCTTCTTACATACTAACTTCAATTATTATTTTGTGAGACATATGAAAGCAAAGCTGCCAAAATTATATTTTTATTACACAAATTACAAAATGACTGGTTAGTTTAACTACTTTTCTCCAGTTATTTAGCTTATGAAACAAAGCACATGCCTCACTCTCATGGAAACTATCTTAGACCACATGTTTAAAGTAAAGTTACTTTTCAGTTTGTGTGTGTATTTTATTGCATAAATTCTCCCTTTCTTTATTCTCATCAACTGCTTTAATGTTGGCTCCTGGTTTTTAAAATTTATTGCCTTTTTATTCTTTACTTATTACTGTTACAAACACATACATATTCACACACACACACACACACACACACTGGTTTAGAAGTGATCACTTGATTCTAGAAAACTATTTAAGGGGCTCATCTTGAGGGAAGATTAATTCTTTCTCAGAAACCTGTAAATAACTGTAGTTCTTTATTTATTCTGGGGGCTGTGTGTGATCTCTCCTGTCCATCTTTAGACCACCTATTCAATACTAATATATATAATTATTTAGATATAACTATTTAGGTTTTAAATGTCTTTAGATGACCTTAAACAAGGTGTGGTTGAATGTACTGACTTAAACAGATTTTCAGACATAGAGGCAGAAGGATCGGGAATGCCAGTTTGTGACAAGTATCAAGACAGGCTGAACCACATTATTTGTCACAAAATATTAAAAACAAAACAGGGAGTGAGAAATAAATAAAGGTGTAAAAGGTAGAATGAAAGAGAGAAGATGGAAAGGGAGATAATATATGAAGGCTCTGTCAATCTACTGTTTTGCAGGAAAAATTATTTTATAATAATTCTTCAATGTGTTACAGAATTAGTAACAGTGTATGCCACAGTTTCTAATATTTACCTTATTTCTAAAATGTAAATGAAAAGATTTAAGTGCCCACTGCAAAGGATCATGGATTATGTATTATAGTAAGGCAACTTCTACACTTGATCTTTTTAGAATTTTTACAGCAATGAAAAGCTTTATGACCTTTTGCTTGTGGACAGTTGCTAAATCTTCCCCTTTTCTCTCTCCTTCTCTCCCTTCTAGATTACCAATTTAATCTTTGTTTTCATATTGAAAATGTGTTGCTTTCTCTAGAAAAATTATTTTTTTAAAGACAAATTAGATGATATTTTTAATTTACCCAGAATATACATACATACACATACATACACACACATACACACACACATATATATACATGCATAAACACATATATAATAACCATTTATTTTACTGATTTTTTGTCTCATGTAATAGCAAATTTAGTTGAATATTAATTCACTATTACAGCATCCAAATTTACCCACTCAACTTTAGGGATAGAGATTAAAATTCTTTCCAAAACCATGCTGACCTATTTCTTCCCCTTAGCTGTCACTAACCAATGAAAAGCAAGAAATTTCCCCGACTCCCAGTCCTATTTCGTCCTCTCTTTGGTGTTTTAGAACTTTTTAGTCTAATTCTTTACCTCTGTCTTCATACATTGGTCCTACTGTGAAGCTTTGAAAGTTGTCTGCAGTAGAAAATAGTTCACGAAAGTTATTTTACACTTCTTCAAATCTCCACATTATTCTAATAAGTTTTGCTTTTTAATTTTTTTGCATATCTTTGGAGACAGTAAGCATTAACACTGATATTTACTTGTCTCTAACAATATAACTCGTTACAAAGCCATTGCCTATACGTAATTACTTTTATAATAACTTTATAAATATCATCACAAGTCTTAAGTAATTCAAAATGAACAATATTGAGAGAAACAATTTTAAAGTTCTAGAACAGCAGGTCAATTCCAAATAAGACTGACATGATTAGAATATATATAGGACAGGCTCAAAGTAATAATCTTAAATTGCTGCAGGGTTTTTTTTTTTTTTTTTTTTGAAAACGTGACCATCTCTCATGGAGTAAAGGAAGAAAGTTTTAAAGCACTGTTAATGACAATGGTTGACTTCATTCTCTTCTCTGTGTCCTTTATGGATGGTAATGACTTCTCTGAAATTTTGGATCAAACACGGAAGATTAAAAACTGCAAGAATTAAGCAACTTCCTCTTTGTATTTTAAGTGATGCCACTCCTTTTCTTACATCTAGATTGCCCCTGTACTTGCTGCTTTCTTTTTTCCTTTCAGTTTTCCATTTTTTTCTTCTTAAAAATCTGAATGGCAATAGAAGTATATAACCAATAATGAGAATAGAATCTTTACAATGCTTATATGTTTATGTATAACCTATGTAATTATCAGGAATATAGAATTTGTGATTGATTTGAATGCTTTGTTCACTTTGTAACTCATAAAAGTTCAAGTCTGTCTTTCTACTATGTGGATTTCAAAGATGTACATCATTAGAGTTGACACTATGTGCCTCTAATGTATGAGGACTTCACACTGCTCCTACTACGTCACTTTAAATTTGTCTTTATCTTTTCCACATCTATATTCTTCTGAGGTGTCCATCAAAGTCTGAGATGCTGATCAAAAAGTAAGCACAGCCCAAACAAACAAACAAAGAAATATCAACAAAACATTAAATTACATGAGTTCTGTATCATGGAGCTGGAAAACGCAGATCTTATTCACATATTAGCTCTGCAAGGGTCTGAAATTCACTGAAAAAAGACCCCCACATTCAGATAATATCCAAAGACAAAGAGCACTTATTTTGCAGAAACAGCCAGAATAGTCTGCTCAACCATTCTTGCAAATGGAGACCATAGACAAAGGTGCACAAGCCTTCTAAAAGGGAATTAGAAGAATTTTCTAGAAGAATTAGGTAATCTAAAATTTCATTCATAGGTTCTGGGAACAATATCAGAGGTCTGCTTCTGATTGGCTTGTGCCACATGGAGAGTGATCTGCATTCCTGTGTAATGAACATTTAACCATGGGCTGGCCAGTACTGATGTCTCATCCTGAGATAAGATATTTTCACATTTTTTGGTTATCTGTGGGCTGTTCTTTGGGCGGAGGTTATATGAACTCATTCCTTGAGGTAGTGCCTTATAGTCTAGTTCCTGGGACTTATGGTCTATTCCTGGAGCTGGGGTCTTATGACCTATTTTTCAGAATCAGTCCTGCTCCTTAAGTGGAGACAAATGGGGTTTGTGTCATCTTTTCAAGTTATATGCTTTTCATAATATTCTTGCTTATTCTTATCTCCTAAAGTAATTGTCATCATCTGATATAAAAACTGTTCATTTACTTTTATTTCTGTAGTGAGTTATTATGTGTAATATCATAACCTCCTACATCACATTCCACGTTTCAGGTGTCATTAAAACATTTGCTCACCAAACTTTTATACCAGAAATGCCAATGTTATTGAATCTGCTGAAAGAACTGATATCTTGTGTATTAGCTTGTTAGTGTTTCATGCCACTGACCTATGTTTTGTCATTTTTAGTACACAGGTGCTCTTCAATGAAATCCTTTCTGTATTTTATTGAATGTTATTCTTTATGTCTGATTAAGTAGAGGAAAACATTTTAAAAGGTTAATCCTAGAGGATTCAAACATTAGAGAATAAAAACCAACTAAAAGTCAACCTGGTAGAAACCATTAGCTTTAATGATTTGGAAAGTTTTAGGTTTAATCAAGCTTTTTTTTTAAAGACTATTCTGTTGTTCATTTTAAAGTTTGTAGGAAGAACACCTAAAAGCATATGGCATTCCAAAATGAAATGAAAGTGAGAGACAAATTCTTTTTCTAAACAATGAACAATAATTCAACTGCCACCCACTCTACCAGCCAAAGGGAAAGTCATTGTTTGAATCTCTTTTCTTTCATTAGCATTTTAGGAATGCAGGGGAGGAGACCAGCAGAGCGCTGATAATCTAAGCACAAACAAGGTTACTGCAACCTCCTAGATTTCAAAGGAACTGCCTATAGGCAGCCCTCTCTTCAGATAAGGGAAAAGCAAGATGTAGAGAAAGGTATTTTCCATTATAAAGGCTTTTAACAATAAGTACAAAGAAAAAAGAAGTGTCTATTAGGCTTTAGATGTAGAAATGTTGTCATAGAGAAAGTATTATTCATCAGAGGACGGCAATACAAAAGAAGAGGAGAAAAGAGAAGAGCAACATCTGAGTCGAATAAGAAGTTCTGAATATGTTAAGAAGATGATAACTCTCTCCTTATAGCTATTTAGTATGTACATATATGATGAAACTTGAAATCGTTCAGAACATAAAACTAACAACACAAATGTTATTTATTGCTTCATAAATTTTGTTTCATTGAAACAAAAATAGTTAGTGCTTTGTAACGTATACTGTTTTGTAAGCTTGTATCATAAATTTTGGCAAGCTTAAATTACAAATTAATTTTGAGGAAGAGGCACTTCATAGTGGTCATTATAGCAAGACATGGAATACTTTTTCTGTAGTGCAATCTGATGGCTTTTGAAACCTTTGGTTTGGTGGAAGGTATTGGTCAATAGATATCAAAAAGATTGATGTATGAGTCACAAGGTGTTCAGACACAGAGCTTTCAAGGAATTGTTATTTTGGAAGGTTAGCATTCCTTAGATAAGGTCATTAAACTTTGGACCTGTTCCAATCTCTCTTCAGCATGTCTATTCAAATCAGTGAATCAGTCTCTGGTTTCCAGAAATTCTTCTTCATAACAGCCAAGGACCTACGGCATCGGGAAAGGCCCTTTTCAGTTATACAGAGAAAATTAGCTCACCTATGTTAATTTATTTATTATGTAAATAAATTTAGAACAAAACAATCCGTATGTTTCAGCACAGTGACAGAAGATGATTCAAAGAATGATTGTCATCCCATCTGCTTTGGACATGTGTCCTTAATATCCTTAGCTATCTATACAATTTCCTACCAGTCTCCTCACAGTCAGCTGTTTTCATAAAGAAAGCAAGAGGGTTTAAGCAAACATATTCAGATTACATTTGGGTTTTTTTGTGTTTTGTTTTTTGTTTGTTTTTGGTTTTTGGGTTTTTTTATCCTTCTCTTGTTTGCTGTCTCTACCTCAACAGTGAACAATTTTAAAATAATCACTCTTTCATTATGCATCTGAGCTTGTGAGCATACAAATACATGGTTTCACAGTATTTTAACACTTGTTCTGTATGATGGTGAATAGCTAGTGATAGGTACTGAGGAACCTCTCTAGTCCATTTTGAAGACAGGAGCCATTATGCTGTATTGTTAAAACTAAGTTTCCATTTTCCTGAAAAGCTGAGTTGCTGTTTTTAAGTCTATTTCCTGTGTCTGTCCAAAGCTACGACCTTGACTTGTGTTTGAGAATATCCTTATCCTTCTTGACCCCATTTACTGTCTCTAGTCATTATTCCTAATCACATGATGAAAACATGGTTTTTATTTTTTTTATTTTTTTTCAGATTTTTATGTATTCCTTATTTCTCTGTTGTTTCTCTTCTGTTAGCTTGCTTTGCAACTACTTTTGTTTTTACACCTTAATATGGACTAAATATATGAATTCTATGATGCTTTCTTTAGCCTGATTTAGGATGCAATATCTGGCCAGCTCTTGGGAACACTCAAATATAATCATGCTTCCTTCACATTTGCCTCTAATTGTGGTAGTAGTCATTTTCTTGCCCAATGGGATTAAAAGTACATCATCTGCAGTTTGCATGTTCATATAGTTTATGCTTTAATATGCTTATTAATGAATCTGCATTATTTCATCAGTCTTTTCTTATTGCGAGAGATATTTAAAACGGCAGCATTCAATCTGGCTTTTCTTAATCAGCAGCCATGTTCCCGACTAGCCTAGTCCTGTGGCCAGAAGCAACTGCAGCTGTACCACTGCTGCTCATCTCAGTTCCGGCTATCCGCTCAGGCTGTGAGAGACACCAGCCCTGCCACCCACGAGACGCCAACATGAGAGATGGCTCTGCCAATCTTCCACACTGTTTCCACAAGACTGGGCATTGTCCAAACCATCCCGTCATCCACACTGGCCTGGTAGGAAAATGAGACACTAATGCTTAAATATTAATCAAAGGCTTTGTATGTTTTGTAATGCTCAATAGTAAGATGCCCATACAATCAGAGGTGTAATCCAATACCCAACCTAGATATACCAACTACCTTTGCCTGCTAGAGACACAAGCACATCCACTTCCATGTTCCCCTTTCTCTCTTGTCCCTCTTCCCTAGCTCCTCCTTTTCCTCTCCTTACTCTTTCTCTTCCTCTCCTTACTCCTCTTACCTTAGCTTCTCCTACATTTTCTCTACCTTTTTTTCTTTAAAATAGAATTTAAGGGCTGGCTGTCATAATATTATGGCCATGAAAAGGATGTAATAACTTATGTATATGTGATAGTTTGTATACTTTTGGCTCAGGGGGTGGCACTATTAGGAGGTATGGTCTTCTTGGAGTAGGTGTGTCAATGTGGGTGTGGGCTTTGAGATCCTCCTCCAGGCTGCCTTAGAGTCAGTCCTATCCTCTTTTCCTTTGAAACAAGATGTAGATTTGTCAGCTCCACTGGTGCCATGCCTGACTAGAAGCTCTCTTCTTCCTGCCTTTATGATAATGGACTGAATCTCTCAATTTGTAAACTAGCCCCAGTTTAATATTGTCCTTTTAAGAGTTGCCTTGGACATTGTGTCTCTTTAGAGCAATGGAAACCTTAACCAATACAAGGACTATGCTATTTTATAGAACAATCCTTCTCAATTTGTAGGATGTGACCCCTTTAGAATCACATATCAGATATCCTGCATATCAGATATTTACATTGTGATTAATAATAGTAGAAGCATTACAGTTATAAACTAGCAACAAAATAATTTTATGTTTTCAGGTCACTACAACATGAGGAGCTGTATTAAAGGTTTGCTATGTTAGGGATGTAGAGAATCAGTACCCTAGATTATTCCTAATTTGCGAATATTTAAGTTCACCTAAATACAAGAAATTATTGACTTTTGACATACATGTGCAATTTTATTTCTTGTTTTACTAGGAAAAAATTCCCAATACATACATATAATTGCATGCATACACACATCCATATATGTGTGTGTTTTCATTATCATATACCCACAAAAACAACCACTTAAATTAAATCTTAGTTCTTTTCACATACTTTTCTATGTCTGAAAACTTGTTGTCAAGTAGCACATATTTGTGTCTCTATACCTGCTACAAGTACCATGATGTGAACCGGGTTCTAGCACTCTTAACCAAGTGATACCAAAGCGATCTCTGTATGAACTCAGCACAATTCACTCATTAATTCTCCATCTTTGAGCTTTGCACCTCTGAAAAAACAAAGAAATCCCTAGTTCATCATGCCAGCCCATCGCACTGATGATGCTGTAAATCTGTAAATGCCTGTAAATTGACTTACATTTTCCCTGCATTGAACTGATCAAACTGATTGCGGAGGCCTCCTGGGTATCTACTACTATTATCCAGTCAGCACCATGATTTTTCTCCTACTTTCCAAATCACATCAGCATAACATGTCTATGATGCATATGCCTTTCCTTTTCTTCCACTCTTTTTTCCACAGTGATCTAGATGGATTGAAATTTTATCTGCTATTACTTAGAAAACTGCAACTTTACAATCCCCAAGAGCCTTATATTGCAGATTATTTTATAATCTCAGTCATTTCCAGAGTATTATATTCACTTCTCAGAGCAGAGCTGATAATATTTTTCATTTTAGTCTAAATATAAAATTTATTAAAAACTCTTTTACCCAAAACGTCTCATTTGCTAAGTTCCTTCCTGTAGTTAACTGTTGGTAAACAGAAGGTGCCTACATGTCAAGGCATGTGATACAGCATTATTATTTTTTAAGCAAAATTCACTTTACCTTAAACTGGTAATATTTCAGAGGCATCTGAAAACTGGAAAAAAGTCAACTTCATTTTTAATAAGTTTCATAAATACAACAGTCAAGTTGAGGCTGTTTTGAAATGGGATACTGTCTTAGTTAGGGTTTTGCTGCTGTGAACAGACATGATGGCCAAGGCAACTCTTATAAAGGACAACATGGGTCTGTCATCTTAAACATCCTTGGTTTTCCAAGGCAATTTCAATGCTATAGCCTCTTGTTCCAGTGTCTGAGATCTACACGCAATCTTCTGAGACTCTCAAAAGGCTTTGGGTCACTTCTCCACCTCTGCCCTCTGTAGCACCTTAGGCTCTGGTTGACTCCATTCCACTGCTGTTACTGTTCTTGGTGGTCATCCCATGACACTTCCATCTTCAATACACTGGTGTCTTTCGCTACTACTAGGTATCAGGAATAGCCTCTCACAGGCTCTCTACATGGTGCCGAGCCTCAACTTCTTTTCATTACCCCTTGGGTCCTGGACCTTCAACTGCAATTTAGGCGTCACCTTCACCAAATGGCCTTTTATTCCCTTTCACAGAGCCAAACCTCAGCTGCTCTTCACGACCCCTTCATTTTTTCACTACCAGTACCACCTGGGTGAGTCATTACCAATTAAAGCTGCAGAACAAGGTACAACCTGGGCTATCTCAAGAAAGCAGCTTCTTTGTGTTGTCATAAAACACTTCCCAAATGATTTCACCTCAGTGATACTGGTCTATTCTTAATTACCACTAATTTCTTAGTTCAGATAACCATGATTAACTGTCCCAGTAGCCTCCTTTTCCTTTTGACTATTGAGCCAGAGGCAAATTGCCAAAGCTGCCAAGTTCCGCTGATTTCTGGGTCTGGAAAATGCTCCCCCCACCCTTGTTATATTACATTATCACTAATTTTCTGTTTTTCGGTTGTCTCCATCACTACCTAAGCTTGGCTGTCCTGGAATTTGCTCTTTAGACTGACCTTGAAGTTGGAGATCTGCATGACTCCATCTTCTGAATGCTGGGATTAAAGCGGTATACCTCCAAGCCTGGACTTAAGGATTTCATTACCTGGAATTTGGTCTGTACAGGATGGCATTTAATTTCAGAGATCTGTTGCCTTTATCTCTTGTCCTGCAACATGTCTTGACCTAAACTTAGCTCAGTGAGTCTTTCCCCAAAGTCACTACTCACTTCTTTTGTTTATCTCTTTGAACACAGGATTTACCTGCATTGCACTTTTCAGTGCCCTTTTACTCTTTGAACCATTCGTTTTGATGTTTTGTTTTCTTTTTTTTTTTTAAAGTTTGCTAAGTTTCATTAAGAAGCTCTACATAAAACCACCCAACAGAATTTATGCCAGGCTATTTTGAGACTTCCTTTGTCAAAATAATTAATCTAAATCTCTCCACCTTAACCTCAGGCAGATGCTTTTTACAATGTCAAAATGCAACCATACTTTTCAACAACAACAACAACAACAACAACAACAACAACAACAACAACAACA
>JANHMN010000001.1:225055904-225089594 GCA_030674055.1 Rhabdomys pumilio | reverse complement strand
CAACAACAACAACAACAACAACAACAACAACAACAACAACAACAACAAAACCACTCTTTAAGCCACATACTGAAATTTTCTTTTCTGGTGAAATTTCTTTGGCCAGTTCTGTGCAGTTCAAATCACACTCAGCACTAATGCCTTCCATATTCCTACTAGGATGGCCCAGTAAGCCCCACTTAAACAATTCCACTGCTTTCCAAACCCAAATTCTTCCAAACAAATGCATGGTCAGGCTTAGCACAGCAATACAACAGTCCCTGGTAACAGCTTCTTTATTAGTTAGGGTCCTCATTGCTGTGAAGAGACACCATAACCAAGGCAACTCTTATAAAGGACAATGAATTGGGACTGGCTTACAGGTTCAGAGGTTCAGTCTATAATCATCAAGAAAAAAAAACCTGGCAGCATCTAGGCAGGCATAGCACTGGAGAAACTGAGAGTTCCCCATCTTGTTTCAAATGCAAAGAGGATAACACTGCAATCAGGCAGCTAGGAATAGGGTCTCCAAGCCTATCCCCACAGTGACACATTTCCTGAAACAAGTCCATTCCTACTCCTACAAGGACACACCTCCTATAGTGCCACTTCTGAGCCAAGCATATTCAAATCCCCACAATCCTATAAGCAAAACTTTATGATATGTTTATCCACTCATCATCATTTTTATGGAGATAAAATCAGGTTATATTAGTCTTCTTTTATACAAAAATAGTACAGAACAAATTATGTTAGAATGTATAGATTCTGCAATATTTTTGGAAAGAGAAAAATATTAATTTAATTTTTTAATATTTAAAAATCATAAAAGTTTGTACACATATAATTTGGTCACTATAAGCCTATTTCACATTTATTTATTTATGTATTTATTTATCTATTTAATTACTGTAACTCTGAAAGTCTGATTGCTATAGTCTATGCTGACATCAATCTTGTAATTTTCCTCCTTAAACATCCCAAATACTAAGACCAGAGATTCCAACTGGCAGTCATTTCAGGTTTGATCAGTAACAAATACCTTAATGGTTGCTTTGATGTGCAGTCAAAGGGTGCCTTCCTCCCAGATCTGGCACTCAGAGCTGCCAGGACAACCCCAAATCTTAATTCTTCCTTCACCAGCATTACTTTTCTCCTTTCTCTTCCTTACTCTACTTTTGAGTCATTCACTATATAATATTCACTGAGGGCACTTCCCTGATGAGGAAAGAGCCTAAATTCAGTAGAAAATTACCTTCCTCTTCTATCCTCCAACAGCTTCCAAATTCCCTTTCTGTTTTTTTTTTTTTTAAACTCAATGGCTTATTTTTCATTAATTTTTGCTACATACATATATGACTCTTTATATATGAATATGAATACATATATGCCAGTCTGTGTATACAGGAAACTCTGTGGAGATCTGCAGACTCTGGCCAGGCCACAGCTGCCAAGGAGTTGCCCTCCCCGGGAGGAGGAATTGATCTCTTGTGGCCTCCAGCCACAGTGCAGTAGACACTACATAAGGAAGTATGTCATTGTGAAAGTAGGCTTTGCTGTCTTATATATGCTCAAGCTATACACAGTTTGATACGTGTTCTTTCTTTGCTACCTGTGGATCAAGATATACAGCACTTATCTGTGTCTCTAGCACCATGTTGGCCTGTGTGCTTCCATGCTTTCGGCCACTATGATAATGGACTAAACCTTGGAAACTGTAAGATGATTGCAATTACATGTTTGCTTTTGTAAGAATTGCCATGGTGTCTCATCATAGCAATGAAACCCAAACTAAGACATCTAGTTCAGAATTTTACTGTCAACATTTATTTTTTATTTGTTTAGTTACTTTTATAATGTGTTACTCTATTGTTTAATTGACAATACCACAAGTAGTTTTACATTTTACAGTGTATGCATATTTTCCTTTATAAAACACTACTTCTATTTTTATTTTGAGATCTGTGTGAAAACGTGACTTGCATATAATTTCCATTTAAGATTTTGAAATTCTCTCAGAATTTTTCTGTTTATTTGACATAAACAAATTGTAAGTTTTATAGAATTACTTTGATCTAACTCCTCAATTGGGGGACACTGTGCTCAGTGCAATGGTTGGCTGTGAGCATCCGCCTCTGTATTTGTCAGGCTCTGGCAAAGCCTCTCTGAAGACAGCTATATCTGGCTCCTGTCAGCATGTACTTCCTGGCATCCGCAATAGTATCTGCATTTGATGACTGTGTATGGGATGATCCCCAAGGGATATAGTCTCTGGATAACCTTTCCTTCAGTCTCTGCTCCACATAATTTCACTTGTTTGTATTTAAAATGTGTTTATCAGTCAGGGAGCATGGTAATTATTTGAGTGTCCTGAGTACCACTACTCTATAATGTAACAGCAGTTCAATTTTAACACCATTCTAAAAAATGTACTCTGAAGTTCCATTCTCTTTTCTGTGAGTACTATAGTCTTACATGCTATCATAAATGATAAATGCTCCTACTCTCCAAAGTTTAGTCATTATTTACTAACTTTTACTTGGAGATGATTAATAAATATTCTCTGTAAAGCAATATGCCTAATAGTAGGTTTGATTAACATTTCCCTTATTGTATTAATGATTTATCTTTTCATTAAAAGGTCATCAACAGCGTGTCTGTTTTAAAGCATATTTATTTAATATCTTGCTTATTTTATATTTAGATTATGTTTGGAAATGTTGTTAATTTGTGAGAAATTCATTGCATGTACTCAAAGTTAGCTTATGGTTAAATGTAATTTTCAAATATTTCTCTCATCCTGCCAATAGTTTACTAATGTTTGAGGTTTCCATTTACTGTGCAGATGATTTTTATTTAAAAGACCCTCATTTGTTTATGGTTCTTTTATTTTCTTTCGGCTTAAGTACAACTCCTTTACAATTTTTAGATTCTGACTTATTTTTTGTTCTTTTTTCCTTTTATGCTTTTACTAGTTTCATAAATTTTTGAGTCTTCAAATTGAGTGAGACAGAATGAACAAAAAGAAAATAACAGTGTTTTTTATAAATAACTGTTGATGATAGAAATATGTGCTGTATTGTCATAGTATTTTAAACATCTTATACAAACTGCTTGTGTCATTAGCAGAAGAAACATAAAAATGGTCAGAGAGATTGTTCCAAACCTCAAAAGGTAAACCACTGAGGACCTGAATTTGATCATTTCCTGGGAATCCAGGGAAATAGTTGTGGAAAATATTCCTTATCTCATCATTCCTAAAGGAACAGAAAAATTGCAGAGAACATTTAAAGTGGAACGACATCTATGATCATAACTTGGGTCTATTGTATTAAAATATCCATGTACTTTTTTAGTGAATCCCAAGTCTAAAGTGTTTTATTTCAAAATACCAATGGAATTTGTGATAGACAGAGAAATGCATTCTAAGCTTTATATGGAAACAGACTGTTGTGTGAGAGACCTTGGTTGTGGAAAAACAACACTGTCCTGCTCATCACACAAAGGGACTTTATGATAGAACAATGGAAAGATTCTGCCAAAGCCCAATCTGATGAATAAATGAGGTTATATTTGGGCTAGTTAGAATGAAAAGATTAGTTAGAAATAGCCCTATCATTGAGAATCCAACTCCAGCACAGGTGAGGAATGATGAATACTATATCCTTGGAATTATCTGCATAATTTGCACCAGCTTCACAATTTTTCAAGATTTCTTTTGGATAACTCTGCTAGTAAGATTCCTACTGGTATTTGATATATATATGAAAATCAGGACATGGAGAATCTGGCAAATTTCTACTTCCCCACACAGTCTCTTATTTTTTACATATAAATCAATTGTGAGTCCCCATGGTAATTGTTGTCTACTTCATAAAGAAAATCAAATGATAAGTGTTAAAAGATGCAAAGATAAATGTTTTTATTTCCTCAGATGAAGTGGCAGGATGAGAACTGTATGTAAACTGTGCATATGTGTTTGAGCCCAAAATGCTTCCTTCTTTGCACTAACTATCCCTAAACCTAGGCCTGTAAGCTTCTAGCCTCAGTACAATCTAGTGTTCTGTAAACCTAAAACTTGAAGGCTTCCAACCATGAATTTCTAACATAATCATAGAATATTTCGGGTTCTGGAACTTACTGTGGAATCAACTGACTCTCTTTCTATCTCTTTCTGTTCCATTAAAATTGCTGCCTCTCCCTCCTCCCTTCCCTCCTTCTCTCCCTCTCTTCCTCTTGTTCCTACTTCACCTCCTCTCTCTCTCTCTCTCTCTCTCCTCTCTCTCTCTCTCTCTCTCTGTCTGTCTCTCTCTATCTCCCTCTGTCTCTATCTCTCTTCTATTAAAATTACTGCTTCTCTCCCCTCTCTTCTCTCTGCACTGCTTCTTTAGGAAGACCCCTTTCTTGTCTGTTTTCTGAGAAAGAATATCTTTTTTGTGCTATTCTCATGAGAGTTGCCATATCCAATCTCTGACTCATTCTGTCAAGTCTTTCTCTGATTAGTCAGTTTGTCTGTCCTCAATTAGATATCACTTACAAATATGCTGCTACAGACTACAAACTAACTTTACCTTCATTGTTTGGGATCAAAGTTGGATATTAAGGGCTTGTCTGCATTCCAGTCAGAGTTGCCATGTTACTGGATTAAAATTCCTCTACAAAAAAGATAATACTAATTTATTTGTTTAAGCATAAGTCCTTATCAATCATTTGAAAATTTTGGCAATTTAACAAAATAATACTAAGATGTTCTTAAGTACATGTGACATGCATAGTCACAGCTTCTGGTTGTATATAAGTGGCTCATCTTGAAGAGTCAGGTTTAAATTCAATAAGAAAATTGTTGATTCTTTCTATGACATGCAAGCCATTATTACATTACTGGACATGCCTTCAATAAACTGGACATTATTCTTGCTCCCTGGATTCACAGTTTGTTATGACAGCAATTTTCTACATCATGATCCAAAGTACACAATGTATTCAGAGATAAGGTTTTCTTTTTGAGTTATAGGGTAAACAAAAGCATTGCAATAATCTTACAAAATATACCATTCTTGGGTACATATCCAAGGACTTGTGAAAGGTGTCTATTCATCCATGTCTATTGATGCTCTAGTCATAATAAGTAGGGAATGGAAACAACTTAGAGGCCCATTAGGTAATGGATTTGAAAATGCCATATATTTATAAATTGGAGTAATATTCAGCCTTTGAAAATTTAAATATTTAATATTTAAATTTAATATTTAAAAAGTCAAATTGAAGACTATTATTACAGAAGTTTTCTTAAAATGAAAAAATGAATAGTACAAAATATTTAAATGAAATTAACATATAAACAAGGCTAAAAATCCCTTTATACAAACCACAGGCTAATATCCACTGTGAGGAAGGAGTTTTCTGTTTTATAGTTTGTTCCCAGTGAATTCCTATAGTATTGGAAATGTTACACATTCTTATATTTCTGCGAGGATGTACATGGCACATGGGCATGGGTCCTGTTGGTTTGTTTTGTGGTTCCCATAGCTCAGGGATGCAGAAGTGTGGGAATTTGACAGAGTTCCCTCCACATGATGCCAGGCAAATGCTGGATTGTGAGAAGCTGTGGGGTTCCACCCAGGCATGGAGAGGTCTCAGTCTGAAGTCCTGTGGGGGCAGAGCTCCTGAGTGGGGGTCTCCATGGTGAGGTGGATGACCAGGAGACCGGTTGTCTCTGTCCTTGGGCTCCCAGATGCAACTAGGAGCCAGGGAAGAACCAAGACAGAGTGGACATATAGATTGGACTGGCCTGCAGCCGAGAGGGTTGAGTTGGAGAAGTTCCAGCGGAGCCCACAAGGGTGAGAGACTTGGTTACCTGCACTTGCTTGGCTGGGTCAGCTAGCTTGCTTGAGTTGTCATGCCTTCGCAGCAGAAGATTAAGCAGCGGCTCAGTAGTCAAAGCCCCCAAAGACACGAGAAAGTCCATGGTTTTAAAAGATTTATTGTCATGGCAGAAAGTAGATGTGGTTGTACCCCACCCTCTCCACCTCAGGGCAAACCTGAGTTAAATAGGGAGGGAGGAAGGAGGAAGGTCTTGGAAGAAATGCTTAATTGGCTACACCCTCTGGCCTTTAAGTATCTAATTTATATGGAAATCTCTTGAGGCTGAGGCCTGTAGTCATGTCCTCTACCTCTGGAGGGGCTAGTAGGAGCATTGTCCTAAGTGACTGAAAGGTGCTGATCAATGGAGGTCTTTGGCTGCACTTCAGGAGCCTGGAGTCTAGGAGTGTGACAAAATGTATGCCTTCCCTTACAGGATCTCTGGCCATCTCTAGCCAGTGCTCCACCAGAAACCAAGTTACACTTTCATGGTACCACATATTTCTATAATTAAAAATTTGAATTTTTTTTATAATTTCATACACAAGCCCTGTATTTATGTCATTTCAGTTATCTCTTTTCCACCTGGAACTCTCGTTGGTTTTTTTTTTTTTTCATTTGTTTGTTTGTTTGCTTTTTTTCCCAGTAGAACACTCTCTTATATTCATGACATATTTTTTATTACATACATATTTAATAATATACATATAAATTATATATATATATATACACACACACACAGATCCTACTTAGATTAATGTTGTATATATGTGATTCTGATTCTTTTACATTCATTGATTGCTATGACTCTTCATGTAGATATGAGACCTTATAAAATTCCTTCCATCTATGTTGGCACCTAATTATTTTATTGTGTAGGTCTTATTTTAGAGATTATAAAGTTGCAATGTCCTGGTTTCAGTGTCTCTGTGATATTTAAAAGATATTATTTTGCAGCAAGTTCTAGTATATATAGTCTTATTTCTTTTGTGATGTTCCCTAAGCCTTTAGTATACTTGTTGAGCTGCGGATGTCCAAAATGCAGGTGAGTATCCCTCTATCACTTCCTATCCAGATTTTTATGAGTTAAACATCTCTATGATTATTTCCATCTGAAACAAAAAAAGCTTCTTTCTTGATGAATGAAAACTATACTTATCTGTAGATATAAGGGTAAGAATTTGGTTTGCAGTTAAGAATTATAATAGTTTAAGAAAGTGGTAGCAGTGGCTTTTTCTCTAAAAATCTGTAATACAATGACCATTTTTACAATATTAATTTTAAAAGTCTATGAGTCTTGTAGGTCTTTTCATCTTATAGTTTCTTTCTCAATATCTTGCTTGAGATATTTAAAGCTTCCTTAGGATTCATTCACATACTCGGTGAAGTCACTTCAATCTAGATATTTTATGTATTTGAGGTAACTGTGCATAGTAGAGTTTTCTTGTATTTTTCCAGTATGTTTTCTCCAAGTATATAGAAAGACTATTTATTTTTGTACATTGGATAATATTTTAAATTAAACAGATTACAAAAAAAAAAACCAAAAAACAGAAAAAACTGTGATATGTAAGCCAAGTAAACCCTTTCCTCCATTAAGAACAATCAACCAACCAACACAACTGAATATTGGGTTATAAAGAGATGTTACATTTATTAACTCATATGTTGATTATATATGAGCATAAATACTGGATATTAGAAAAAATTATTTAAGAGACATTAGTATGTAATTGTTGATTATTAGAAAATAACTTGTGTCTGATTACAACTACATGTGAATCACTAGTATTCTTAAAGCTAGCAGCATAGTAAAAGCCAGTTTTATTGATCATCAATAGGGCCAGAAAAATCTCACTTTCCTCACAGCTAGAAATGCCTAGAAATTTTATATATGATATATAATATATCATACATCATAAGTCATACAACATATGACATACAACATATAACATAAAAACATAATATATAATATAACATATAATATAATATATAACATATAGCATATAGCATATAGCATATAGTATATAATATAAACACACAATTTATCTAGGTATAGCTATCTATATGACACATAGATATCTATATCTATATACTATCTATCTATATATAGATATAGACATAGACAGATATAGACATATCTTCATATCCCAAACATTTGCTAGCTGCATTGCTCAATTACTAGAGAAATATAATTTATGAGAGGAGATATATATGTATAAGGGAGCAAAATTAGATCAAAATAATTACAAGTCATAAATGAAAATATTTTTATTAGTGTTGTGAAATATCTGTTGGAGCTTATTCTTTTGTTGAAATGACAACATGTTCAAATACAGCAAGAACAGCCTGTAAAGAGTTGGAACCCTTTTATCTATCCTGCTATTATTTATAATCTATGCATTTGGATAACAGAAGAATATGAAGTTATAGGTGAATCTAAGCTATATAGCAAATTCCAGTATCTAAACAAAAAGCTATTCAAATTTTCTCAGTCCTGTTTTTGTTTAGAAGTACATTAAAGTTTTTTCATCTAAAAACAATTATATAATTTATTTACATTAATTTTTCATTCTAATGATCTTCACAGAATGATTAGTTCTGTGTTGACAGGAGATATACTTCAAATTAATGCTTAGTTATTTTCTATTTTAAGAAGTTATTTAGACTTTGTGTCATTATACTTTAATTTTGTTTGTTTTAATTTTAATGAGTAATCCTGATAATTTTTTATGTACATATATATGTTTACCTAAATATACTATTATATTTTTAATATTCCAATTTACCAATTAAAATTTTCCTGAATTTTATATTAGTGAGCTATGTAATCTTTCTCAAATTTCTATATTTTATTTTGATTTAAATTTTACTAAATTATATACTGTGAAATCTAGTAAATAAATAATTTTTGACTTTTTGTACTACATAATTAAAGTATGAACTTTTTACCAGAAGAAAAGATATCCGAAGTTTGATGTAAGATTTAATTTATTTTCATAGCAACAAACAGACTTACAAAATTAAACTCCAATCTTAGACTTTAAATATATGTTTATTAAGACATGTACACGACTGGCAGAACAAAGAGACATAATTTTAAGATGCTAACACAGATGGCTGGTCTTTTTAAAGAAAATAAGAAAGCATGGAGGTCAGTGGATGCATTTTGTTCTATATTTCCAGTTGAGGGTCTTAATCATAGCATCTGTTACTGCTACTATAAAAGTGGCTGAGCAGCAGAAGACAGGAAGTAACATTTGCCCAGTGATTGAGCAATGTGACTAGCCTGTAGACTGGGAAAAGGAGAAATGAAACAGAAGCAAGGTAGACAGAAAAGGCTTGAAGCCACCTTTAATAATATCTCCAAGCCTGCAGGAAGAGACATTTGACATTTTGACAAAACGGATCAACTTCTCTGCAGTAACCTTTTATTTTTTCCTCTATTTATTCCTCAGATTTACAGCATTAACTGCTTGTTTTCCAGAGATTCTATCACACATGCCTACCAAACTGTCATGCAAGAATGATGAAAATCCATATGCGGGTGCATACGTTTGAGGTGTTCTAAACAGTTATTGAAGAAATTCATTAAGAATTTCTTCTCCCAGCCGGATTGCATTCAGCATTTAACAAAAGCCATCTACATTTCAAAACCTAGGTTTAGAGAAGCAAATGAAAGTGGCTTTGTGTTTTACTTGGGAAATTGTGTGTGTGTGTGTGTGTGTGTGTGTGTGTGTGTGTGTGTGTGTGTATGTGTGTGTGTGTACTACTTGTGATCATGATATACTTAGAAATATACAAATCAATTTTAGTTACACTTCAGTTTAGTTAGTTTGAATGTTCTATAATGTGGGTATTATATTTATATTTTCATTTATTTTGGTTTCTTTCTTTTTAAAAAAATATGTTTATTAAAGTGGAATTACATCACTACATCCCCCTTCCTTCTTCCAACCCTATATGCCACCTCCTTCTTATATTGATATCCTCTTTTCCTCTGATTATTGTTGTTTTATAATTTTGTACATGCATGCTTGCTTATAGAATTATATAAATACAAGTTGCTAATTCCACTTTTATTTGTACACACACACACACACACACACACACACATATGTTTTTAGACTTGTCTACTCTAATTCAATAACAATGAACAATCTGGTAGCCCATTTTGCTCTTTTACAGAGCCAGAAATGATGCTCATCAAGGTTCCAAATGTCATTATATGGTGAATGTATGGTCGTTTTGACTCCTATTTCCTGATTTTATATTCATTTGCATTCATATTTATTTTGGAAATACATAGATATGTTTTAAAGTATAAAGTGTGCTGCTTCAGATACCTTTGCATACTTATATAAAATACTACAAAAAATGTTGTTATTGCTCTATGATAATCAGAAAAAAATTACACATATATTCAAACAGGATGGTGTATTAAATCCATAATAGCTACATTAATCACGATTTTCTAAAGAAACAGAATGGATAGAATGAATATATACATATACACGTATACATACATACATATATGTAAATGTATATGGGTGATAATTTGAAGGTAAGTATCCCACCACAAATAATTCAATCAATAAGAAACAATATATTATGTGATTTCTTAGTGTGGCTTACAGGCTGTGATCCCAGTCCAAATTGTCTGTCTCCTGATGAAGTTTAAGGATCCAGTAATTGTTTAGTCCATAAGACTGGTTATCCCTAGTAGCCTCATTCCAGTACAAAGATGTTAGAAAGGTACTAGAAAGATGCCAGTTTTTAGTAATGTTGTAATCCTGAAGAATTAGGTTCTAAAACCAACCAAGAAAGGTCTCAGGAAGAGGATTGATGAACTTGTTACCTAAAGTGAAGCAACCAGAGAAAAAAACAAAAGCTTCCTCCTTCTAAACCTTTTCACATGAGCTTTCACTAGAAGGTATAGCCTTGATTTAGGGAGGAAGATTTTCTGACACCAAGTGATCTGTATTTATGGTGGGTCTCCCACCTAAATAACTCAACCAAGAACAATCTCTCAGAGTGACACTCTAATGATTGTGTTTTAATTAATTCTAGGTGAAGTAAAGTTAACAACCATCATCACAAGAGTAGATATCACAAGAGGCTAATCTTAACTGTACTAATAAATCAGTAGCAACAACAACAACACTAATAATAAAATACCATTAGAGATTCACTAACCCAAAACTAGTAATTTGCATAGCATCTACCAGAAGATAGTTTATTTTTACCATTAAATAGCAAGCATCCTCTGATTGAAGTAAAATAATGCTATTTTTATAAGCATTACTCTTTAAGGCAACTACTCATCTGAGTGAAATGCCAATGTAATTCCAGTTTATTAGTTACCTGCATTTTTTTATGACAACTGTGTGTTTGCTTTTTAATTCTCATTTAGAATAAATGCCACTTCATAACATATTTTTCTTATCATAGTTAATTGATTTTGATCTGTTCATGATGTATGCCTGTTAATTTGCTTTTCACCACAATGCAAAATTTTAAGTTACAGAGATTTCTTTGGTCTCCATCAAAACATGATACAAAGCTCTGTTGCAGTTTTGTCTTTTTAAAGTTCTAAGAAAAAATATATGTACTACTATTTTTATCTTTATTTTAATTTGGGATCTTGAGAATACCTCTCTAATTTAAGGAAAGATTTTTTTTAAAGATCAAAGAGAAATCTGAGCTGTCCAAAAATAGAAAGTAAATTCTCTTTTAAGGAGTCATTGAATAAACAAAAACTCACATTTTGAACTTCAGATAAAATCAGAGCTGAGAGAACAGACATTAAATGCATACTACCTGTTTTGAGGGACAATAAATCTTGACTGCTACTACTATTAATTAAGAATTTTGGCAAGCTAATAAAACTAGAAAAAGAATTTACCCTCTAAGGTTTAGAATATAATAGGAAAATTTATCTTATTTAATTCCTGTTATATATTATATGCCTCACATGAAGCAGATAGTAATTAAATATATTGAAATAGCAATAATCACCACTATTGAATTATAGTGGTTTTAGTAGATCACTTCTGTTTGTTTTAGTTTTATTTTACATGGTAGGTAACTGCTAGGTAGCTTCCATCAGATTTGAAATTTGTATCTTCTCAAATAAGCTATCAAACAATCTATCTCATGTAAGCATTTTAATATTTATTTTTCTTTTGAAGACTGTTGTTCTAAATGATGCCAGGTTATACAGAATATAGTATTTACTTAACATTTATTATTGTTTTCAATTGCAGACTTCTTAGAGAAAGTGATACTGCCCTGCTTCCAAACTAATCAAGAAAACAATATTTAACTTAGTCTATCAAAAGTTTTGCTTAATGCTTTTACATTCCTGTACTAGAATGATTTCCCGAGATAAACATAAATATTAAATAAAGATAAATATTACACCTGTAGCAGACTAATGTAAATATTTCCAAGGTTATTTGAAATAATGTAAATATTTCCAAGGTTATTTTAATCTATGTATGTTTGCATATAAATATGTATGTATGTATGTATGTATGTATGTATGTATGTATCTTCATCTATCATTCATCTACCTATTATCTATTTATCTATCATCTATCTATCTATCTATCTATCTATCTATCTATCTATCTATCTACCATCTATTTATTGTTACAAGTTAAGAAGTTATCTACTGCTTTTATTTATGTTGTCATAAATATGAAACAATTTTAGTTGAAGTGGTTACTTCCAAGTGTTATATCCTTGATTGACATTGACAAAAACATTAATTACATAAAAGCATACAAGAAAAATGCTAAAAATAAACACTTAACAGCAAAAGATGACAGGAAACTAGTGATAAAAAGTTTTCTCATATTGGCTACTTGCTTTAGTCAAGGAATATCTGGCATTCTTTGTAGGCATGTGCAAGGCACTCCACAAGAGTTTTTGGTAGAATGATATGTATGTTTCCCATGTATGCACCTATGGTAATAATTATGGAGTGGTGTGATGATTTAATAGATTCATGTTTTTGAATGGTTGACTCATGGGAAATGGCATTGTTAGAAGATGGGGCATTGGTGGAGTATGTATGACCTTGTTGCAGGTAGTATGTCAGTATGGTGGCTGACTGTGAGGTGTCCTATGCTTAAACTCCACCAGTATGGCAGACAGTCTTCTGCCTTCAGACCAAGATGTAGGATTCTCATCTCTGGGAAGAGATACCATGACCACAGCAACTCTTATAAAGGAACATATTTAATTGGGGATGGCTTACAGTTTCAGTGACTTAGTACACTATCATCATGGTAAAAAAATGTGTCAGTGTTGAGGCAGATATCATGCTGAAGAAGAAGCTGAGAGTTCTACTGAGACACAGAATAATATCTTTTACTCTTCCCAGCAAGAAAATAAAAGCTAAAAGAGAGAGTATCAATGGTTTATGAATATTTTCATGTGAGGATGGGCATATTGTGAAAATACAGATAAATATTTGTTTGTGAGTATATAGCACAGAGGTTGATTTTATGTAATGTTTCTCAATCAGTAGTCAAATTATTTTCTTTGAGATAAGAATTGACTACTGAAGATGCTTCTCTCTTCACCACATACCAAGGGGTTACAGAGATATGCCACACTATTCCCGCCTTTTTAGATTAGGTCTGGGGATTTCATCTCAGGTCTTTATTCTTACACAGCAGACAAATTACTAACTGAGCCACTCATTCAGAATCTACCAAGGAAACTTGTATCAGAGTATCAGGGTCAAGTATCAAAATCACCATCAAGTTATCAAAGGTATGTCCTCTGTCTTTGACCTTGGTTTACTGTTCTTAATTCTAGTAATACTTAGACTCTATTAAAGCAGAGACTGTGTTTTCTGCTTTAATGTTAAACTGACAAATACATGGAACTATACACGGTGTGGAGAATTTCTACTAAGATGTATACATTTTGAAGTCGTTTTCCCATTAGTTAGACTTTCAAGATCATGCTCAAATGTTACTAGGACACTTGTCTCAATTGCAAATACAAAGTATTGCATTTTTATGAGTTATTCTATTTTCTTTGTATAATTACAAAATTGTGAGAGCTATTTATACATTTTAATGTATAAAGTGGATATATTTAAAGTTATTTTCTTGCAAATTATATCAAAATACATTTTATTATGTAAACAAAACAACAATGCCATGTAGTTCAACTCTTAACAGAAAAATAAACAATTGAAATAATACTTAATATTTTTATATTAAGGATTTATTAAGTTGTTACAGTGAACTGACCACAGTTATATCTTTTATATCAACCATGTAATTACTCTAAACTTTTACACAATTATACAAGTTTTATAATTTCTTGTATAATTAGTGATTTCATTTTCAGTGTTCTCTTTCTGATCCTTTTCTCCCTATTTCTTCTCAATCATGTTTATGTGAATAAAAACTAAATTTCAAAGCTTATTATTTATATCTACAATTAATTAACAACAAATAATTTTTAGAGTTAAAGTAAAAGAAAGTAACATTAGAAAACTTGTTTTAATAATTGGATATTAAAAATTACTTTTGCATGCAGAATCAACTTTTTAGGTAAGTTCATATGGAGACGTTGCTGTGCTCATCTCTACCATGTCTTTGCAGACAATGTACTACAATCCAATGCCTAACACCTTTGCCACAATGTAAATATAAATTACAGGTTGACATTGTTGAAAATGTAAACAATTTTTAGTGATACATAGCCTCATCCTTTTATTACTGCCATATAAAGGATCTATCATTGGGAATCATTTAGTTTTTGAGTATGTAAAAAAATTTATTATCTATTGAAAAATAATTAGACCTTTTGATTCTAGCACAACTAAGTAAAGCCCACAGGTTCAAACTACACAATACCTTTGTACATGCTAAGCCATTATCATAAAGGTTCCCTTCCTTGAAGAACTTTCATTATCCACTTTTAAAACATAAGATATCTCAAGGAATGGGTTTTTTCTCTCTCGACACTTGGTAACCTATAATGAGTATTTAAATGAGCAGAGGAAGCTAGGGTACTGCAATAGCCATTGATCACGTCACTACTGTATTTCTCCACATACATGACAGTTTACTTTCTGTTATTCATCCTGTGCTGAAAATGGTGAACATGTACCTATAGAAATCAAAAGTCATATGCTCCTACAAAAATAAATCTGGCATGAGCAAGATTCTGCCAAGCCAGTGGTCTCTCAAGCTTACAATGACTATATTGAATGACATTACTTAGAGAATTCCTTGATAGTGGTTTACTTAGAACTAGAGATACTGAAATACGGAACAGGACTACTGTCATTAATTGATATATCTGTCATTGAAGGCACTGAGGAATGCAACATGGATAGCAGAAAACCATTGTCCTGAGAAATTCTTACAATACCAAAAAAGAAAGTAAAATGCTGTGAGAAGGCATTCCTTTTTTTACATATTATAATAATAACTCATTTTTCTTGAATTAATTTTAGAATTGTAGTCATAGCTATGATGTTTCTATTACTTAAGCATTAATATGGATATTTGAAATGAAGTCCAGTGTTGAATATAAAGTGACAAATTAGAGAAAGTAAATTGACATCTGTGCAATTATTTGAAAAATATTTCATTACATTAATTTGTTATGATCTATATTTTAACAGTCCATTTTTAATTCTATTCATGTTAATATATCTAGCCTAAAACATATTGTAAATGCCCAAAAAAGCTGAAACACAGGCATTTAATAGAAAACTATAATTCTGGTTAATGATTATTCTCATATAAAACTTTTAAGAGCTTATTTGGAGGTCTGATAGTGGAGTGCAGCTATCGTACATATTTGACAAAAGAGAATGTCTTCTCTATTCAGGGAAATTCTTACTCTTCCACAAAGCATGTAGCTTTGGGAGGAATGTACATGGAGTAGGAAAAAAGGAAGAGGACACTTGCCTAGCCAGGAAGGTCAGCTGAATCAACCCTGGTGATCAGTGGGGTGATAGAGAACACAGACAGATTGACCTCCCTGGAACATATGAGATTAAATCTGACAAACACTCCTAACAATGGAGTATATGAACACTGAACCAGTCATCTCTTGTAATCAGATAAGGCTCCCAGTGGTAGCACTGGGACATCAACCCAGCCACAATAAACTATGACTCAGAACCTGTCCTGTCTGTAAGATATGCTAGAGCAATGCTGGCTCAGAGCTTGTGGGGATGACCAAGCAGTGACTGTTCTAACTTTATGTCTACTCAAAGGGAAGGAGACTATTTCCGATGGTGCCTGGATGACCAGGACTCCAAAGCTGGATTTTTCTGGGACACAATCAAACAACATTGACTACAGAAAGAGAGAATGAAAGAAAGAAAGAAAGAAAGAAAGAAAGAAAGAAAGAAAGAAAGAAAGAAAGAAAGAAAGAAAGAAAGAAGGAAAGGAAGGAAGGAAGGAAGGAAGGAAGGAAGGAAGGAAGGAAGAAAGAAAGAAAGAAAGAAAGAAAGAAAGAAAGAAAGTTAGTGAAATGATTCCTAATCATAATCTGCTAATCTACTACTCCTGTCTGATCAGATCACCATCATAATCAGGAAGGCTTCTTCCAGAAGCTGATGGAAGCAGATTGAAAGATTCACTACTTAATAGCATTAAGTAGTGCTTGGAGAATACCACAAAACAGGAGGAATGATTGTAGAAGGCTGAGGGATCGAGGACATCAAGAAAATAAGGTCTACAGAATCAGCTACAAAGGGCTCATAGAGCCTCTCAGAGACTGAAACAGCAACCACAGATTGCAGGGATCTGCTTCAAGCACACTGAACACATGCTGTGGTTGTTTAGCCTGCAGTTTTTGTTGGACCTCTAACAATGAAAATAGGGGTGTCTCTGACTCTTGCCTGCACTTAGAACATTTAACTCCTACTGGATTTTTGAACCTTGATATGAGGGTTTGTGCATATTTTTTGTTGCGTCTTGTTAGGCAAAGTTTGAGTGATAACACTGGGAGGCCTGCTTATATTTGATGAAAACCAGAGGGGCAGTAGGTGGGAGATGGGGAGGTGTCCAGTGGGAAAGGGAAAAGGGATTGGAGGGGGAGTTTTTGGTTGGGATGTATTATATAAAAGAAGAATAAATACATAAAATAAAAACCTTTAAGAAATACAAATCATTTCAGATTTTACTAAAACTATATATATATATATATATATATATATATATATATATATATATGAAATACTTTCAAAACAAATTCTGAAAGGTTCCTTTTCATTGAAACAGGCAACTTTCATATTTATATTGGGTTTTATCCTATGATTGATGCCATATCAAAAATCCTTTTCACATTCACTCATTCACTTGAAATGGAAAGTGAAGATTTCCTTCTATCCAAAGTATTTTCTTATTTTAACACATTGACTATCTATTAAAAATAAACCGCAGCAGTAATAGCCAACATACCATAACTCATGTCATATCTTTTCATGTCTGTACTGGTTAGCTTTTAAGCAACTTGACACAAAATATGGTTATTTGGGAAAAGAAACCCAAGTGAGAAAAGGCCTCTGTCAGTTTGACATGTACTTGATGTTATGAAACATATTTTTACTAATACATGGTATGGGAGGGCACAGATTATTCTGATCTCTGCCATCTCTAAGCAGATGGTGCTCTGTCCCTTTAAAAAGCACAGCAAAGTAGACCATAGAGAGCAAGCCAGTAAGCAGAGACTCTTCATGGTCTTTTTTCCAGTTTCACCTTTCAGATTTCTTCCTAGTGTTCCATCCCTAAGTGTCCTTATGCTTAAATAATGTATTATAATAAGAATACATGTATTAATTAGTTTAAAAATATTATGATAGGCTGTAAGACAAAATAAGCCTTTCTCTCCTCCTGTTACTTATTTTCCTGATGTTTACTGCTGTAATAGAAAACACAGAACAACTTTCTTACAGATGAGGTTGGACTCCTTCAGTAGCACCTGGCTGTAAACAGCAATTTCAAAATTTTAACGCTGTGGGTATATATTGAATGTAACCTTTTGTCAATATTAGCTATTGTTTATTTTTTTATTAATGATAGTAAGATATTGAGAACATATTTCACTTACATCAAAGTACATTGAAGGTGAAAACTGAGTACTGAGAACTTTCTACTCTCATTCTATCACCTTATCTTTGTTTCAGTTACAGTAGGTCTGTGATTGTCTAAATCTACCATATAAGTATTTTTGGGTGCTTGCATCACATAGAGGAGGCACAGCTATAATATGCCAGGCTACAGAATTATTCTTCCCATAAATTTTTCTAACATATGTTCTTTATTTCTTAACTAATATTATTAATGAGCTTTTTTAGAGAAACCACAACTTAGATTAAGAATCTGAGTTTAGCCCACTAAAGAGGTTGATATGAATGTAGATGCTGACAAGTTGTAACACTACTACTCTTTTGTAATATTAATACTCTTTTGCATGATTTGTGCTACACATTTGGCTGATCATACTAAACTGATAATAACCTTGCATAAAATACACACTTACCTCTTAATAATATTTCAAGTACAGAAATTCATCAAAAATTTGAATGTAGACACCAAACATTCAATTCTAACTTTCCAAGTTATCACTCTTTTGGCTTAAATAATTATTATTAATTATAAAAATCATACAACATTAACTTCAATGATCTAAGACAACTTTTATTACTTTGACTTTAAATTTTAAAATATTTTGGTTATAAATATTTTCTGTCTTTGAAAAAGCCTAAGGTAAAAGAAACCTTGGAGTGACTGTTGATTCAGAGAAGTTTATGCCTAGATATATGAGTTTAGTACCTGAATATTATCCTATATAAGTTTTGTTTTGAGAGTTACATTTTTCCTGTCTTCTCAGTGGCTGCAAAAGTAAAAGATCTCCTAAGAGATTTGCTTACAGCACAATGAGTTGGTTACAGGAGCTGTAAGATTTGCAAAATAGCTTCAATTGTAAAAGAGAACACTGTTTATTTTAAGACCTTATTTTTTGAATCTAAAAAAAATCTAGAAGAGTAAATATAATACTTTCTTTGCTATTTATTTCTTGGTTCATTTAAAGTAATTGGTGAATTTGTGGCAAATATGAAATATTATCATATTATCATAATGTGTCTAGTAGCATAACATGTACAATTTACTATTTTAAACACCAATTTATAGTGATTGCTTATAACCACTAAAGAACACAGTCAAAATAAGGGAATAAAGTATAAAGCATTATTTATCAAATTCAAACAACTTTATAAATATCTTTACCTAATTTTAAATATGTCATGAAATTATTGTCATATTTAAGCAGTCATTGCTTTCTAAATGTACAAAAAAATGTTCACTAAAATTTGAATGTGATATAATTTAACAATTGTGATTGATCTAGATAGTATATAAATAACAGTAATGAAATAGAATCTAGTCTTTATATTGTACTCACTCCCCTTGAACAATTCTATTTGAACACGAAACTGTTTTAAGCAATCGAAGTTTTCTGATAGAATTAAGCAATAAACTCAATTAGTTTTAAACACTGATATAAGTGAAACAGATTTTAACTTAATTAAAGCTAGCAGAAACAAAATGCTTTGTAAGATAATGGGGTATAATGGAATTTGAATTCCCTTTTTGGGCAGTTATATCAGTGAGATCTCTAGAGATGAAGCCTAGTACAAATGCTGTAGGTTGCTTGACTGATTCTAATAATTAAGAGAAAAATGATAGCAGGACAATGCTTAAGAAAAAGATAGCTACCTATTTCTTAATTAGTATTTAAAATCATCAAATTAATCTGAATGCTCTTGCCACATTTTTGCTAATGGAACAAATAGCTTCCATCACTAATATCTAATGTTTTACATAATGTACTATTGTACAAGTGTGTACTGGTAAACCTAACTACATTATATTAGAGAAATTTCTAGAATTCTGTATTTTCTTTAAAATAATATTATGTTTACATGTTATAAAAATAGAACAAATGGTATAAAATAAGTGATACCTAGTATTAATATTCAGTGACTGACAATATTTGTAGAAGATATGCTTATTTTTATCATACATTTATTTAATAAATCATGGTTTCTAAACTTGAAACATGTAGAATGTGAAATTATTTCCCTGCATTTTCCTTATAATTTGAGAGCCCAAGAGCCTTTACTTGTGTTCTAAAACAATATAGACTATAAATAAGATTGAAAACTCAAATTCAAGATTTATATTTTATAGTTATTTTATCAATATTTCTCTCACCATAATAAATGGAATAGGACATGGGGACACAATTCAGCAAGCAAAATATTTGTCACAAAAACATGAGAGCTAAATAAATCTCTTGAATCCACATAAAAGCTTTGCAGGTGTGTTTGCCTCCAGTCAATTCTAATACTGTTGAGGAAGAGATGGGGTGGGAGTTCCCTGGGGTAATTTTGTACTCACTAGTTAGACTAGTTATGATTGGTGATCTTCAGGTTCAGGGAGAAATCTTGCCTAATTATATAATTTTGGATGCCAAGAAGAAAGACACCCAATGTTGATACCAGATCTCCATATTTACCTGCATAAAAATGTGCACACACTTACAGTTAAATATTTCAATATATATAAAGCAAATATAAAAATACTTCAGTAAATAAATAAAATAATAACAATAATCAAGTGAATCATAGATATAAGCAAGTATGATTATTAAGTATTATTTTGTTAGGGTAATGGGGTATATAAAAAGCCCATTGATTGTTTTAGAAATAATTAAAAATAGACAATTGAGGATGAATAACTGAAATAAGACATCAACAAGCAATATTTATAATTAAATGTGGGAGCATCAGATAGCATTTACTTGAAAACCAGAAGGATATTACTTAGAGAAGTGGGAGGTAACTGCCTCTGTAGTTCATTCATTATAATGTTCCCAAAACAAAACAAAACAGCAACAACAAAAACACACAAGGAAAATTCCTGAGGTAAAGAAAATTCTATCATGCTATTTATGGGTCCTTGTAATAGTTTCCTGGAAGTCCTCATGTATTTACATAGCACAGGCAGAATCATTCATTCTTTGGGTGATTTTAACCTTCATCATGCAGGTTGAGGGAGAGAAATTTTTCTATCCAGGGTTAGCACAGACAAGTAAAAATCATAGTCACAAAAGGAATATTATATTGAAAATTGAGATACTGCAGAATAAGTGCAAAAAGCAAATACAGTGCCACTACAAAGCATACCTTCTATTTTGCCATTTCCTTTGCCATTTCAGTTGTCTCCTTTCTGTATTCTGTTATCAGAATCTTGTATATCTTCCTGCTATCTTCTCAATAGTTGGAGTGCTGTTTGTGGCTTATGATCTTTTTCAATAGAATTTTGTGATCTATTCATACTGTGAATGTGAATGCTTGAAGAATTTCTATTTTTTATAGATTTATTCTCCATTTTGTGACCCAGGAAGAAACACAATTTATCCACTAAAAATTATAGCCTACCACATATACTGTAAACAAAGTTATACTTCCATGTAAGTGTATTGTATTAAATATATGTGTATATGCTTGCAATATATAGATTTACAAATGCATTTTGTAAATAAATATATTTCATTATACATTTACTATAACAATTCTTTTATAGCATGACACTTATTTACTAATGGGAAGTTCTCTATAGTTCATAACAAATATTTACACATTCTTTTTCCCCTACTCCTTTTCTTTCTTTCTCACTTTCCTCTTCTCATTTCCTTTTTCCTTTCTCTTTTCTTTTTTTGACTTTTAAAATATCTTTTAAAAATATTCATTCAACTCCCAAACTTTGTAATAACTTGCAAAAATATAACATTTTAATTTACTCATTGAGAATTTCATAAGAGCTTACAATATATTTTGACTATATTCAGCTTCCATTTCTCTGTCTAACTCTTCCATGATCACCATACCACAGTCTCATTCAAACTTGTATCATTTTTAAAAAATTTGGATTATCTCCTCTGTTCAACTTATCTTGCCAAATATTGGCTGTTCTGATCCAATACAGCAGGTGGCCATAAAAATAATTTATATAAACTTACAGATATCATTAAAGTTAGGAACTAGATATATTTAAACATGTACACAGTAACTACATGCATACTCACACATGCAGTTGTATATCTGAATTACCCACATTAAATATAAATTATACAAGTTAAATATAAATTACATACATTGACTGATTTATATATGTTGATATATATTATATACAGTAAATATAAATCATATGGAATACATATTAATTATATTTAAAACAAAATTATAGACATTATATATTAGTTATATATATTAAAAGAGTATTTAAGTCTATAAAACATGTTACAACCTAAATAATACACATAATTTCACATGTACTCAAGTACAAGGAATTATTGAATGAACCCATGGAGTTCTAAAATATCAGTTTCAAAAAATAACAAAGGGGAAATTGTATACTTTTTCACCACAAAATTTTATTTTGAAATTTTTGACTTTGGATGCCAAGGGAAGCTTTGTTGCTGAGTATCTATGGCACCCTAAAACTTGTCATGTCCAGGTTAAATAAATCCACTTACTGTCATAGGACATGGTCCTGATCTGGTAGTAATGTGAAGATGAGGGCATGTTTGTGTTTTCTTGCAAGATGCTGAAGGGAAAAGGTAGCATCCAGAGCAATTAGTGAGACATGCTGCTCTTGGGAGAAAAAAAATGATGCTGACTGATCTTGCTGAGTGTCATGATGGTGTGTGACAGGGAAGCTATACTGGACATATGTTCCTGACCTGCCTTAGTTGCATCTTTCTCTGTGATAAAATCCAGAAGTACTTGTGACTTATAATAATACTCACCTGTTAGGATTTCCTTGTGCATCTTGAGACTTTGAAGAATAATATTTAAATTGAAAACATTAAGATGGGAATGCTTATATCTCAAACTGAAAAAGCTGCCTTGCCTCAGGCTTTCAGAATTTCAGGATATAAAACACTGCGATTATGGAACCTTTGAAAAAAATCAATCAAATGGTGAACTTGTCATAATGACCCTCCTCTATTCTTTAATATGTCTGGTTATTCTGACTCAATCATGGGCTGGTTTGAAAATTGACTAGTTATTGGACAAAAGGAAATGACAGTAGGCATTTGGAGAACTGGTTCTAGAGACTTTCATAGATATATTTGGGTTGACAATGGCCTTATATGATGTTATGTTTACTGTAGATAAAAATGGATCAGGATCTGGGGTTAATGGAAATGTAACAAAATGTGTCACCCCCATCTAATATTTACTAATTGGGAATATTACCTTTGTTATTGGCTCTGAGTTCAGTGTTTCTTGTTTTAACTTTCTTTTGTCCAATTGTATTTCTGCAATGTATGATGGCCAATCTTTAATTATAGTACACAGGCGGTTTTTATTATAATTCCTGTAAATTTATCTGAAACCTGGTATTCTGAAAAAGGTTTACAATTATTAGAAAAATTAGAACACACTATGTAAAGAAAAAATAAAACATTTGGCTGGGCTGATCATTGGCAGTATTGTAGCTCTCATACCACTTAATAGCTAGTGTTACTACTTCTGCATTAGCTTTATCAAAGGAAGTACAAGCAGATAGTTTTGATAATCATTTTGCTGAAAAATGTAAATGTCCCCTGAGGATACCAAAATATTTGCATAGATGACTAGAACAAAGAATTAATACATCATATTATATAGTGCAGATCATGGGAATTGAGGTACAAATAAAGAAAGTCAGAAGACTTTTGTAATATTATGCTTGATATCTTTGGATTTGTATAACTCCTAAAATTTATAATTAGAGTCAGGATAACTGGACCAGAGTTAAAAGGCACCTGCAGAGCATTTGACATAATGTTAGTACTCTACATTTAGTAGAGTACCCTGCATAATAAAGTTTTAAGTTTAAGAAGGCAGAGCCTTTTCTTTTGACACTGTAGAACTGCACATATATTCTGAAGAAGTTACAGGCTGTTTTTTGTTCCTGGTTCTCATTTCAAACTCTTTTATTAGACATAGTAGAATTTGGCTTCATGATCCTTTTTATGGCATGTCTATTACCAGTTTACTTGACAGGAATCATCAGAGCTTTTGAAAATGTTGGTAGTCAATGACAGGTAAGATATTCTTGAAAACCTCATCAACCTAAGACAGGCCAAGAATACAAAATTATCTACATGCCAATGACAGATAAAAGATGTGTTTTTGTATGGAAACCTAAGACAGACACAACTTTCTACTCCATGACTGATAAAGTGCCTCATATGGATAAAAATGTTTGGTAAGATTCTTTCAGAGGTGAATCAACCTAAGACAGATCATGAATGCTAAGATTTATGTACTGATAACAGGTAAGGTCTACACTTCTTAAGGGGAAGAATAAGACAGGAATGCCTTTCTACACCAGCAGCTCAGATACCTTTGGCTTATATAGATAAAAAAGGGGGGGACAGGTGTGGAGCATTTCTGGAGTTAACTTTGGCTGACTTCTTACTTATGATTAATCATGAATGAGCCTGTTGACATCTGTCTTTGTTTTTAATTAAGACATGTTATAATCTTCCATGTTCTGCAGTTATGTATATTTCCTTGAGACACTGTCTAAGCCTGAAGAAAATTTTCTTAGTCACACATAGATACCGTGTAGCATAAAATCACCATGTAAGCATTTGTGGTCACTGTATATCTTTCTGAAATTGGTCATGCTTTATATTGCTTGCCTTTAAAAGACCCTGAGAAAATATACTTGCTTGTGTCCATGGTATTAACCAGCACCCTTCTCTGTGTCTTGTATCTTCTTTCTGCCTTTTCTATAATCATGATAACTCTGCCAGTTATGGTTCTTGATTTGACTGTATAGGCTCCAGTACTAGAATCATAAGGAGAGAGAGCCATAATGGAGAAAATGTCTCCAAAGAATCAAGTATCAGCAATTTTCTTGAGAAGTGATTGATGAGGGATGGGTGAGCCCATCATGAGTAGGGCTAATGCTGGGCAGGTAGTCCTCAGTTTCATTAGAAAGCAGGCTGTGCAAGCTAAGGGGAGAAAGTTAGTAAACAGTACTTTTAGATAGCCTCTGCATCAGTTCCTGTTTTCAGGTTCCTGTCCTATGTGGGTTCTTACCGTCAGTGATTTTGACACTGATTTCTTATATAGAAAGGTAATCAAAATAAATCCCTTTCTACCCAAGTTGCCTTTGGTTGTTTTTTAATCATAGAAATTGTAACCCAAACTAAGACAGGAAATTTCAATCTCAGTCCCATCAAAAGGAGGCACTGCAGAGAAGTTCTTTCATGGGTTATTTACTGTATGTATGGTTGTTATTAGATAGTTATATTTCAAAATTTTCTTTGAGTCAATGTGACAAAAGATTGTATAAAATTATTATGAAGAATGACAAATACAATAGAATTTATTTAACAAGGAACAATAAAGATCTTGAAAATGTTAGTGCCATCTGCATCTCTAATTTGTTTTTAGAATTCTAATATGCTATTTTTCTCCATTCAGATAAAGATATGTGTTAGTTACTGGTTAGTTTGAGTGGATTTCTGGTTGTACCAACAAATGTAATTTGCATAAATTTGAATAAGTACATTACCTGAAAGCACTTATAAAACATTCTTATAGACCATTAAAAATATTAGTTTGCTCAGTGCAGCCTTCCCTTACTCTTAGAAACATAAGGATAAAGCTGGGTGCTGATTGCTTCAAATGGCAGTATAATTTATAACTATTAAATTAAAAACACATAGTTATTGGTAAAAGGAAGATTCATAAAATATTGTTTCATGTACCAAATGAATAAAATAACACATTATAAAGTGAAACAAATGCAAACTTAGTGGATATTGGTATCGCAGTGAACCACTTCAGGATGTGTGCACAGTAGATGTTCTTTTTATGGAACATTAATCTGTTTCATAGCTCTCTCTTAAAGTCTGAGTTTGCTCCTCTTCATTGGTTCTGCATATTGGCAGAAATAACATATGACTTGTAATAACTGTTTAGGCAGTTTTAGAGAACATTCACAAATAGATTCTTACATATATTAATCATATCTAAGGTTCTTAGTTTTTCTTGAAATACTGATTACTAAGTATCTGAAAAGTGAGGATTGACTATGAGAAAACAGTATATATTTAAGACTATTTCTCATTTTTGTACTTACATTAAATACTATTGTTAAAATTATAAAATGTTTATCAAAATTATTCAATTCTTCTAGTATGAAAATTTAAAACATTTTAAGTATAAAATTATTTAGACGATATGGAGCTTTAGACAATATTGTCAATGAAGCTGATTAACCTTTCAACATTTATACTATAGCACAGAGAGTTAAACATGTTTTGACACATTACTATTACATTCAATTTCCATAAGTAAGGGATATGTTGCTTTCGTCAGAAGAAAACTTAATGCAATGTTTATATTTCATTCTTTAAAATCAGTCATTTGTAATTTTACTAACATTGCTTTCACTAACAATGTTAATTTTTTAATCAAAATTATGTTTTTTTTCTAGGGGACAAATTTAATAGATGTTTTTTCTGAGTGGTAGAGTTTGATCCTATCATCTTGTACAAAATATTTATTAATCTATTTAAAAAGCTGCTATTCTGCACCTTTGTTACTGTGATTTTTTAATCTGTAAAATAATTTTTTGAGGAAGCATGGTTACAGAAAAAATATTTGGAAATATGAACTTTGTCTAATAGCAAAGGATGCACTAGCAAAAAGGTTTCAAATTGGATGGCCATCTCAGTCACCTCCTGAAATTCTTCAGTCATCTTTGTTACTGACTTTGCAGTCTTTTAAAATGCTTACTGACCTCTTATATAATTTATAATAAAATGATATACAAAACAACATCAAAACAAACAAACAAATAATTTAAGCACATAAGGAGGAGTACATTGTTTTAATGTAGTTTCTGTCTTTCATGAACTGTAGGATATATTGTCCTTAACTATTCAGTTTTCCTTGTTGTTACTCAGTGGTGACGTTCAGGCTGTATTTCTATGCATTATATATGTTGAAAGTAAAATTTTCTATAAGAAAGAGTACTCTATCATGTATTTTCTATCTACTGATGTATCATCAACTTACAAACTATTTATCTATTTGCATACCATCCCACAAAATTATATAATAATTTATTTATAATTAGTCATCCATCTTTATGGCTATCATTTATATTTCTATCTTCTATTTATTCATCCCTCCATGCATTCATTTATCATATATGAATGTTTCTATTTATCATCAAGCTATCCATCTACCTGCTTATCTATCTTCAAATGCATTCAATTTCCATTTATTCAGAATATTAATCTTATGTTTTATCCTACTAAACTAAATTTAGAAACATTTGGTTCTCTACTTCTTAAATTCTCCTTCAATTAATTCAATAAAATTTAAATTGACAATACTTAGAAGACTACAGTTAGACTAGACACATACAGACCTTTTCTTTTTGCTCTTTTTCCTGAAATAATGTCACAACTTACTAGGCCTTTATAATACTCATATATCATAGAGATAATTTCAAATACAAGAGAGATCACATGTCATATATGTCATATGTCATAGATTCTTTTCTGTCTTATATAAGATATTGAGCTTCCACAGGTAGGGTACCCTTAGGGTTCTGCAACCAATCTCCCCAGAGTGTAAAGATGAATGATTACAATGCAACTTTTCTCCCCAATATTTTTATACTGGGTTTAAAAAACTATACACTAAAATTAAAAGAAAATAGCTATTAGAATAAATAGAAAAAAACAAAATCTGAATGGAGTTTTATAATTTCAAAACAAATAAATGAATATTAAACTGAAAATAGCGCAGAAATAAACTTTATGCAGACAATGAACCTTTAAAATAAAATTAATTTGCATGAGGTAATATTTCTTTTAATTGCATTTTCAGAAATATTCAATTTTGGATAGGAATATTGGAAGAATCTTGAGGGCAATATATATTTCACTAAGTAGACAGAACTAGACAACATCCCAGAACTTTGAAAGAGCAGTTCATCAATAACTACAGCATCTCCAGAGATCAAGCTTGCTGTGTGTTCACTAACACTCATGCTTTGAGAACCATAAAGAATGAGTTCTCCACAAAAGGACTTCAAAAGTTGATAGTTCTTTCCATTGCTAGTACTTTGTAGAATCTTGCTTTTTCTAATTCTGCACACTATTTTTTCCATTTTATTGAGTAAAGATTTTTTCTCACATAATATATTCTGATTATAATGACTTCTCCCTTTTTTCTCATTACTCTTCACTTCTTTCTTATCCTTTTTATTCTCGTTGTCATATTAGAAAACACACAGATTTCTACAGGATGATAACAATAGCATATAACAAAATAAAATGTATGAAAATTATGTATGATAAAACAAAAACCATGGTATCAGAGTTGAGAAAGACAGACAAACATGAAGAAAGAACCCAATGAAGGCACAAGAATTAGAAACCCCCTCATTCACACTCTGAGATTGAATAAAGTCATTAAATTGGAAGCCATGATATATATGCAGAGGCTCTGGTACAAGCCCACATATGCCCTGGGTATGCTGCTTCCACCTCTATGAGTTCATATGACCTTTTTTTCTTGGTCTTATCCATGCCACTTTGCTCTTAGAAACTTTTAGCCTCCTCTTTATGTTTTTTGATTCCTTAGGAGAAAGACCAATTCAGTTCATTAGAACACTAGATAGTATTTCATGATGTAAATTTTCTTGAAATATTTTAATATGATCTAATTGCTCCTTCTCATCACTCACATTAATTTTCAATTAACTCAATATTCATGTTACGTCTAACAGTAATTTATAAATAAGATTAAATAGCTGTCAAATACATTATTTTTGTAATCCAAGTAGTAACTAGATAGTGCATATAATCTTCTGTTGAATAGTAACGTTTCAATTCAAATCAGGAAAATATGATTGGCAGACATTTATTGCTATTTCATTTTAAAATATCACTCACAACTTGAGCTTTTAATTTTATATTTTTTATTACATTTGTTTAATTCATTTAAATAATTTATTTAGATATAAAATATGATCACTTTGATCTCAGTATATTTTCTACCACTAAAACATATTTTAAGAATCTTATCAAGTTTGATTCAATTACTATATTCATACTTCTAATGTTTTTTTGATGTTAAAATAATTGATAGCATAGAAGTAGTGATAAGAAATAAGCATTTTTATCATAGTATATTTTCAAGGTGAAAGTAGAAAAAAATAAAATAACTTGTCACACACATATTTAATCAAAAATATATTAGTCCATTGGAATAAAAAATATTTTCCTATGGTTCTAATGACTTTATAATTTATTTCTTCAGTAAAATATAGTATAGTCATTTAGCTTTCTTGAAAATTAGTTTTATTTCTAAGTTAAATAAGAGATTTTTCATGTAAGATTGTTAAATATTTGTTTATTAACTTATCAATTTTATGATTAATTTTTTAAATTTAATCTTTGCTGTCTGATAATTTGTATTATAATTAGGAGGTTAAAAATATGCCAAACTCTGTTGCCAATGCCAAGGAACCATGACATTGCATAACCCCTGTGATGTCCCAGTTTGTGATCCAGCAGCAGCTGCTGCACTTCTTAATGCTTTTCATTATGCTCAGAAAGTACAGTTTTTTTTCAAACACTTGGAAATATATGAAGGTAATATAAAAAAAATGAGATACTAAAAATAACTCAAAAAATATTGCACAAACCATCCCATGTATTCTTAATATGGACTCCTAATTTGAAAAGCCTAAATCAAATTTTGAATTGAATAGTTTTTTTCAATTCTTTCTGAAAGCATAAAAATAGTTTGTTTTTAATAAAATACATTGAGTGTAAGACAGAAAGAAAGATTCATGGTGATGTGAAAATATTTTAATTTAATGTAGTACAAATTAATTCTCATAAAAATATGTATATCAAACTAATTGCTGAGTTCTAATCAAGTTATATTCAGTGGTAACCAAGTCAAAACCTCTTAAAGAATAAATGAGGATACTTAGTGCTTTATATAACATTACGAAAATTATGGAAAGAAGTTTACAATCAACTACAAAGTGACAATGGAGTATCAAAGTGAATAGACTGTAAATGCCATATATTCATAAAGATATTATATTTTGATGCGAGTCAATGAATTTAAATATTCAAGGCCTAAATATGCATTGATTTGAAAGAGGTTTACCATATTTAGAAATACTTTAAAATAGCTTTAATATAAAAACAAATATATTCTTTATTGATATAAACATAAATTAGAGAGTAATAAAACTTCTGTCAACATATGATCATCATAATAAGGTAAATTTATTTGTTGGTAATTTAAAAATATAGCATATATTGACACATACTCTTTATGCAAATAGACTACTTTTAAATAGCAGATTATTTTATGTTGCTGCATTCATGTCTTTGTATACTTTGAGCTCAGTCATCCAAGGGAAAAGAGTTTGAATATAGACCTGAGTGCGTCAATCCCCAGTCCTGGAGCAGCACAGCTCAGCACAAAATTACAAAGACAAGCAATGCTCTCAGTGCTACTACTCTGAATACTGGTTTCAACTTCACCTACATTTTTTTCTAAGAGAATATGTGATTCTAGCGACAGACCCAAAGTGGGATCCAGCTCAAGGGAAGGTTCCAAGGCCTGACATTATTACTGAAGCTATGGAGAGCTCACAAAAAAGGACCTATTATGACAGTAGGGAGAGGGAACTTACAGAGCCTACCTCCAGCAGGAAGACAGGGCATCAAATGATGGAGGGGGTTGCCATCCCACAGTCAAAACTCTGACCCGTAATTGTTTCTGTTTGAAAGAACAAAAGGGATGGAAATGGAGAGAAATCTGAGGAAAAGAAGGTAATATCGTGACTGCCCTAAAAAAGACCCAACAAGCAGCTGAAAGAGTAAGATGCAGATATTTGCACCCTACCAATAGACAGAAGCTGTTGACCCCTGTGGTTGAATTAAGGAAAGGCTGAAAGAAACTGAGGAGCAGGGCAACCTTGTAGAAGGCCGAACAGTCTTAATTAATCTGGATCCCTGAGATCTCTCAAACATTTGATCACCAACCAGGCAGCATACACCCTGATATGAGGCCCCCAACACATATACAGCAGAGAACTGTCAGGTCTGTGTTCAATCAGAGATGATGCACCTAACCCTCAAGAGAGTGGAGACCCCAGTGAGTTTAAACATCAGGTGGACTGTGGTGTGTGAGTGGGGGGGGGGTGGAGAGAGGTATATGATGTGGAACAGTACGAGGGTAAACCAGGGAGGGGTAATAAATTTGGAGTGTAAATAAATAAATAAATAAATAAAAATAAGAAATCAGAATAGCAGAAAAAGGCATTTTTATCTAATCTCATATTTAATTGAATTTTTTTCTCCTCAGAAGAAATTAACTAGTAATGAACATGACTGATCAGAGGATAAATGAAATTAATCAGTTACCTGGTAATAGTTTCCACGCATCCACAAATGCTTTTGCAATTAAGGATACTTTGACATCTTTTATTATTTGTATTCTCTTGATTTCTTCCAATTGTCTTATTGCAGATTCCTTTTCTGTTTTATATATCAAAATATGTGCCTGAATTTTCTTTTTCCTTAAAGTAAATAAAATCACTCATACATTGCCTGCTGGTATTAATGGCAGGATCTCAAATTCCAAATAGAAAATATTGAAACTGTGTATAGAAATTATAGAACGTTTTGATTCCTAATGACTAATACATACATACATCTCTGTTCATTATACCTTCATATTTTATAAATAATGACGTATTTACAATCTGAAATAATTTATTTAATCCTAATTAAAAGACACAAAGAATCTTAATTGTTCTTTAAGTATTTATTAATAGGAGTATCAGTAATATACATAATTTCAGTATTTATTAATAAATAGTTTATAATAAATTATGATTATAATTTATTATAATGATTAAATGACTTAATCATTATAATAAATTATAATGATTAAAGTTAATAATAAATTCTATATTGCACATACATTTTATTTGAATTGCATAGTTTTAAAAAAATATCAATTTCTGAGAATATTGTAGGTATATAAAAGTAAATAACTCACATTTACTTAACCCTCACAGTTACTCACATTTACTCTGGTACAACCCCTCTCATCCCTCTACCAAAGTCAAATGTCTACAGTTTTTACTGTAATCTACTTCCAATTTACCTTAACTTTATTTAAATATAATTGTATAGTAAATACTCTTTAGCTGAAATGTTTGTCATCAGCATAATTGTTTTCACAATTGTTTAAAGATCTGTCATGTGCATGTAACTATTTTCTGTCAGAAGTCATCTAGGAATGAATAAGGCATGCAAATGGGTTTTCTGGACATGGCCCAGTGTTTTTCAGGCCTGCAATGGGTGACTTCCAAGATACAAGGTTACCGGAGGCTTCATCCCAGGATGAAGTTCTTGCTACTGTTATGCCTTTCCTGTCACTATCACATAACTTAATGATTGCTGTGTATTAGCCCAACCCATCAGGCAGATTTTCTACAGACAAACATGAAGATATACTATCATGTAATAATGTTATGGAGACAAATTGATTTCATAATTCCTAATAATTATATTATAGAATTCTGAAATGTATACGAGTAACCACACACACCCTACAGAATGAAGCTGCAAATGGAGAACTGCAAACATTTTCGTGTCATGGGCTAATTGCAATGGGATAAGAAATTTGGCTTGAAACAAATTTGTGATTAAGAAAAAGCCTTCATTCTATGTCAGGTACAAGATTGAAGCCACAGGTTTACACTATGATAAAGCAAGGCCATGTAAAACTGTTGCTTTGAACTGATAATGAACTTATAGATAAAACAGTGCTTTGTATTATTGACAAATTTCTGTACCTCCTCAATTGTGTAGCATTTATCTATGAAGTAATTCTATAAAAAGTGTTTGTCTAAGAAAGTATAAATTGCCAGAAAAGAGAACTAAAGTGTGGCATCTGAGGCTCTGCTCCATCCACAAATGTATATATACATGTATACATATCAAAGTATTATGTAAGTATTCATGAACACTTGTGGAATTTTTGAGACAAATGGTTGGGCCTGGCCAAATGTATCTGTCTCTGTCTGTCTATGTGCATGCTTGAATTCTCTCTTCCTCTTCTTTTCTCTCTGGCCCACAGACTAAATGAATTCCGATTCTCTTGCCTGGCAAGCAAGGGCCTTTGAACAAAGTGAGAAACTATGCTTTTTTTTTTTTTTTTTTTTTTTCCTGATGCTATCAGTTGGAATCAAATTACCAGAAACCAACAGCTTTTTGTATTGGAACAGCAAAGAGTTAAAGGAAAGAAAAACTTACCAAATTTAAGAAACTCTTGGCCATGAAATAACAAAAAAGGCCTGATGAATTTTTAAAAGTAAGTAACATTTGGCCACAGAGTAGCAGAGTTAAATATAGAATAACTGCCAAAGATAAAGCAGCTTTGGCCAGATCCCTGACTCCACACCACTAGGCTTCCTTCAGTTGGAAACTGGATGCTAGGATGAGCCCCAGAAGTTTTCTATTCTGAAAAAAAGTTCACTTTCAGAGAATACCCTAGTCGATAAAGATATGTCTAGATCCCGGAAATGTAAAATATTTCAGCTTTGTAATACAATGAAGCTATTATGAACATTGATATTATATATATATATATATATATATATATATATATATATGTGTGTGTGTGTGTGTGTGTGTGTGTGTGTGTGTGTGTGTGTGTGT
>JANHMN010000001.1:225031532-225055894 GCA_030674055.1 Rhabdomys pumilio | reverse complement strand
TTGTGTGTGTGTGTGTGTGTGTGTTTGTGTGTGTGTGTGTGTGTGTGCGCCCCATCTCCTTTGCGTAAAATTCTACTGGTAGAATAAGTAGATCACATCCTACTTTATGGTTATTTTTTTTCAGAAACTGATTGATTTCCAGATAGGCTGTTCTGCCATGCTTGCATATACCATAGTACTATGTGAATTTTAGTTCCTCTGCATCATTATCCGATATTTTAAAATTGTAACCATTTTAGAAGGGACATAACAGTATCTCACTTCAATACCTGGCTACTGACATCAAACATTTTTCTATATATGTGTCACTGCTAAATAATATTTCTGAGCCTTGGATTATTATGATGAATAAATGTTTCCTCGTTTGTGATTTTAATCTGATCATTTTAAGGTATTTTTCTTAAAATTAAACTATATTTGAGGATAATTTCTACACATTAATATATTTTTCAATTTTCATTGGTTTATGATGGCAAAACTCAGAACTCCTTGGAGTGAAAGTTCAGTACTGGATCATCCAGTCTGAGATGCATCATTGTAGGCTTAGATTAATTGCCAGATAATGATTACGGGCTTATTGTTGCTGTTTTGATCTCAGTCTGTATCTTGGCCTTTCTATCTTTTAAAAGTTTATTCTGAAGAGAACACTGAAAAAAAAATCGATCAAATTTCACATATTATGCCCTTTTTTTAAATAAATTACATGTTTAGTGGCCTATGGAAGAATGTTTGTCCAATATAATCTTTAAAATCTCTCTTGTTCTATATAAATATAAGGTGTGTGGACCATAACATGGGAGAAATTGGCATGGAACAAACGAGGTTAAGCAAGTCTAAAACTTGGAAATCTCAAAAATTGAGATTAGAGTCTCATCCCATGACCAACAGGAGTATGGCTAACTCCCTCCATTTTTTAGTGCCTGTCCCAGAGCTCATAACACAGAGACCCCAACCAAGTGGTCGCAAGTAGTTAGTCATTGAGCACAGAAGAAGAAAGCTTTTTCTCTTGCTTCCTGTTTTAAAAGCAAATTAATTATTTTCTCTATGCAAGTGGTTCAGAATCTTGAAAATGGAGCTTGGGTTATTTTGTAGACTGAGCATGACATTTGATTATACCAGCTGCATTTAGTAAGAGGACCAGGTTTTCCTTGAGGATGTTTAGTAATTCAGATATGCCTCCTGTGGCTAGGGTTCATTTTCTTGTGTCAGAAAAATCTATAAAAACAAACCACAACATAATCCTTGAGGACAAATGTTTAAGATTAATGTCATAATCTATTCTTTTCAATAGACAGGAACTGTAATTAAATGAAATCTAAAAACTAGATCAGACCTATATGTACTAATGAGACAAAAAAATAGGAACATTAAAAACAATGAAATAGTGAAATATCATATTTTTTAGCTAACTCATTGAAAATGAATCTTAAATATAGTCTTTGATACATATTATCTTAACTTCATATATAAATTTGATGTAGTATATGGTATTACCATAACTTCACATATAAATTTTTAATAAAAATTAACATGAATTTCGAATGCTTTCTTGTTTTGTTTTGTTTTGTTTTTTTCTGTTTGTTTGTTTGTTTGTTTGTTTTTCAAGACAGGGTTTCTCTGTGTAGCCGTGGCTGTCCTGGAACTCACTCTGTAGACTAGGCTGGCCTCGAACTCAGAAATCCGCCTGCCTGCATGAGCCACCACTGTTCAGTGTCCTCTTCTTTTATTTCCAGAAGATTTTGGTAATGTTGGAGGAAAAAAATAATTCTTCCAAAATGAAAAAAAAATCATGGAAAATAATTTTAAATAAAAATATATTGTATTTATTCGTTAAAAGAAACACTACCATGTCTCTGAACTATGCATGGAAAATGTAATCAGGTTCTCAACAGTTTGTAGCTTTATTTAAAATGATAACTTTCAAAATTTAAGGAAGAAAAGAAAATATCTATTTCTATTTTTTCACCTTTTAGAGAAGCTGAATATACAATCTTGGTTTGTTATTTATCATATTTCACTAGAATTAATAAATGTATGAATGGTGAACTTTAGTGATTTAAGTAATTCATTCTCTTCTATTTGTCCTTTTTGGAAGATTGATGTTCTAAGGAATGATATCATTGTATCGGTTAACAATAATTAATCAACATTTTGACATTATTCCCAGAAATTCTCTTTTAGTGTAAATTCTTCCAGGAACTATAAAGATAATAATCACATATTTATTGGACAAAATATTTTGTAGTCACTCCAAGATTATCACAATAATAGCAGAATATTTTAAAATATGATGAACCTACGGTGAGTTTCAACCTTTTGTTTTTAGTATCTCAAGTAAATGAAATTGCACTATGAGGAATATATTTTATAATGTTTATATAAGCATTTTATAAATGCTTTTATAGTTTGGACATCACATGATTTTAATGTTTTTATTATTTGAATGTTGAAGGGGACAGAATATATAGCATTTGAAACTCAGAAGACAACGAGGGAGAGTGAATTTTCTCTTTCATTTTATGGATTTGAACCTCTGAAGTGAAGTTGTCAGATATAGTGGCAGATGATATCCCATTAAGGAATATTGTCAGCTTCTGTTTTCATTTCATTTTTGCAGGCATAACAAATAAAAATAAAATTATAATGAATGCAATGCCATCTTTGCATTAAATAAGTAGAACTATAGTATTGTTCAGTTAAGAAAAAGGAAATAACAAAAGTAAAAAAGTATTTTTTTATTCATATTTTATTTGCTTTGAATTTGTTTTGTTTTGTTTTGTTTTTTGAGACAGGGTTTCTCTGTATAGCCCTGGCTATCCTGGAACTCACTCTGTAGACCAGGCTGGCCTTGAACTCAGAAATCCACCATAAACTGCCTCCCAAGTGCTGGGATTAAAGCTGTGCACTACCACTGCCCAGCATTGTTCTTAATTTTTTACATATAACTTTTTACATTTAATTTTTACATTTCAGTTACCTGAAATGTAAAAGTAAAGAAATTTATAAATACTAGAAATACGGATCAGAGATGTAATATTGGAAAAAACGAACATAAAACTTCAACATTTTTCAATAAAATTGATTGAGTTTTTCTTGTTATGAATGCCATGAAAAGCAATAATTATGGATGTCAATGGAAATTAATCACATATTAATCACTGAATATATTTTTATTTTTATATAATACATATTATATTATCAGTAGTATGAATATTTGGTCTGACTATGTTGCTTTTGGTACATCTATAGGTTTTTATCATTAATTTTTTAATAAATTATTTTAATTTTTATGTCCCTTTTCCCTTGAATGAAAATAGATTCTTTTCACATACAGCATAATTTCTATTAGTAAAGAACAGTCTGCTAATCAAAAAAAGTATAATTAAATAAAATAAATAATAGAAAGCAAAACTTATTAAATCCAAGTTGCATAAATCAAACTCACAGAAGGAAAAGAGCACACCAGAAGGTACAGAATTGTCTTTAAACCCAGAACTAGAGAGGAAGAGGCAGGCAAAGTCAGGTGAATCTGAGTTCCATGCCAGCCTAGTCTACAAGACTACACAGGGAAATCTCATGTTAACAAAAAGAGAGAGGGGGGGGGTTGATCTAATTTTAGCATAAGCAGATTACTTTTAATTGTCTAAAATCTAGCGTACCTCTTCTTGAACTTGATATGTTAGTTGTACTAATGTATGTTGCATAACATCTTCTCATTTTAAATGCTTCTGTTCCATCCCTTCCTTACTAAGAACACATTAAGTTTTCATACCATTATGTTTAATAGAGATCTGTTTACTTACACTATTAAAAATATTTATAACATACTAAAGATGACAATATGAACACTTCCCTTTTCTGTGTGAATATTGATATTTAATAATGTTAATATTTTACCGCTTAAACTCACAAAAATTTAGGATATGTCATCTTTTTTTTAAAAAGGTGAAAGAAAGTGTAATCTACAGGTTCCAGACATCTTGGATACAAGGTTAAGTCTAATTTAGTCAAATGGGTACCTGTTGAGGCCCACACTGCCCAGCTTGGGGGCCACTGTGTCCAGCCTGAGCTGCTGCTCTGGTCTGCGGGTCAGGGTTTAGCAAGAGAGAGAATGGGATTGGAAGGGAAAGAGACATGAATAATGGAGACAAGACAAAGAGTCTGATCAAGTTTCCTTTATTGAAAGGAAATGCAGGGTATTTATACACTCTACCATGTGTCTTGTAGGCATGGATGATACCACATGGGCCTTGCAGTCATGGATACCACATGCCTTGCAGCTGGGGGCACTAAACAGCAAATCAAGATATGTGGGATAAACAAGATGTTTATCAGAGTGTGCTCAGCTGTTGTACATTGCTGAAAACAAGTCTCTTGTCAGGGTATATGGCTCGAGATGGGTGCAAAGATGATAGCTGCTTTCTGCTAGGAGTTGGCTCCCAACAGGTACCTTTCTTTACCTAACAAATACCATTTAATAAACATTCATTTTAGGATATAGATCGAGAGTTAATGGTCAGTCTCAGTGAGGTGGGGGAGCTAAAGAGAGTAAAATACAGAAAAGTGAGGGGGATTCAGTCAACCTACCTGGGTCCTCAATGAAGTGTAGTGGCTGTGAGGTCCTAGTGATGACTGGGACAATCACTGAGTTTGCAGACTCAATGGATATATATACAACACAACTCCTGCACCTGAGTTTCAAGGAGTATAAAATAAGATTGTGAAAATTAAGTAGAAAAACACCTATGAGATTGTTTCTTTAAAATTAAAAGGAAGATACAAACTTGACACCAAAATAGTGTGTATGCCTAAACAAGACCTCAAAAATCCTAATATTAATATACTTGTTAACCTGGAAAGGGGAATATCTCATGGAACCCTCATCATTTGACAAAGGACTAGAGGAAACTAAGAACTGTTCAAAAGGTTGAATTAGTCTTTTCCAAGGGGAGGAATGGGATGGGATGCCCTCATTTAATTCCAAATATTCAGTCCTGAAATCATGCTCGTATTAGAAATAATAAATGGCCTTGGCAGGCTGTATTACATATCTGTAACAGTAACAGCTAAAGAAAAAATGGCCATTTGTTTGAGAGGTATTATCAGATATTGTGGCAGAGTTTAGAATAAGAAAAGAAAGGTGAGAAACAGTATAACTGTATTTTAAGTAAAACAATTATTAATTAAATAAATAATTTAAATAAAATAGACGTCTAATTTTTAAAAATGAAATGTGCATTTATTTCAAATATGTCATTATTTACACACTAAACACTGATTAAAACATGATTAGGCATATATTGAGACAAATGATATGCATATTTAGATATACAATGACCCTAAAATTCATTCATTCCATTGATATTAAATAACTGTAAGATAACTTGTAAGTTTCAGAAATAGATAAATCTAGTAAATTTTCAAAATATTCTAATCTCAAAAATCTAGCAAAGTGGATAAATAATTTTATTCATAAATTGACTTTCATTAAAAATAATGGGAATTGTGAGATGGTTCAGCAGGTGACTGTGCTTCCCACACAAGCAGTAGAAACTAAATTTAAAGTTGGGAAACAATAGAATTCAAGATTTGTTAGTTTGTATATGTGTTGCCCTTTCTTCTAAGATAGTGGATAGGATAAAGATAAATTAATCACTAAAGAGCTTAAGCTCTTATCTATCCTGAAATATACAGAGCTACAGTAATAACAAACAGATCCTAATTCAACAACATAGAGGAAAGAATTAATGTTGTCCTCTGACATTTTTGCCATGACATGATCATGCTCACTTTACCTCATGTATAGCAGATAATATAATGAAATCAATTTACAAAAGAATGGTTTTATAGAAGAGGGGTATTGTAGATATGGCAGTACTTACATTGTCACTGGCATAATAGTGGCACAAATATTATGACACAAAGAAATTATTGATTATTTCTCTACAATAAAAAAGTCATAGCTAATAAATATTGGACCCAGAACCTATGGGTATATATGACCTACTAGAGAAAGTGCTAAATGGTCATACTACTAAACATACTTCTAATGATTTAGTTTTATTTTCAGTAGATAGTGATTATTACCGAGATTATCAGTTCATCAAAGTACAAGGAAATAGATATTATGGTAATTGACAACTTCTGGGAATGGAAGAGTAAATTTTCTCTTAAGATTGTTGCCACTAGTAAGTCAACTGCAGGCCAATGGAAGGTCACATATCCATGAATATATTGGCGGTGTAAATTGGACTTTATGAGTGAAGAAGAAAAAAGACAGAGTTAGGATGGGAATTCACAGAAAGGTTTATTGAGAGAGAGAATATGATCAAAACTTTATATGAAATTCTCAAAGTATTAATCAAAATAGTAATAATTATAAGAAAACATCAAAGGTCAACATTCACTGTATATCTTACTTGCAATTTTATAGACACTAGGATATGAACTCATGAAATATACAGGTATGAGATAAAATTTATTTTGGAAAATATTTATTGAATCCTAACTGCTTGAATGGTAAAATAATCTTAGCTATATTGAAACATGCAGCCATCTGTTATTGAAAAAATTCTTGATTATTTTCTTGTGTCAGTGTCTCTAGTGATATATTAAATTATATGAGATCTGAAGGATGGAGAGTTAACAACTCTCTAATTAAAAAACAGCATTTGTGGAACAGATGAACTCTACTCCTGAATAAATTAGTATCAATAAACATCAAGAAACAACCCTGTGTGTTTTGTCACAGTTGGGAGAATAGTCATGTGATTTTATTAATTTTCTTTGTGCCAATGAATGCAATAAATGAAACCATGGTCACTCTGTAGAACGTTAATAGACTGTAAAAAAATAAGGTTAAAAAAATCAACATATAGCATGGTCCTTCAAGTTATGATTAACTAAGGAAAATCAGGGTTTTTGTGATTGAAAACAGAAAATGGAGTTTAGTGAATAAATGCTTTAAGACAGAAAGATAATTTTATAAATTAATTGTGTGACCAGAATTTAGAGAGTAGAAAAATCATTTAAAGAGGGGAAACCTTTGGGTGTTCAAAGGCTGTTTACCTGAAACTATCTTAAAATATTCAATACATAACACATTTATAACTAATAACATTGATAATGATGATATATAAACACATATTTTTAAACAGAAAAATCAATCTTCAATATTTAAGGTATAATTAAACATTGAATTTTTTTTTATCCCCTACATTTTCTACATCCTTGTGGACATAAAACATTCACTTATAGGAAAGATACTTTACAAATTCATACAAAATTTCACAAACTTTAAATTTCTGACAGATTGGTGAGATTTATTTTCTCTGGAAATGTATTATGCTTTTTTAGTTGCACATTACAAACAAATAGATTTAGGTGAATATATATATTCAAAATATATAGTCAATATATTAGTTAATGACTCAGGCTATTAAAATTATAAAATTAAGCCAACTTATCAAGAACATTACTAAATTTTTGCATGTTCTACTAGCAATATCTAATAGTGTCTATTGCAGGATACACAGGTGACCCAATTTTATCAGATGGTCTTTAACTTAAAGAAATATTCCTTTAAAAGAGCAAACCATGGTTTCTCCTTTGTAATATTAATAGAGTGTTATTTTAATGGTTATCAAGGAGTAAAAATTTTTGAAGAAATAATTTGCATTAAGTGCACAATTGTTTGGGACATTTTTATATATCAAAAGTCACCTTTTATATCTACACTTTGCTTTCAGTTACCAAGTTCTTCAAAAATATGTACCTTTCAGGTTGCTTAATTTGAATTAATTTTATACAGAAAATACAATTGTAAGACAAATCAAAACCAGTCCATATAAAAAAATCACAAACAGCTAACAAATAAACATTATGGCCCAACCAGGCATTCCAGTTACGAAAAGGGGATCCAATAGCAGGCAACAGAATCAGTGACAGCCCCTGCTCTAATTGTTAGGAGACCTATATGAAGACCAAACTTCACATCTGCTAAAAATCTGAGGGTGGATGGGGGTGAGACTGCTTTGAGGTCCTACATACTCTTTGGTTGGTGGCTCAGGCTCTGCAAAGCATCATAGGCCCTGGTTAATTCACTCACTAGGTCTTCTTGTGGTATCCTTGACCTCTCTGGCTTGCTCAATTCTACCCCCAACTCTTCTGGAACACCTGCTGATCTCCATTGATGTTTGACTATATGTTGCTATATCTCTTCTATCCACTGCTGGATTAGGCCTCTCAGGAGACAGTTATGTTAGGATCCTGTCTGCAAGCATAGCAGAGTTTCATTAACAATGGCAGGAGATGTCTCTTTCTTGGGCTATGTCTCAAGTTGGGCCAGTCATTGGCTGGCCATTTTCTCTGTCTCTGCTCCATTATTATCCATGAGTATCTTGTAGGAAGGACAAATTTAGGGTTGAAGGTTTTTAGGGTGGTTTGATGTCCTCAATCTTCTACTACAAGTCCTGCCCATCTAGAGGAGGTAACCACTTTTGTCTGTATACCACCTGCTTGTAGGAATCTCTGCTAGTGTCTCCACCACAAATTCATAGCCTTTTCTATTCTGACAGAAGACTAATATCCTAAATATGTAAAGAACTCGAGAAATTAAGCTCTAATAAACTATGTAGCCCAGTTTAAAAAAAAATGAAGTACAAAGCTAAACAGAATTCTCAACCGAGGAATCTCAAATGGCCGAGAAACACTTAAAATGTTCAACTTCCTTAGTCATGAGGGAAATGAAAATCTAAATGACTCTGAGATTCTATCTTAACACATGTCAGAATGGTTGACATCAAAACTCAAGTGACAACAAAAGCTGACAAGTATGTGGAGCAGTGAGACCACTCCTCCATTTCAGGTAAGAGTGCAAACTTGTATAACCACTTACATCAAGATCCAGCTATACCACTCCCGGGCATATATCTGTCAGTATTCTTAAACACATTCCATCATAAAAATGTTCTATAAAATTTTTTACAGTCACTCAATTTTTAACATGTTCTTAAAAATCATTTAATTTTTTTTAACCAAAGTTTCTGTGTTGTGTGAAAATTTTAAATTCAAGATAGCTTCTTAATATAGATATTTAAAATTTATGTTGTAGTTTTAAATAGTCTTAGTTTTTAATACCTTTTATGTTATATCTATATAGAATAACTGTGATTCTGCTAACTTATTGAAAAACTTTGTATGGTCATCTAAAAACTGAGTATTGATTAAATGGCATAACTCTTTTGTTTTTCTGTATTCACATTGACTTATTAGAATCAGAACTCTCAGAAGCTGAGAGTTGTGTTATTCACTAGTAAATTTCTAGTTGTCAATTTATTTTTTGACAGTACAAAATTTGATTTTAACACAATTTGAAATTCTCTTTAAATAAATTATTAAAATTCAATTCAAAATTTTGAAAATTTGTTTTTGTGGAAATGAGTCAATGTTTTACCCTAAGAACAGTTTCAAAATATTTCCCCTCTATTTGACAGTTTCATAGTTTTTAAAATAGTGTTTTGTTAAATAAGACCAATATGCCAACCTCCCTCATGCAACAGATGGCTAACACCAGATGGTGCAGACCCTTGTTCCTATGTTTTGAACAACAGAAGAAAAGATATCAAGGTGCATGTATTTTAGAAACTACATTCAAATCTAACCAAAAAAAGTATATTCAAAAGTCACGTTGAAATTATTCCCACTTATAAAACCCTGAGTAAGGGTTTTATTTATTTATTTATTTATTTATTTATTTATTTATTTATTTATTTAGTTTTTAATCTTTATTTGTAGAAGCCTTTGCATATGAAATGAAACAGCTGGAAGCTTCAGCCTTGTTGGAGAGTTGGTGGGAAGTCTGTGAATTCATTTTCTAATACCTCTCTCAAAATGTGGTGCCCAATGTGGGGAAAGAAGTCTCTAGAAATTTAAGATTAATAACCTGAGAGTTAGAGTTGTAATTTTTATTATAAAAATGTAGCTAAATTATCAGGTGACTCAAACACATGATTTTTGAAACAAAAGAAACTGCTAGCTAGCTGAGGTCCTTGCCGCAGAGAATCATAGGCTGCTTTTGGTTAAGAAACAAATGAAGTTGCCTGATTTAGGACAAAGAGGTTTAAACTGTGAATTTATAATATAGGGATTATTTGATTTTAGAAAAGATTTATAAACAGATTTGTCTGAATCACATGGGGAATTTTGCCTGCAGTTTGGAGCCAGGATAGAGAAAATTAGTCCCTAACTCCAGAGTAGAGAGTGCAGTGATAATCTTTGCCTGCTATGTACAGGTATTTAAGTAAATGTCTGTGGCTCTAGACAGGGAGCTGAACAGAGAGATGGTGTTAAGATATATTGCTCTAATTTGTCTTACAGGATACTCAGGTTCTTTCTAACGTGGGCTCCACAGGAATTCTGGGTTAAAATCCTGCTACCTGCTTATAAATAGGAATAGACAGAGGTATGAAACTGTTGTGTTGAAGATGGTATAGAGATATATTACTTTAAAACATCTCACAGGATACTCAAATTTCTGTCTAACATGGGCCCCATAGGAATCTTGGCTTTTTTATCCTGCTTGGCAAAATAGGAATAGCCTAATAATAGGCATGTACTTTGTCTTGCCTCTTTTTTTTTTTTTTTAGGTTGTTTTAACTTTCAAAATAAGTGTGATTTTAAGTTTTGTGGTTATATTATTCCTCTGTGAGAGATCTAAATAATGGGTTTTCTGGTTACTGGCTCAAGGATATAGTGAAGTGTGAAAAACATTCTGTCTTTGTGTTTTTAGAAAAGTTTATTAAGTTATTTATACCTCTCAGAATTATATGAATCAGTCATGGCAGAGGTAGGCCTCCAGAAGACTAGACTCCAGAGAATCAAACAAAAAATTATCTTGATGATACTAAAATTGGTTTTGAGATTTGTATATTACAGAATATACAGTTTTTGTGAATGAATTTTCTTGTTAGTCAGGCTGACCTGCTTGAAATCTTGATGTCCTAGATTCCAAGCTAGATCCAGTTAAGACATGGATATCAGAGACTAAATCAATCATTGAGGTGGCCTCCTTAAGGCTAACTAACTCCCCTATTTACCTTCCCTCCCCCTCTTCAAAATATCTCAACACCCATATTCAGCTTAAAAAAGTTATGAGGAGTTGCCTTCCCAATATCCTGGACTTATTAAGTTGTCTTTCTAGGGAATTTCGAAATGGTCTTAATTGGAATAAGGAGAAATAGCTAGAATTGATTACATAGCCATAATCTATTGATAGAAATATTTATAATTGTTACTAGCTGAAGTCATAATTTCTTATATTGTTACAGAATTTATTTTGATGAAAATTCAATGGTTTCAGTAGTATAAATTTCTTCTATTGATACAAAATTTTGTAGGTACAAGGCTTAGACCCATCTTTAACTGTTCTTTTTTTTTTGTTTTTGTTGTTTTTTTTTTTTTTTAATTATCTGAGATGAATAGGCTGTGAGTTAAAGGCCTAATTGCAAATTCATGGCTCTGAGTTTATTATTAGGGTGTTTTCTAGATTTTAATTAGAAATAACTGAGAGTAATTAATGGACAACAGTACAGATTGCTTTTCATAGATGATAGCTTGTAAAAAATGTCCGAAGTTCACAGAATATGAGTTTACAGACATTTCTTTACTAAGAATCATTTCACTAGAGACCTGTCTGTTTCTGACAGCTTCCCTTTCTTGGATTCTAAGAAGAAACTGAGTTGCTATTGAGTTACTCCATTAGTGGCAAGACAGCCACTAGGTAAAAATTGCCTCTTTTCATCTACAAAGAAAATACTGCACAGAGAAAGGACACATTATGAAAAATAGTAGAGTGATAGTCTCTGCCAAGACAGAGTGATTAGCCCTTAAAAATTCTGCATTACTAGGTGTGTCAGATGATCCTGGGCCGAAAGGGTGAAGATCAAATGTTTCAAGTTTTCTAAGTATAAGGGACGGTCCAGGTGTTTAGCGATCTCTGTAAATTGGCTAAGTTTTGGAAGCTATGCTTTGTGCTTCCATGTTTTCAGTTAATTCAGTCATTCTAAATTTCTGACGGGATTGAAGACTCATAGTCTTATAGCCAACCCAGGCTATTTACTTTGAGAGAACAGATTTGAGAGGATAATTTTCAGATGACATTCATTCAAAAGCCAGGACATAAGCCAAATACAGAATTATAGTCTTTTAAATTAGGATAGATGACAATGGTCATTTTATTGACAATAATGTTGAAGTGGGTATTAGGCCTATCTTGTACCCTACAATTACAAATTGGTTATATTTGTGATCAACATATATTTTGAGAGAAAGTTTGTTTTTTTCTAACATAAAGGGTATAATATGGCAGAAATTTCCTGCCCAATGTATTTACAGCAGAGCCCTGTCATTGGACAGGGAAAGAGAAAAGCAGAGCGAGAAGTTGGGAGGAGAGAGAAAAGGCAGAGGAGAGGAGCGAGAGGAGAGACAGTATGGTGGCTGATGTTACTCTCGTGTCTCTAGCAATCTCAGGTAGTTATTCATATCAAGGTTGGATAATTGGGATAGCAATTCTAATTGTGTGGGCAGCTTGTGTATTGAGTATTTACTGATATATCAATATATTTGGTTAACTTTAAGCATCTAGAGTTTTGATTTACTGGGTTATTGGAAGGTGGGTCTGCTGACAATCAGGTGATTATGGCTATAAAAGAACTAGATGCTCCAGGGATGAGCAAACCAGAGCTAAAAAGACCAGTCACTATGGGAGTGAACTGAACCAGCTGCAAGCTCTGACCCTGCCAGAGAGTTGATGGGATGAGAGTAGTCACGTGGTGGTAGAGCGGGAAGTCTGTGGGTTCATTTCCTAATACCTCCAGCAACAGCCTGACAGTCATTGATTTGTCAGACTTTGAGATAAGTATGCATTGCATGTCTCTATGACTCTATCTTTTAAATTACCCTGATCCTCCTCCCTATTGAATTTTTGAAATATTAATTCTTTTTTATATATACCATACATGACAACTGGAGTTTTCCCCTGTCCACTAATACCATCTCCCTACATCCAACCTGTCCCTCAGATCCAATCCTCCCATTGACCTCTTAAATCTATAACCACATATTTGAATGTGTGTTGTTTGATTCACTTTGAAGAAGTTTTGATAAAATCCTGTAAGTCCATATATTCTGTGACCATTAAATTTTATTTCTGTTTGAACTATTGAAACTCAGTCTTACTGCAAATTTTAATAAAGAGTATTTCAATTAGTTTGTTTACAAACATCTTAGAACTTTAGAGATAGATGGTTAACATTTACTCGTTAAGTTTTATACTTTTTCTTTCAATCTTTCTATATGAAAATTTTAAAACATTGACTTTTTTAAGTTGAGAAGTCTTTGTCCCATTAACTTTACTCACCAAGCATGTTCATAGAATTAAGGGTACAGGACATTTCAAATCTCCAGTTCTGTTGACCATATTGTCAATAATGTTTATACCATCTGAGTTTTGAAATATAAATACTGTGTCTATATGGCAAAAAGTAATCAGTGTTCATCCTCTATCAATTATTCTCTAAGTAAAAAATTCTTAATGTTTTTAATTGGCTAATTATCTAATTTTCTTTATGTTTAGGACACAAACTCTATTCTTCCTTTTTTTATGTATTACTCTCTCCACATTTTCTTTCTAATTTAATGAATGTATTATGACCTTTACATATCATAATTAAAAACATCTTTACTTATAAAATTCCTACTCATTATGTCTATTAAAACATTAGTTTACTCAGCATATATATAGGCTTGTCTATAAAATTTTTTCTGTCACTATTCAAGTACCACTTACTTCAAGTCTGCCGTGATGGCCTGTACTACCCATAAGTTTTCATTACAACTATAATTTGCAATAGTAGTTGTTTTCAAAAAATCTACTATTGGATAATTATGTCTCAATTACTTTTGTTTTATACCTGTCTCTCCCATTAGACCAGACATGTATTTCTATATAAACGGATGAATTCATGCCTGAGTGACTGAATGAATAAAAATCAGGCCAACTTCTGTTATAAACTTTAATTAATTTCATTAGGACACAGGTTTCTTATCTGTAAAACTAAACTAATACCAAATATCTTACAGAGTAGCTAATGTTCATAATTATATTTTAATTAAATAGTGCTTAAATTAGGTAAAGCAATTAATTATTTAAAGGAATTGTGACTATTCATTGTTATATGTTTAGTTTGTTTTCACCAGAGAGTCTTTAAACTTAAAATTATTATAATTCAATGAAACAAGCCAGTATGAGAGCATATATAGTCTGAAAATTCTATTACACACATAAAAATTCTTCAAAAATATCATAAAGTGAAAATATGATTTACAAATAAACTCAGGACTTGAATACTAAAAAGATATTGTACAATTTAAATATTTCAGAGTATAGATTAAGTTTAGAATTATAATCTTATTAGATGCAATAAGTAGGACAGAAATAGAACAAAGAGGTTTTTAGACATATGACTATAGTAAATACACTCAACATACCTGGGTGTGATGTTACATGCCTTTAACCCTTGTACTCAGGAGGCTGGTCTAGGTATATCTTTTTGAGTTCAAGGTTAGCCTGATCTATAAAATGAGTTCCAGTACTATTATCCAATAATATCCAAGTTTCAAAAGCACTAAAGAAAAAAACAAACAAACAAATATGCCCAATAGTCTTCATTCTCAGCAAAAAGCTGGTTAGAGCAATATAAAATATCAAGCTACAAAAATAGTTATTAAAATAAATTACCATAAAAAGGAAATATGGTTATATCACAGCATATTTTATGCTATGAGAGTTAGAAATATTTTCTTTGCCTGTTTTCCCTCACTCTTGCTGTCATGTTCATTCCTTCACTGGTTTTAAAGCCTACCTTTTTGGGATTCCAGCAAATATGAAGGCTACATGTGCCATCCAGCCCTGTGCAATGAACAACTACTGGATTCCTGAACTTTCAGTTAGTAAATTGATATTCAGTGTCTGAGTAGTTGAATCACAATTGTAAGTCCCTGTATTAAATCCTATATGTCAATATAGTTGCATGTTGAATAAACAAATATTCTTTTAGGCTCTGTGAAGAGTTGAGGCCACTTGACTCCCAGGGGGACAAGCAGGAAGAAAGAAGAAGGAGATCTGCTAAGCCTGAGAAGAATCTAGGACAGGGAAACATAGCTAACATGTGAAGGAAGAGGGAGAGTGTGGCCCAGAGGACTGCCCACCTGGGTCCATGGCAGCTAAGGTAGAATATAGAATTTAGTAAGTGATAACTTGGGATTATCAGTGGGAGGTGGATTGACCTTGTGGAGGTTAAAATGTGACCTAGCTATTGCACGGATTAACGAATATAAAATTATAAAGGCTGTGTGTGTGTGTCTTTCATTGCTACATCATATAAACATATTTATGCATAAAAATAGAATTGCTAAATAGTGAAGAAAAAATTAATAAGTTTGATTTCTAAATTTAAATTTTATTTGCATGAAATCTTTTCTTATAAACTATATAACAAGTTGAAACAGTCTAGGAGAATAGAAATTCTGGGTATGAATAGTCCTGAGTTCAAATCTCAAGAAACCACATGAAAAGCTAGACATGGTCATGAGTATGCACATAAAACTTGATATCCTTATTTAACTACTATTCATGAAGAATGGCATAAATTCCTAAATGTACATTACAAGTATATGTACCAACACAGAAATAAGAATGAAATAAAATCATAAAACCAAAGAATATGGATATATAAATCATATGAGAATGATTTAATATTCTTATACATAACAGAATATAAGTATCTATCCATACCTACTCTCATACACAGAGTCATGCATGTGGATAATGTGCTTAGAAAAAGGATGAGTGTCATTTTCATATGAACAGTGTCTCTGTATATTGAAATCACATTATAATACCACTACATGATCGTCAGAATAGCTAATCTTAAAAATATGAACAAAGCCAGGATATTAGGTAGCTTCAAAGCAGTCAGAACCATTAATGTAATGTGTCATGAAATCAAATCAGAGGCTTTATGAGATGCAGAAGGAGAAATACAGTCTAGATTCTTGACAAGATAGAAATATTCAATGTCTGAATTGTTGTAGATTTTGCCTGTGTTAATACAAACCCATTGATCTTCCTGAGTAAAATAAAGTGTTATATCAGAGAAATTTAATGTCTCATGAATATTATAAAAATAATTCCATGTAATTTTAAAGAGCACATCTGGATTGAGATGGAATAAAATCTCAATTGAACTTTGTTCAGACAGTATATAAACCAATTGGTTCAGTGTAGAAATAAATTTCTGGCATTTTAGAAAACTTGTCTTTATGAAATCAATAAAGAAAAAATAACATTTTATTAGTATTCAATTAAAAACATGAAAGAACGCCTCTAGATTTCTCCATGTGACAGAAAGGCATGTATTTCATTGAAAAGTACTTGTAAAATAAATAAAGTTAAAATGTTTTGATAAAATAATTTTAAACATTGCTATGTAAGTGAATATTTTTTAAAATAATGTTAAAACATAGAGGGTTGAATTTCTCTTGTGTTGAAAAGAATAATTCACATTACAAAATCTATCAATTAAAATCAGTTTATGTGTGTGCATATTGCATTTGTAAGTATAGGGTTTTAAGATTGACAAACTGATATTGAATATACAACTGAAGACCATTTTCTATGTAATGTTATGAAATTTCTCTTGCTATTCTTTAGCTCTTTGCCTAGGTTGAGGTCCACCTTCAACTTTATCATGTCTATTGCTGTTACACTTTTCAGCTCTTATTTAGTAGGTCATTTGGTAAGACATCATTGATGCAGAATCTCTAAATTGGTGCTAACCTGGTGCTTGCAGAAAACAGAATAGAGTAAACTGAAGTTATAGTTATTTGGTGGGTACAAGGAAACCAACATTGGAAGAACAACCAGTATTCTTTAACTATTGAGACATCACTCCAGGCTTCATTTGATATAGTTTTAAACAATGATCCAGAAGCTCATTTTCACAAAACTTTCTCTTTCTCCAGCGCTTCTAACCTTCTCCTCCTGTTCCTATGATGTTTCTCAACTCTTTTGTTGCAGAATTCAGTTGAAGTTGGGAAAAACCAGCATCACTGACTATCTGCAGTTTGTTCAGATGATGTGTTTATACATTTAGCTTACATATCTAGATATGTATGTGTTATTTTTATAAATATACATAAAGAAATTATATTCCAGCAACATAGCTACTTTGGCAAAGGGTCACATTCAAAGACCTAGGTCTGTGTCATCTGGCTAGAGTGCAGGCATACATAACACATTTAATCCCTCTTCTGGAATATGTATATTCTCTTAGTTCATACCTTCCATCCTAGAAAATGTGGGTAAGGTTAGTTTGTAGAAGGAAGCAGGGACATTTAAAAGTGACTCCTAACTGATGCAGTTCAGTGAGGGCTGTTCAGTTGAGTACAAGTTAGTACTCTTTAGGCAGTTTGCATCTTTGAGTTTAGAGAGGAGTTTGAGCCAGAACGCCTGAGTAGAAATAGAGTTTAGAAAGAGAAAGTTTGAGTCTATTCAGCATTAAGTCTCTGAGATGACAATTACATTGGTGAATAAAAGTTATATTTACAAACATATATCTACAGTTAACAGAGTGAGGCCATTATATGGGAGATAACTGAGAAAGAGATATGAGGGGTTCAAGCACAGAAAGGAACATGAGAAACTGGTAGAATTTATTTTAAGTGCAATCTCCCCACAAAAGTTAAAAGTTAAAAATGAACAGATAAAAATATTTATTTTGGTGGTTGATAGTTTATTTCTTTTTCTTCTTGTTAAAACTATGTCAAATCAAGATTAGAGAAATATTTCAACTATTAAAGAATTCTGGTTGCTTTTCCTCTAACAGAGGGCCTGTTTTCCTGTACCCACCAAACATCTACAATTTTAGTTCTAGCAACTTAAGTGGCTCCTCTCTTTTCTGCAGGTCCCAGGCACACAGGGGTTACTCATATACATATGTAGGAAAAATACCTGCAAACTTACAAGATGCAATAATTACTGGCCTCGAAAGATATGCCTACTTGTGCAATACAGTTTTGAGCAACATTTTCCCATTGGTTTTCAAGCCCTGCTATAATATGAAACACATAGTTTCTGCCCACCCAAAAAACTATGGTTAGGCAAGTTATAGGTCCTAGGGGATAACATACTACTATGTTACTGCTAAATTGTCATACTATAAAAGAAACTCCTAATGAATGATTGTTGTACCCATGTTCTATCGCTTCTTTTAACTTTCATCTATTTATAATAGGTGGTGGCAAACCAAGATTCCCAACATAGAAGCAGAGGGAGAAGAATAGGATGTGGGTTTCTGAAAAGTGGGGACTAGAAAAGAAGATAACATTTGAAATGTAAATAAAATAGCCAATAAAAAAACTGTGAAAATAAGATACAGAAAAATTAAAAGGCTAAAGACTATTGTCTTAATGTTTTACTGCAATGAACAGACACCATGACCAAGGCTACTCTTATAAAGACAATATTCAATTTATGCTAGCTTACAGATTCAGAGGTTCAGTCCATTAACATCAAGGCTGGAGAATGGCAGGATTCAGCATGGTAGATGAGGATCTGGGAGTTCTATATCTTCATCTGAAGATCACTAGAAGACTGGCTTCTACATGGTTAGGGGGAGGATTTCATTGCTCGTCCCCTTAATGACACAGTTAATCCAAAAAGGCCACACATCCTAATAATCCCTCTCCCTGAGCTAAGTATATTCAAACCACCACACATACTTAGCTCCAAATGGAACAAAAATCTGTCTCTCATTCAAAAACTCAGGAATAACTGTCAAAGAGGGAACAGAAAAAGTATAAGAGCCAAAGGCTATGGATGATTATAACGAAATAGTATCACAGTAGGGATCTGTACATATGAATTTATAATAGTTGTAAAGGCATCCTCAATATCTGTCCTAATTGTTGCCATACAAAATCCAGAAAGGAAATGCCATTCAGCAAAGAAATCCCACCCCTGGTCATGGAGCTATTGAAAACTGTCAGCTTCTGGTAGAGGGATACTAGGTTGTCTCAAAGAATATCACTGCTCTAAATTGAATTCCAATATTCTATAAAAAGGCCACACATCCAAGAACATTTGGTCAATATATGTTAATCTTCAGGAAAAATAAAATGATACAAAGTCATAAGATAGGGAATGATGGTAGATATGGAAAATTTGTAGAAGTGGTAAATATGATCAAAATAAATAAAATTATCAAAGAAACAAAATAGTAAAAAGTTAACTTACAAAATAACTTTCAAAACAAAATATTGTAAGCATCACTGTAGATTAAAATACAATTAACCAATGACATTAATATTCATTCTGGAAGCAAAAGAAGTGTAGAATAATTGAAATAATTTGAAATTTCCATTGGTTATTATTTTATTTTTAAAATTACTTTAAATTTAACATACATGACAGATTTTATATAATTTTTCATCTTCCTTTCTCTGTTTTTTTTCTAAGAATTTTGTTTTTATAATATTTGTTCATTTGGGATAAACTAAAATAACCATAAATGACCAATTTATCCTTTTCCATGCCAACTTGAACTTAGTGCATATAATGTGGAAGCTTCGTAAAGTTTTTCATTATAATACTTTAATATGCTTGAATTTTGGAGATGTGAGGGACTGGAGGATGAATACATAGCGATCAGATAATAACTGTAGTAGGAAGAGCTCTGCTTCAACCTTGTGGGTCCTGGGGATCTAACTCAGCTCATCTAGCCAAGCAGGAAAAGTGCCTTTACCTACTGTGTTATCTTGGGAGCCCAAGCCTCAATATGTAGATACAACTTTTTAGATCTTTCCAAAACATGTAACTCAAGAATCCAAAGTACTAACATGCTTTGAGGCACTGTTGAGAAACTGGTGAGAATATAATGAAAGAACTTTCGTTTTCCTAATCATATTTGATTTGACAATCTCTTTAAAGATTCAACTGTAGAATTTTATATATAATAACAAAGATGCCACAGAGTAAGAAAATATAGAAAAATTATAAAAATACTTAAATCCACCACAGATTTCTTTAGATAATCATATTTGTTTTCTAAATTTGAACTGCTATGATTTTCTTACACTGATTGCTCTCCTCAGTACTAAGTATTCTGTCCTCATTCATAGTAAATCTGGCATTTCATAAACACAGCTCTTTCATTCTTTGCAATTCTTGCATGAGCATATTTTTATCCAGTAGAACTTGGTGTGTACTTGGGCTCATCTTGGCACATACAAATGAGGGGTGGCCAGCAGAACACAAAATCAAAGTGATTTTATTATAGCAGGCACTAAATCATCCATAAAAAAGGCAATGTACTTCCTGTCTTTCCCTTTTCTCAGAAGATAGTATCTCATATAGTTTGTATAATAAGTTTATATATGATACACATAAAAAATGAGGTTTCATTTTATCCTGTGACTGATAAAATTTAAATTCAGTATACTATTGAAGAGTGACTACTATTGTATTCTAGAGTGTTTTGGGGTTAGGAAATCTGAAGATAAATTATAAAAGACATATATTACTATTCTCTCTCTCTCTCTCTCTCTTTTTTTTTTTTTTTTTTTTTTTTTTTTTTTTTTTTTTTTTTTTGGTTTTTTGAGACAGGGTTTCTCTGTGTAGCCCTGGCTGTCCTGGAACTCACTCTGTAGACCAGGCTGGCCTTGAACTCAGAAATCCACCTGCCTCTGCCTCCCACGTGCTGGGATTAAAGGCATGCGCCACCACCGCCTGGCATATATTACTATTCTCAATACTTGAAAAAAATGTTTGGAAATTTTGTTCTGACTGTTGACATCTTTCTTTCATGAATAAAAACTTTTAAAAACCAATTTGATTAAATGATATGACACAAGAAACAATGGCTCAAGAAACCAAAAAGCAGAACACAAGGTAGGAACCATGTATACAACTGGTGTGTTTCAATTACTCTTACTGGCAATGTTTGTAGTAAATGCATTCATTCCATTTAAAAAATAATAAAATAAATACTAAATAGTATATAAAAACATAATAATAAAACAATGAAAGTTACAGTTGATTAGAATTACACTTTTGTTTAATTTTAAACTTAAAAAATTTGAAGAAGCCGGGCAGTGGTAGCGCACACCTTTAATCCCAGCACTTGGGAGGCAGAGGCAGGTGGATTTCTGAGTTCGAGGCCAGCCTGTTCCACAGAGTGAGTTCCAGGACATCCAGGACTACACCGAGAAACCCTGTCTCGAAAAAAACAAAAAAAAAAAAAAATGAACATAACTTAAAACTGTAAAATGATCAGGATTACCATGTTAATTACCGTGTTAACATCTTCTTAGAAACAGATAATTCCAAGTTCTATTTACATATTATCATCAGCCATATTTTACCATCTGTGGCCCTAAATAAATTGCCTCTTAAATTTTCTTTTACCAACAAAATGTGATAACTATATACCCGTTTTACAAAGAGAATAAAAAATCAGTTAAAATGTAACAAAAATTTATTTTATTTGTCTATTAGCTATCAGATATAATTATTAGACTATCTTAAATGCATAATGGTGGCCTATTATCACAGGATCATGGTTGTTCAATGACCTTTCTGTGCACTGATTTGCAATGTTTAGTACTATTGACTTTAATAGTTTCATATGAATATTAAAAATGAAGTATTATATGAGTGTATTATGATTCATTATTAATTAAGTCCAACTTATCAAAACTACATCATTGTCACATTAAGGAAAAAATAACAAATGATTCTACTTTCTCTTGGAGTCATTTAACAAAAAGCAACTAAAGATTTCAATGTCCTATTTTATTCTCTTTGTCTTCCAGCCCTTCACTATCTGTTGCATGAATCTGAATTTGTGCCTGCCTGAGGATGTCTTGTGAATCTCTTTGTCCTTGTATATGTATATATACACAGTTCTGTTGTCTATGTATATATGTGTCTGCCTGTTATATGAATTGTGAGTCTGTGGTGTCTATATGTACCTAACAAAGGACTTCACTCTGGATTTATTGAACCATAAAGAAGACATTTTATGAAGGGATGAGATGCTTCACAAAAGTCTTTAACACAGTGTATGCTGGCTCCAACTGACCACAAATGGCCCATATAAACAAATATCATTGTTTATCAACCAACATTCATAAATGTTTGCTTTCTACTTTTATGTTAGGTTTTAGGAAATTGTTTTCAACTTCTGCACTTGCTGCTTTAAAACCGTGGTTTACATGTATTGTCCGAGTCAAGGAAGAGTATATAACTTGTAGTTGTGCATTATCATAGTCTATAAATTTTGATTACATGGGAAATCTAAGGAATTCGAAGATGATTGTTGCATTGTTCTCATTAAAGTAGGTAATGAAAAGAGTTTGAGTACACAGTAGGCTAGCTGTCTTAAGTCTAAAGTGAACTCAAGCTTCATTATTAACTCTGGCTATGAGGTCCAGCTTCAGTTCAAGGTTCTTAGAATGTAAGAAATATTTTCAGACTATTGCATTTTTATAGGGACAGAGTATATAGATTAAGTTGGTGGAATTGAATATATATATATATATATATATATATCTCCATAAAAATAAAAATGAATTAGAAACAAGTATATATTAACACACACATAAATACACACACACACACACACACACACACACACACACATATGAGTACACACACAGAGATATGTATAAGCTCCATATCAAGAGAAGTATATGCTCGTAACATCTTGTCATATATACAGTTTTTGTCTCCATAACATGGGAGAAAAGAACAAATAGAACAGATGCAATTGCATCTCTAAACTAATAACAAGAAAGTCACTCTGTTGTAATTTTGTTTTCAATACATAACCTCTCCACAATCAGGAGGAAATATATAATTATTGTAAAGAAGATGGCTGTGAATAGGTTTATGGTACTAAGTTTAACTTTAAAACAAAAGGGGGCATGGGATAGGGGTTTTCTAGGGAGGGGAAATGGGAAAAGGGAATGATATCTGAAATGTAAATAAAATATCCAATAATAAAAAAAAGAAGTATGCTCATGGTAGGAATCTGACTTTGGGCTAGGACTCAGGAAATAGGCTCAAATTAAGAATATTTACATTTAAGTTAATGGAAAGGCTCAGAGCAGACTCAGCTGAGGCATATGCAGCATTCCTTGGTCTTGGTCATAGCCCCTAGAAATGTGTTTATGGGATTTTGTTTATAGTCTTGTTTGTTCCTTGACCCAGAATTGATCTTATTATTTTGTATGTACTTAACGTGTATAAAAGCAACTGGAAAAAAATAAACCTCCTTCAGCCTCAGAACTGGCTGGAGTCTAGTCAGAAAACAAACAAACAAACAAACAAACAAACAAAAAACAATCCACTACATAGAAAATTGGATACTTAGAATACATTGTAATATTATCGCACAGAAAACAATCAAGGTGTGTTACTGTCTTCATTAGCTTACAAAGGTAAGCTGGTCTCACTGTTGCTGTTGAGGAATATAAACCCCTGCCTCATGCCACAACCCATGAGAACAATTAAGAAATCTCGCAGAACTTTCACCAGAATTATGCTTTGTGAGGGAATTAGATTTTTACCACTGGCAATCTAGGCTTATTTGCTACTTTTTGGATTTGGTAATACAGAAAATAAAAACATTTTATGGTTTCATAGAAACAAACTTAAACAACAACTATGTAAATGTTGTGCATTGGAATTACACAAAGAAAGTTTCCTGTAGCCCCATAACCCATTGAGCAAAGGAACATGCTTCAGTAACTGTGCAGTACATCAACTCTTAGGAAATTCTGAGAGAGAAAATCAATATGAAAGCAACAATTTTGTGTCAAAGATGTGTGAGCTTTTAGTGTTCCTGTCTAGAATTTCAAGGAAACTCATATTCAAAATGTGTACATGTAACAGCATGATCCATAATGCATCGAAACCTCTAAATACAATTTTGAACCTATAATCAAGTGTTAATAACTACACTATAATCAATGTATCCTAGAGCAGTATTTTCCAAAGTGAAGACCTGGCAGCTTGCCAAAGTCTGTACAGAGGTCATAATAAGAAACAGGAAAGCTTTCTGCTGGCATTCAGAGATGAAAAATCATAGGACCCAGAACTACAGCCATTATTCTGTCTGTCTGTCTGTCTATCTGTCTATCTGTCTTTGACACACACACACACACACACACACACACACACACACACACACACACAGAGAGAGAGAGAGAGAGAGAGAGAGAGAGAGAGAGAGAGAGAGAGA
>JANHMN010000001.1:224994565-225026086 GCA_030674055.1 Rhabdomys pumilio | reverse complement strand
GGTTCTGTGAGATTGATGGCAGAGCTGCCACCTGGGATCTGCTCAGTCATAAATTAAATTTATAAAAATAAAATATTAAATGTATTATATGCTTACTTTTAAATAAAATAATCTTTCATTTTATTTTACAATATAAACTCATAATCTATGCCTGGTGTAGTTATATTTTACAATGCTTTTCTTTTAGATTTATTGATTTCATTGTGTGAAAGTATTATCTATATTGATATACGTGTACCACATGTATATCTTCTGCCCTTACAGTTCAGACAAGAGCATTTATTATTACATCCTTTGAAAGTAGAGTTACATGTGATCAGAAGCTACAATGTGGTCGGGGAGGACCAAATCCATGTCTGCTGGCAGAGCAGAAATTGCTCTTAACCCATAAGCTATATGTCAAAACTTTATGAACTTTGAACAAAATCTTCAAGCAACTAAGGAATAATGAAAGCAAGAAATCATTGTCATCCACATTAGTGTTTCTGTTGTTGTCCTTGTCTGGCTCATGTTTAAGAAATCACACTATAAGACTTTATGTTGGGAGCTTCTGACAGTCCTTGGAGAAACAATCTCATAGAGTTCTCCCTGGCTCTTACAATCTTTTTAGCCCATCTTCTGTAATGATTCCTGATCTTTGGGTGTGAGAATACTTTTGTAGACACACTCTTAAATGGGCTTCACATTTTGAATGACTGTGGTTTTGTATAATATTTCACTGCCTTATAAATAGAAATTTAATGAAAACCAAAGACTACACTTATCTACAGTAGAAAGATAAATATTTAGACTGCAGATGGGGAGTATGCTAGTTTACCATAGTGGTGGTTGTAGGTACCTGGCTTAGATCCACGACTTCACAATCCTTTGTCATTGGCTAGATTTGAAGTACTATTAATGGCATTCCTCTTGTCAGTCAGGTTTTAAGTTTAGGTAAAGATTGTTGGTTACCATGAAGGTATGTGTAGCACTATTGTACAATTTAAATAATCTCATTATGCTTTTCATTGTAATTCATATTTGTAAGAGCAAACTGGGAACGTTAGTTATTTTCTTTCTTTGGAAGCTTACACAGTGCCTTCCAGTAGCATAAAACCTAGTCATCAGAAGCAAGATTTTCAGATAAACTTTAGCTCAGAAGGTCTTTGAGACTTTTGTCTGAAGTATGTGATATCTTCATCTCTGTAGACAACCAAAGGTAATAGAAATAGTGTACAATGTTTGTGAGATTTTTGTTAAACACTGATCAACAACTGAAAAGAGAGCTTCTCATTCCTGGTGTGGGGTATTGTTACATGGTCTCTGGAATTTAAAGTGATCATTTATCATAGATGAAGGAAATATCTAATTAAAAACTTGTGTCTTTTATACAAATATTTATTTTCTTAATTAAGTCACTAAAAATATGATTCTTACTAGATTTCAGACATTCTTTCTGTTACTTTATCCTGCACTTTTCTTCATATGTATTTGTTTTCTTCCTCCCTCCTCCGAATAAAAACTTTCCCTGTTTTCCCAATACTGTTATTCTTTTTTTTTTTTTTATTTTTTGCTTCCCCATGAAACCACACTCATAAGTTTTTATTTAACGTCCCCAGTTACTGTAGTTGCCCCAGTATATGTAATATCATCTGCGGACATTGTTTATTTTAGGAAATGTTGTTTGAGTTTAGCCTTATTTTTTCTCTTGTTTCAACAGAAGAATTACAAATGTAATTTCTTAATAATATACTCATCAGATGTGGGGAGCCAACAGAAGGTGGCTATCATCCTTGCAGCCATCTTGAGCCATATACCCTGACAAGAGACTTGTTTACAATAGCCTACAACAGTTGAGCACACCCTGATATCATCTTGTTTTAGATACCCAGGATTTTCCCTTGGGTGTGTGAGACATAAAGGTGTGATTTAGAGCCGAGACTTAAGTGCGTGACTTAAGGGCATGACTATAAGTCATGGCTTAGAAGTGAGAAATATAAAAGGTGAGAGACAGACAGAAGAAATGATTAGACATTAGGCACTTGGAGTAGGCACTTGAGACTCGAGACAGACTACTAGGAGTTAGACACTTGATATTAGACACTCAAGACTTGGAAAGAGAATTAGGTAGTAGGCACTTGAGATTGGAGACCTGCAACTAGTATTAGACACTTGTACTTGGATGAGACTTAAGACTAGAACTTGGAACTGAAAACTTGAAACTTGGAGGCACTAGGGACTAGGAACTAAGGACTAGGAACTCAAGACTTGGGATTTGGACTAGGAAGAGAAACTGAAGTATAAAGGAGATCTAATCACACGCTGTCTAGTCTCCATTCCTCCAGTCCGACCTTACTCTCTCTCTTGCTGAACCCCGATCAGCAGACTGGAGCAGCTTGAGGCAATGTGGGCTCTAACAACTTAGCCCCCAAGGCTTTTGGCAGTGCGGGTTCCAACATTGACAGAGCGGTGCACAACATTTTTGATTCCTGATGTAGGGCAGAGTGGCTCAGTTCTCAACAATCAGAAAAAAGCAAAATATAAAAGTTCTTCTCAAACAATATTTAATATTAAGGAGAGTGTGTATAAGAGAAACAGGCAGAGAGAGAGAGAGAGAGAGAGAGAGAGAGAGAGAGAGCACTAAAGTTGAGCAATTCAAATGAAAATATAGAAAATACTGTGAGAATTTAAAAAATTACTTATATATGTGGTTCCATGAAGCACTCCCAGATGAGAACATGCAACTGATTAATTATATAACATGTAAGAAGTGAGTTATATAAAAAGTAGTATTATGTTTTGTCTTTTGAAATCCTAGCAGGTTTCATGTGATATACATTACATTCTGTTTATATACTTACACATAAATAAAACTCTATTATTTACCTGCAATTATCTGTAGAGTTTTGAAGATCTTGAGAAAATTATATTTACTTGATTTACTTATCCAGATGGCAAAAAGGTGAAGTGTTGCTCTTTTGTCTGCTGGATATAATTGCTCTGTATTAATTAGAGGCATACAACTGTATGTGAATCAGAAGGTTAGAGTATACATTAATTTACAAAACAATTTTTGTTTATGTTGTTAAATAGTATCAATGTAATGTTAAAAAGGATATTTTATATTCTAGTGCCAATTTTTTTCCTATACTTCTGTTTGACAGAATGTACTACTATAAAATTGGACTACAGGAGAAATGAGAACTCTTGGTACCTCACTTAAGTTTTGTGATTTGCCCCATCTCTTACAATGGCTACACGTTTATGAACTCTTTTCTCACTGGGCTGTTCTTGGATCATGATAAAACCTCCATTCATCCAATTATGTCTTGACTAGTTGTTATGTCAGAAATTAAACGAGATTTACCCCCTTTATTTTTCTCTTATGTCAATATTCAAGTGACTTTCAAATATAATGATTGTGTGCTAACTATTGGAATTTCTCTAGTTACTCATACCTAGAGTTTTTGTGCAAATTTTGAGTGATGATAGAATTGATTATTTTTTTCTTTGAGTAGATGTGGAATTGTTTCTTTTGTCATGAAAATTGTCAAATTTCATTACTAAAGAAAAATATAGACTGAATTTTCAATGAATCTCATATATGCATTACATTTTCGGAGCTAACAAATGCAAATGGGCAAACACAATTGTGCCAATTAAGATACTTCTGCAACTTAAAAGAAATGGTCAGCAGAATATAAAGATGGACTGTAGAATGGAAGATAAGTGCAAATTATGCATGACACAAGGGAAATAAAGCAACAATATGAAATAACACATAATAGCAAGAATACAAGTAGATTGATTTGAAACCCCACTAAAGGACTTGAATGATTTTTCAAAAGGAGACATTCAGATAGTAGGCAAGAATAATACAAATGATATACTATACTCTTCATTAGGAAAATGATGAAAACCGAAAGAGGTAAAAACTCACCTCTCTGAGGTTGTCTGTTACAAAAGTGACAGACAGTAACAAGTCTTAGTAAAGCTGTCAAGGAAAGTAGGCCCTTAAATTCTACTAAGAAAACATTTCTTGTCTAGATAGTCATTAAATGAAGCAATATAAATATGACAAATAGGTGTTTGCATTAAAATGTTTAGGGTAGTGTGTGTGTGTGTGTGTGTGTGTGTGTGTGTGTGTGTTTGTATTCATTTCATGTATCAAATATCAAAACTTGGTTAAGTAGCAAAGATATTACTTTAAATGGAATAACCCCAAAAAATATAGAGATAAATGCCAACTGATCTTACTCATCAGTGGAAATGTAAATGTTAATATCACAGTAGGTGAAAGTATAATGGTATTTACATAAGGCTTATCAGATGAATATGGAGGGTATCCTACGCATATAAAACTTCATTTTGGGAAAATGAGTTCAAGTGATATACTTTTAAAATGATGACTCTTGTTTGTACTATATTTTTGAACGTGATGAACATTGATATATACAGGAATATTAATCTAGCAACATGGCTATTCTAGCAAGGAATCACATCCAAAGATCTAGGTCTGTGTTATCCAACTGGAATACACACATGCCTTTTTTTTTTTTTACACACTTTTAATTCTTCTCCAAAATGGTGTCTAATTGAGGAGCAGTAAAAAGATGAGAGTCAGAAAACGATTTGACAGCATGAGTCCTAGATAGAGTATTCCAACTCTGATGAGAACAGACAGAAAAGAGAGGTGACTTTAGAGCACTCAGAAAAAACACAGAGAGAGAGAGAGAGAGAGAGAGAGAGAGAGAGAGAGAGAGAGAGAGAGAGAGAGAGGGAGGGAGCAGGGAGGGAGGAGACAGTTAGTTATATTATACTGGAACAGTTTTACAAAGATACAAGTAATAACAGAAGAAGTATCAGAAGATTGGAACAAATTGCCATAGTTAGTTTGCAGCCAATCAAGCCAATTCAATGAGAATCCAAGAGAAACCAGATTGAACCAGTCAGTATGAGGAGAAGTTTGGGCCAGAAAAACCTAGTTGAACCAACCAGCCAATGTTCAGAGAGAGAGTTAGAAAGGGTGAGATATTCAACACTAAATATCAGAAGCTGAAACACTCTATGCCTAGATTAGGATATATGAAGGCTAGAAGCATCAAGGTCTAAGTGTAGAGATAGTTAGAATTGAGATAGTAACACTCTGTCAATCCATATATTCATAAAGCTTGGCTATGGTTCTCATTTGATCTTTTCATCTGAGAAAATCAAACAGACATTTATATTGATATAGAGTTTTCTCACCACAAAATGAGTTAACTGAGACAACGTGTACATTAGTCAGTAAAATTTAATCATTTAAAAATTAATGTGGATTTTAAAACAGTATGATTTTTTTGTTTGTTTTTTGTTGCTTTTTTTTTGACAAGTTAGGTTTATGGAAGAAAGGCACAAAGAAATAAAGGAGGCCATGGCATTAAAATGAACACAAAGAAGCCATTACTAATTAATGTTAATGTATATTTCAAAATACTGAGTCAATTTTAATGTCATAATATTTTGTTAATATGCTCCTGATGGGTAAAAAGTGTTTCTTCAGGTCTTTAATTTATTTTTTATCATTTGTATAGTTCGCAAATAAAGAACCAAATCCTGTAATGTATACCACAAAACATTTTGACATATTTTGCTTTATTCTGCAGAAATGTTTGCAAAATATTCGTTATTTTAATATACAGTGTTCAGATGTCCTTTTGGAAGCCTTCATTAAGAAGTATTTTTAAAAGAATTGGAGATAATTAAATATAGACTAATTAATAATTTAATTCTATTTTTGGTTTGCCATGCAGAAGACTTCTTAATTACATCAAAAACTTAAGATACAAAAGTCATTCTTTAAAATTCTAAATGTCCCTAAAATGAATAGGTATAAATATTTGCTAAAAAATAAGATAATTATGTACTTTTTAATGTATGATTTGCGTTTCTTTCTTTTTGCTTTAATTGTGGAATGTTGTTGCATTACTCATGTTCCAAGCTGTTTTCATGCTCTACTACATATATTATTTCTGCAATCAGTCCCTAATTCTTAACTACAGCACACAATTATCACAGAGGAGTGTGTTGTGAGTACAAAATATTTTGTAAAATCAGGAAGAATTGATGTTCTACATGAACTCAAACACTTAGTAATCATCTTGCTATTATAAGTTAATCACTTTCACAATTGAGTTTTCTCTTTTTAAGAAAACAATATTACCAAAATTTTCTATGAAATTATATTAAATGCATATAGTATTGTAATTTGATATACCTATTCACAAAGCTGAATATATATTTTAAAAGAACTTTGTTCAATTCATAGCATTATAGTTGAATAAATTATTTAGTGTCCTATATGAAGAATATAAAATTAAAATCTTGTTCAAAAGATAAATTTATTATTGTATATATTGAAGAGAAAAACATGAGCATTTCACTCTGATTTTCAGCATTTTATTAAAAATACTCACTTCATTTCAAGAGTGGTTGTATATTTACTAATGGTCTAAATGTTTTAAAGTTCATATCCAGGTATCAGAAATTTTATACATCAATGTATCTGCTACAAATGACAGCTTTCTAGCTTTTTTAAAAATTCTATGAATAAAGAAGTGTTAAGGAAATAATAGGCCATACAATGCTCTGTGATAGTGTGATATAATATACTGGAAGATAGGATTGAATAAAAAGTAACCCCACCAAATTCTCCTGGTGGTAGGTTTTTAATGAACAGCAGGAAAGACAACCTAAATTAATGTAATGAACAAACAGGTGAGCAGTCCTTTAATCTAGTTTCCAAAGAGATGACAATTAGGTAAGGACCTGCAGAGCATGAACTGAGCTGCACAAACCCCCTGCCTTGCAAAGTGACTGAGCTTAATCAGGTATGATTTCTTGCATAATAACAGAAACAAGGAACATGTGAGCTACAGGCATACAAATCTCAGGGAAATAACTGAAAAGTCGAAAGATAAATTCCTCACACAGTACATTACTATACGTAATGACTGTTCAGAAAATCTTGTGGGGGTGCAAAAAAGCAGTGTATGAACATAATTGCTTATCAGTAACATTTATTTTTTTAGAAAAGCAAATAATACAAAATCTCCATGATGTCTTTTAATGAAGATTAAAGATAATGAGCTCTATTCACAAGGGCTGATAATATCTATTCTTTATTTTAAAATGTGAGTGACAGTATTTGGCACCGTAACTTACAAGGGTACTTCTGAGGTAAACAAAAGTGACATTACAATATTTTTTATTTTATTTTTGCCAAGTTTTCTATACAAATTCTGAACAGCAGGCTACTAAATTTCCAATTATGAAAAATGAACCCTCTTATTAATAAAGGAATGCTATCATCACAGATGCAGGCACTGTAGGAAGACAAAGAAACTAGAATCTATCCTTCTGCCACATCTGGAAATCTCTGTGAAACATGATGTAGTTTATCTAATGCCACTTTAAATATGAAGAACAATTTGTCTTCACAACATATTTTAAATTAACCTTAAGCCATTTGTTTCTTTGTTTTATGACTGAATAATTAATTTGTAATTTAAGGTTACAAATATCCTAAAATGATCTAAGGAAATATATTTTTATAGAATAATCATATTATTGATGTTTATTTTCATTTTAAATATAACACAAATCATAGTTATCAGTTAAATAAATTATGCATACAGATATGAGATAAATGTTATTAAATAAATTACAAATAAATAATTTAATATTCATTTTGTATGCTATATTTTAAAACTTAATATTAAATTCTGTGAGCTTTTCATAAAATTAAATATATATCTAAAAATGGTTCTTAATAAACAAGTAACATATTTAATTGAGTTCAGTATCAGTTAACCCATGTACTCCACTTAGTTTTATATTTGTTTTTTGATAAATAAAAATGAATTTCTTTTTTTATCTGGTATTAATTTACTTCGATTTCCTACCATTTCTGTAAAGTAAGGAGATTAAATATCAATTATAAATGATGGTGCAAATTCCTATAGTAACTGAAGTCACTGGACCTGACAGACGTCACTACACCTGAGGACCATTAGTATAGCACTTCAAATTGCTGTGCTAATATTTATAAGAAACTATAAATTTGGTCAGTTTTTACTTAGTTCTATTGCTGAGCAATCTAGTCAACTTTTGTAATTATGCAATTCTACTAGTGTAGGAGTATTAGTTTATCACTGGTTTAGCTACCAACTCTTGACAAAATATAATATTGAATTATTTTCATGGGATTGTGTCTCATCTTGAGAGATCTTTGCCCATACTAAGTATTAGCAATTTGAAAGCATGTAGTAAAAATTATGCTTTGTCATATTGTATAGTTATTTTTATACTTATATTACACAAAATTTATATTGTACTTACTGTACAAATGGGGTTTTAGTTTTAACAAGACTGAACAGGAATTCGTCACCCTTCGGTTTTAGTCACACAGGTGCTGACATTAGAATTATGTGCCATGGCCTCTTGCTCACATATGTTTAGTTTTATTTCAACAGTGTAACAATGCTTGACTTTAAGAGATACTTTTAATTTCTACATATGTGTTTATTACTGATTTTCAGTTGATTGATTTATCTTTGATTACTTTTGTGTCATAATTCTCAATATATATTAATTGGATTATATGTCTTCCATTGTATTCTTTAACTATATTAAGATCAGTTTCCCCAACTCTTCTTTCTAACTTCTCAAGTAAGTCTGTCCTTTTTTGTATTTCCATAGCCTCATTTTCTTTATTATTGTTATGCACACACAGAGTTTATATGTATACATACAATTACACATACACATGTGTGTGTGCTGTACTCAGTGTTGCTACTATTATTTTAGGCTAAACAATTTATACAGGATAAATGATTAGGTGTCATTCATGTCTGAATAAGACTGCTTTATCCTTTTTACCAGTAATTAAATACTTATACCTCTTCATATATAATATCCCATCCATGGTTATGGATTCATTATTATCCCATCATGGTCATGGATCCTGGTTTCATTATCCAGCTGATGTTATCTTTGTTTTGGTTTTGCTTAGGTTATTGTATTGTTAAGAATTCATGCATATAGCTCTCCTATCACATGGAGAAGACACGATTTCCAATCAGATGTCCTTATCCTTTGTTTCATATAGTTTTTCCATCTCTTCTTTTGCAAATTTCCTTGAGCATTAGTTGTAGGGGTTGAATGGGAGATTTATCAACTGCCTGTAGGCACCAGGTGGCAAGTTCTCTGCATTCTGCTGCTGTGACTTTCTATAATGATCTTCTCTCCCATTAAAATGAAACATTAAATGAAACAAATTTAATGAGGAATGAGAACTATATTATCTCAATAGGATTATTTTTTTTCCAATGACAATTTTCATTCTTGTTTCATGTTCTGGGGTGAGATTCTTTTTTACATCATCTGTTGGTACAAGTATTAAGATGGCAGTTAGATGCTATAACAATTGCAAAAGTAACAGCAATATATTTCCTCTAAGTTGCCGTTACCTTACCAACCACAGGTAATTGAGTAGAATTATACTTCTAGGCTTAATTTTCCTCCTCTTGAGCAGTTCTTATGTTCAATTAGAGATGTTGTTTCCTGACAAGATATAAGGGACAATATTACACCTATGGGATATCTTTTTATGTTAGTGATTATAGTTCATAGAAATAAGAGATGAACAGGAAAATTGGCTGCTTTTCTCCTGACCATTTTTAAAAAAGTATTTACAAATTTAATGTAATTCCTATAAAAATTCTAACTAAATGCTTCACAGAAACAGAGAAGAAAAAAATTCCAAAATCTCTATGAAATCACAAAAGCCATAAAATATTAAAAACATTCAATATTAAACAAATTACAATTTTAGACTTCTAGATATATTACAGATATATGCTAATAAAAATGACATGATACTTGTACACATAAAGGCATGTGTATTAATGGAATGAAACCAAATATATTTTTAAAAAGTCACACTAATATAATTACCTTATTTTGACAAAATATCAAAGACATGCACTTTAGAAAAGATAGAATTTTTGTCAGATGGTTATTGGAAAATTAAATGATCACTTATTATAAGACAAAAGATGTCTTTTATTAGAGCATAAAGTAAATCATGCTACTGTGGATAGCCAGAAGCAGCTCTGTATCCCCACAACCGGGATTAAAGCAAAAACACATCCTTGTACTGTCTCTGTATTTTTAAAAAAAACAAAATTACAAAATTCTTACTATACAACATAAATGGAGAAAACAAGATATTCAATGAAAAAGTCAATTTTAACTAATATCTATTGACAAGTCCGTAAAAAATAAAAAAAAAAAAGAATAAAAACTCCTACCTAAGGAGGTTAACTAAACCCATTAAAAACAGCTTAAAAATCAAAACAAGACAAAAAAAAAGTCACACTAGCAAAAACAAAAGAATACTACACACATGTACACACAGACACGCACACAAACACACACACTGTGAAAAACACAAGCCCACATACAGCCATGCATACTCACACACTATCAAAACTACCTCCAATAACAAAATAATAAGAATGAAAACCCATTGGTCATTAATATCTCTCAACATCAATTAACCCAATTGACCTTACTCCCCCAGAAAAGCACAAGCTAGAACGAATGTTAAAACAGGAGCAAACCTTCTGATACATAGAAAAAACATACCTCAACATCAAAGTTAGATATGACCTCAGAGTAAAGAGTTTGGAAAAGATTTTATAAGCAAATAGATCCAATAAAAAAGCTGAGTAGGCATTTTAATATCTATCAAAATAGACTTCAGACTAAAGTATTTCAAAAGAATTGTGGAAGAGGACTTCATTCACACCAAGGAAAAATCTAACTAGATGAATTTTCAAGTTTTCTCCCTTGGTGTTGTCTCAGTTTAGCCACATTTTTCCTTTTGTTTAAATAGTACTAATGTATTGACTTTACATCCCAATATCAGCCACACCTCTACTTCCAGTATACCCTCACACAGATCCTCCCCCAATTTCCCCTCCTATTCTCCCCTGAGAAGAAGAGCCTCCTGGGTAATACCACCCTCACTGCCCCAGCCACATCGAGTCACTGCAGTACTAGTTGCATCCCTTCCCACTGAGGCCAGATGACATAGCTAGGTAGGAAGACAGGATCCCAGGCAGGCAATGGATTCAGCAACAGCCCCAACTATAGTTGGTGGGGGACTGAAGAGGACCAGCTCCACATCTGGTACTCAGTTATGCTTGTAGACAGGAGCCTAGCATAACTGTCCTCTCAGGTGATTCACCCAGCAGCCAAATGAAAGAGATGCAGAGACCCACAGCCAAATATTAGATGGATCTAAGGGAGTTTTGTGGAAGAGATGGGGGAAATATTGCGAGACCCAAGGGGCAGGTGTTCCACAGGAAAATCAACAGAGACCCTTGGTGACTCTCAAAAAATTTTCAATTATTGACATCTATGCCCCAAACAAAAGAGTACACACACTTATAAAAGAAACATTGTTAAAGCTTTAATCCCCTACCAAATTCCACACTTTGATATTGTAAAACTCTAATACCCAACTCTCACCAGTGTATAGGTCATTAAGACAAAAATCTAAATGGAGTAATAATGGAGCTAATATACTTTGCAAACCAGATGGACCTAACAGACAACTGCCAGACATTTTACTAAAAAATACACAAAACACCCCTGCATTCAGCACTTTACAGAATGTCCTTCAAACCTGACCACATACTGGGTTACAAAGCAAGTTGTAACAGATACAAGAACATTGAAATAATGCCCTGTACACTATCATACCAATATACAGGTAGATTTCAAAAACAACAGTAAACCTACAAACTCATGGAAACTGAACAACTCTTTACTAAATTACTACTGGGTCAAAACAGAAATAAAGAAAGTGAAGCCTTTCTAGAATTCAATGAAAATAAATGCACAGCATATTCAAACCTATACGACACAAGAAAAGTGGGGCTAAGAGTAAAATTCATTGCAATAAGAACTTGCATAAAGAAACTGCAGAATTTCATATTATCAACTTAACAGCACACAGACAAGCTATAGAACAACAAGAAGCAAGCTCACCCAAATGAGTAGATGGCAGAAAATAATAAAACTAAGGGTTTAAACCAATAAAATAAAAACAAAAACAATAAAAAGAATCAATGAAACACTGATTTTTTTTTGAGAAATTCAACAAGATAGACAAAAGTTTATCCAAATTAACTAAATGACCTAAAGAGACTATCCAAATAAACAAACTCAAAAAACAAAAAGGGCAACCTACACTGATGAAATCCAAAGAAAGTAAGAAAGTTTAGGTTGTATTTTTACATTGGAATATATAAAAGAAATGGATATTTTTCTAGATACATACCATTTATAAAAGTTAAATCAAGATTTTGTAGACAGTTTAAATAGACCTATACATTCAAAAAACAAACAAACAAAAAACAAAACACAAAAAACAAACAAACAAAAGCCCAGAGGCAAGCATAAAAATGTGCCACAAAAAATCTGGGTCCCAACAGTTTTCATGCAGAATTCTTAGGCTTTCCAAGATAACCTAACAGTTTTACATCTCAAATTATTCCACAAAGCAGAAACAAAAAGACTATTGCAAAATTTATTTTCTGAAGCCATGGACATGTTAATAAACAAAACACACAAAAATTCAACAAAGAAAGTGACTATCCTTGTAAAGGCTTGAAGGACCAGTGTGGGTCCATAACCAGGAGCCCCCACAAATTCAAATGAGAAGAGGAGGAGGAGTGAAGAAATGATTATAGAAGGGGGTGACCAGGAGTGGAGCAGTGAGAGGGATGTAAAGTGAATAGGGAAAACCGTAAATTAATATTTTTTTAAAAAATGGAAGAGATCAGAAATACCCAATGCATATATAAACATAATAAAGGCAATTTTTTTTATCGGATATTTTATTTACATTTCAGATGTCATCCCCTTTCCCCATTTCCCCTCCCTAGAAGACCCCTATCCCATGCCCCCTTTTCCTTTTTGCTTTTATACAATTTTTTTAAAATGTTAATCAAAGGCTTTATAAGTTTGGTAATGCTCAGTCAGAAATGTAATCCAGTACTCAACCTAGATATATCAACTATCTTTGACTGGTGGAGACACGTGAACATCTGTCTCCATGTCTCCTACCCTCTCTCTCTTTCTCTCTCTCATCACCTAGCTTCTCCTGTTCTTCTTCTCCTCCACTCCTTACTCCTTCTCTTCCTCTCTGTATTCCTCCTACCTTAGCGCCTCCTACATATCACCCTTCCTGTTAAAATAAAACTTTTCTCTTAAAATACAATTAGATCATAATTATGCCGATCTGTACCAGTGAGGTACAAATTAGTCCTAATAACCAGTCCATCACTTTGTTGACTAACCAGAACTTCTGTCATCTCTCCTAACTAAAACACTTAGTTCTGAACCTGGATTTTTTCTTGGCTTTAGAATGAATGTCAACTGAAAACCATCCACTCAAATATTTTCTCTCAAAGTAAATAGCCAGGATTGGTTATGAGACTATAAGTTTTCAACCCAGTCAGAAATTCAGAATGACTGAGTTAACTGAAATTATGGGAAGCACAAAGCATAGCTTCTAAAACCAAGCCAATCTTGGATTAAATAGTGAGAAACTCAAGCAATTCCACTAAAATCAGGAACAAGCAAGTCTGTCCATTGTATCCTTATATGTTCAATATAGTAACTCAAGATCTGGCAATAGTACTAGGCAGTTGAAGCACATGAGTGAGGTATGTATTGTAAAGAAAGAAATTAATGGTCTTTGGATGGGGAAGACACCTAGCTGGTCTACTCCTATGACGACATCATATCTTGAACTATTCTAGAGGAATCAGTGCACTCAGAATGGCCAGTAAGAAGCCTCCTCCACAAACCTAACCCCCGGCTCTGCAACTGGGAGCCTGGAGCACAACTCACTTGATCCTTTTGACTGGGGAAGACACCTAGCTGGTCTACTCCTACAAAGACACCATATCCTGAGCCATTCTAGAGGAATCAGTGCACTCAGAGCAGCCAGTAAGAAGCCTCCTCCACAACCCTAAGCCATAGCACTGGAACTGGGAGCCTTGAAGACACCCCACTTGATCCTTTTGCCTGGGACAGACACTTAGCTGGACTGCTCCCATGAAGCATTCTGAACCATCCCAGAGAAACCAGTACACTAAGAGCAGTGGAGGAACCTCTGCATTAAGAGCAGAAGAATTTCAGCATCTCAGAGGCAACCTGAGTCCCATGAGCTCTTCTACCCAGGAGCTCAGGATCACAAGATGACAGAAACAGTTGGATTCTGAAGAGTTCTGACACAAGCAAGATAATTGGAAAGACAGGCTCCAGTCAGAGACAGTGAGTACAGGTAGCAATAGAGATAATCTGATGACTAAAGGCAAGCACAAGAACATAAACAACAGAAACCAAAGTTACCTGGCATCATCAGAACCCAGTTCTCCCACCATAGAAAGTCCTGGACACCACATCACACCAGAAAAGCAGGATTCAGAATTAAAATCTGATGATAATCTTCTCATAATCTTCTCATAATGATGATAGAGGACTTTAAGAAAGACATAAATAACCCACTTAAATAAATACAAGAGAACACAGGTAAACGGGTAGAAGCCCTTAAAGAAGAAACAAAAAATCCCTTAAAGAATTACAAGAAAACACAACCAAACAGGTGAAGGAATTAAACAAAACTATCAAGGATCTAAAAGTGGAAGTAGAAAACAAACAAATCTCAAAGGGAGACTATCCTGCAGATATAAAATCTAGGAAAGAGATTAGAAGTCATAGATGCAAGCATTATCAACAGAATACAAGAGATAAAGGAGAGAATTTCATGGGCAGAAGATACTATGGAAAACACTGACATAACTGTCAAAGAAAATGCAAAATGAATAAAGCTCCTAACATAAAACATCCAGGAATTTCAGGACACAATGAGAAGACCAAACCTAAGTATAATAGGTATAGATGAGAGTGAAGATTCCAACTTAAAGGGCCAGTAAATATCTTCAACAAAATTATAGAGGAAAACTTTCTGAATGTAAAGAAAGAGATGCCCATGAACATACAAGAAGCCTACAGAATTCCAAATAGACTAGACCAGAAAACAAATTTCTCTCATCATATGATAATTAAAACATCCAATGCACAACACAAAGGAAAAATACTAAAAGCAGTAATGGTAAAAGGCCAAGTAATGTATAAAGGAAGACTTATACAATTACATCAGACATCTCACCAGAGCCTGTACAAGCCAGCAAATCCTAGACTAATATCGTACAGACACTAAGAGAACACAAATGGCAGCACAGACTACTATGCATCAAAACTCTCAATCACTATCGATGGAGAATTCAAATATTCTATGACAAAACCAAATTTACACAATATGCTCCCACAAATCCAGCCCTACAAAGGATAATAGATGGAACACTGCAACATAGAAAGGGAAACTAAAACCTAGAAAAAACAAGAAATTAATCTTCCAACAAATCCAAAAGAAGATAGCTACATGAACATAATTCCACCTCTAATAACAAAAATAACAACAGTAATAATGAAGCAACAATCATTTTTCTTTAATATTTCTAAACATCAATGGACTCAATTCCCCAATAAAAAGACATAAACTAACAGCATGGATACATGATCAGGATGCAGAATTTTGCTGCATAGAGGAAATGTACCTGAGTGACAAAGACAGACACTACCTCACAGTAAAAGGATGGAAAACAATTTCCAAGGAAATGGTTTTAAGAAACAAGCTGGAGTAGCCATTCTAATATTGAATAATTATTTGACTTTCAACCCAAACTCATCAAAAAAGATAAGGAAAAACTCTTCTTACTCGTCAAAGGAAAAACCTACCAAGATGAACTCTCAATTCTGAAGATATATGCTGTAAATGCAAGGGCACTCACATTCAAAAAAGAAACTTAACTAAAGTTCAAAGCATATATTGCACCTCACACAATAATAGTGGGAGATTTCAACAAGCCACTCTCAGTAATGGAAAAATCATGGAAACAGAAACTAAACAGAACCCATTAAAATTAACAGAAGTTATGAACCAAATGGATTTGATAGATATCTATAGAACATTTCATCCTGAAACACAACAACAACAAAAAGCTTTTACTTTGCACCTCATGGTACCTTCTCCAAAATAGAACACATAATTAGTCACAAAACAGGCCCCAAAAGATACAAAAAGATTGAAATATTCCCTTGCATCCTATCAGGTCACCACAGACTAAGTCTGGTCTTCAAGAATAACAAAAACAATGGAAAGCCCATGTACATGTGGAAACTGAACAACACTCTACTCAATGATGACTTGGTCAAGGAAGAAATAAAGGAAGAAATTAAAGACTTTTTAGAATTTTATGAAGACTCATCATCCAAAACTTATGTAACACGATGAAAACTGTGCTAAGAGAAAAACTTATAACTCTAAGTGGAGAGAGCATATACTAGCAACATGATAGCACACCTGAAAGCTTTAGAACAAAAAGAAAAAAATACGTACAAGAGGAGTAGCAGGAAATAATCAAATTCAGGGCTGAAATCAATCAAGTAGAAACACAAACAACTATACAAATTGTCAACAAAACTAGGAGCTGGTTCTTTTTTGAGAAAATCAACAAGATAGACAAAAACTTAGCCAGACTAAACAGAGGATATGAAGACAGTATCTAAATTAATAAAATCAGAACTGAAAAGGGAGACATAACAACAGAAACTAAGGAAATTCTAAAAACCATCAGATCCTACTGCCAAAGCCTATACTCAACAAAATTGGAAAATATGGATGAAATGGACAATTTCCTAGACAAATAGCAGACATCAAAGTTAAATCAGGATCAGATAAACCATCTAAATAATCCAATAACCACTAAAGAAATAGCAACAGTAATTAAAAACCTCCCTACCAAAAAACCTGCCAGGACCAAATAGTTTTAGTGGAGAACTCTATCAGACTTTCCAAGAAGACCTAAGATAAACCATGTAAACAGTCCCAAAACCCCTAAAAAAATAGCAGTAGTCATTAAAATCTCCCCACAAAAAAAAGCCCAGGACCAGATATTTTTAGTGCAGAATTCTATCAGACCTTCAAGGAAGACCTAATACCAATTCTCTTCAAAATATTCCACAAAATAGAAACAGAGAGAATACTAAAAAAATTGTTCTTTGAAGCCACAATTAGGCTCATACCTAAACCAAACAAAGACACAACAAAGAAAGAAAACTTCAGACCCATCTCCCTTATGAATATCATTGCAAAAATACTCAGTAAAATTCTAGAAAAAAAAAAAAGTCAAAGGGATACAAATAGGAAAGGAGGAAGCCAAAATATCAGTATTTTCAGATGATATCATAGTATACTTAAGTGATCCCAAAACTTCCACCAGACAACCCCTAAACCTTATAAACTACTTCAGCAAAGTGGCTGGATATAAAATCAACTCAAACAAATCAGTAGCCTTCCTCTACTCGAAGAATAAACAGGCTGAGAATGAAATTAGGGAAGTGACAACATTCACAATAGCCAAAAATAATACAAAATACCTTTGTGTGACTCTAACCAAGCAAATCAAAGATCTGTATGACAAGAACTTCAAGTCTCCGAAAAAGAAATTGAAGATCTCAGAAGGTGGAAAGATCTCCCATGCTTATGAATTGGCAGAATTAATATAGTGAAAGTGGAGACATATTGCCAAAAGCAATCTTCAGATTCAATGCAATCTCCATCAAATTTTCAACTCAATTTTTTATAGAAATAGAAAGAGCAATTTGCAAATTCATTTGAAATAACAAAAAACCCAGGATAGTGAGAACTATTCTCAACAATAAAAGAACTTCCGGGGGAATCACGATCCCTGACTTCAAGCTGTACTACAGAGCAATAGTGATAAAAAATGCATGGTATTATTACAGGGACAGGCAGGATGATAAATGGAATAGAAATGAAGACCCAAAAATAAACCCATACACTTCTGGTCACTTTATCTCTGACAAAAGATCTAAAACTGTACAGTGGAAAAATGACAAATGGAGGTGGTTCAATCGGAGGTCAGCATGTAGAAGAATGCAAATCACTCCATTTGTATGTCTTTCTATAAAGCTCAAGTCCAAGTGAATAAAGGACCTTCCCATAAAACCAGATATACTGACACTAAGAGAAGAGATGGTGGTTAAGATCCTAGAATACTTGGGCACTGAGGAAAAGTTCTTAAACAGAACACCAATGGCTTATGCTGTAAGATCAAGAATTGATGAATAGGACTTCATAAAATTGCAAAGCTTCTGTAAGGCAAAGGACACTGTCAATAGGACAAAATGGCAACCAACAGACTTGGAAAAGATCTTTATCAATCCTACATCCGATAGAGGACTAATATCCAATATATACAAAGAACTCAAGAAATTAGACTCCAGACAACCAAATAACCTTAATAAAAAGTGGTTACAGAGATAAACAAAGAATTCTCCACTGAGGAAACTCAAATGGCCAAGAAATACCTAAAGAAATGTTCAATATCTTTAGTCTTCAGGGAAATAAAAAATCAAAACAGCCCTGAGATTCCACCTCATACCAGTCAAAATGGCTAAGATCAAAAACTCAGGTGATAGCAGATGTTGGTGAGAAGCAAGGAACACTCCTTCATTGTTGGTGGGATTGCAAGTTGGTACAACCACTCTGGAAATCAGTCTGGCAGTTCCTCAGAAAATTGGACATAGAATTTTCTGAGGACCCAGCTATACAACTCCTGGGCATATACCAAGAAGATGCTCCAACATATAACAAGGACATATGCTCCACTATGTTTATAGTAGCCTCATTTATAATAGCCAGAAGCTGGAAAGAACCCAGAGGTCCTTTAACAGAGGAATGGATACAAAAAATGTGGTACATTTACACAATGGAGTATTACTCAGCTATTAAAAAAATGAATTCATAAAATTCTTAGGCAAATGGATGGAACTAGAAAATATCATCCTGAGTGGGGTAACATAATCACAAAAGAACACACATGGTGTGTACTCACTTATTATTGGATATTTGCCCAAAAGCTTGAAATACCTAAGATTCAACTCATAGACCACATGAGACACATTTAGAATGAAGACCAAAGTGTGAGTGCTTTGGTCCTCCTCAGAAGTAGTAATAAAATACTCATGGGAGCAAATATGGAGACAAAGTGTGGGACAGAAACTGAAAGAGGGGCTGTCTGGAAACTGTTCTACTTTGGTATACATCTCCTGTGCTGTCACCAATGGTAGATGCTTTTGTAGATGTAAGGAAGTGCACACTGACAGGAGCCTGATATAGCTGTGTGGGGCGATGGGCTGTGAGAAGCAGCTGGGTGCTTGGTCGAGCATGGGCTTGGAACCCCGAACCTTACTGGACTGCAGGAGTTCAGCTCTGCTCCCAGGCCCTGGTTCTTTTCATTTATCTTCAGTCTTCCAACAACCCCTCCCACAGAGAGGTTTATGACCATCAGTCACGAGGAATAGTGCCTCAGGCTTTTCAACATGCAGATGAGGTATCTCCAAGCTTTCAGACCAAGCCAAAAGGCATTATCTGCTGCCAGACACTAATCCACCCTGAAACTGTATATAAGGGCTTTATTTAGGGGAAGTAAAGTGCTCAAGAATCATCCTGGTGTCAGAGAGTTTCTATCACAAGAGCTGTAACACTTGGAGAGAGATCTGCTCTCCTGGAACCTGCCTGGGACACCATGCTACCTCCTTGCCAGCTAGCCAACTTCCACATATTATTGGCTCAGCCCAGGAATGGACTGTCTCAGTGCAGAGAGACAGGTGCAGCACCTGGGAGAGACCGGTCAGCACGACAGAAGCATCGAGCAAACAGAGGCAGCAGTGGGGGCAGGCAATCTCCCCTCCTGTTCTCACTCTGTGTCCTTTGGCCCAGACCTCCCTCATCAGGCCGGGCTGGAGACCTACAGACAGAGGAGATGCAGGCTGGAGGCAGCATGGAGACAGTAGTGAGCCCTCCCTGCTCTCACCCTGTCCCCAGCCCGGAGATCATCATGAAACACCATCCAGAACAAGGGACCCACATAGCTGTCTCCTTAGAAGTCTGCCATAGCCTGACCTATACAGAGGAGGATGCTCATAGCTAACCATTGAATTGATCCTTCGCTTCCCAGTGGAGGAGTTAGACAGAAGACTAAAGGAGCTGAAAGGGTTTGAGGCCCCATGGGGAGAGCAACAATACCAACCAACTAGAGACCCCAGGGTCTAAATAACCAGCCTGGGAACACATAGGGAGGGACCCATGGCTCCAGCTGTATTTTTTATGAGAGGATGGCCTTGTTGGGCATAGGTACGAGAGGAAGTCCTTGGTCCAGTGAAGGCTGGATGCCCCAATGTGGGGGAATTAGAAGTGGGTAGGTGGGAGTGGGTGGGTTGGTGGTAGCATATAGTCCTAGAAGCAGGAGGAGGGGGATGAGATAGGGTGTTTCTGGGTGAAGGGTAATCAGGAAAGGGATTACATCTGGAATGTAAATAAAATATCCAATAAAAATGAATTAAAAAGAAGGAAATTAATGTATAACTATTTACTGATGATAATGTAGTATACATGAGGGATCTTATAAGTTCTACCAAGAAGCTCCCACAATTCATAAATCTCTTTCAAGTGTCCAATACACAATTAACTAAAACAAAACAAAGCACACTAAAAACCAGTATTAGTCCTTATATACACAAATGAAAAATGAGATTATAAAAGACAACATTCTTCAAAATAACTACAACTAATATAAAATATCTTGGGTAAGTCCAACCACAGATGTGAAAGGCACATACAATGAAATCTTCAAGTCCTTAAAAAAAGAAAACTGATGAAGACATCATAAAATGGAAATTTCTTCCATGTTTAAACAGTAGGATTAACATAGTAAAAATGCCCATCCTATCAAACATAATCTACAGATTCAATACAATCTCCATCAAAATTCCAATACAATTCTTTAGGAACCTTAGAATGACAAACCTTAACTTCATATGGAAAAACAAACAAACAAAAACTTAGGATAACTACATCAATCTTCTACAATATAAGAACATTCAGATGTATCACCATTCATAATTTAACACTACACTATAAAGCTATATAAATAATAATCATGTAATAATGGCATAAAAACTGAAAAGTTGATCAATGGGACTGAATCAAATACCCAGACATAAATCCACACAACTATAGACACCATAGTTTTGATTAAGAAGTCAAAAATACACAATGGAGAAAAGAAAGCATCTTTAACAGATGGTGTTACTTTTACTGAATATCAGCATGTAGAAGCATGCAAAAAACATCTCTATCCATCACCCTACAAAACTCTCCAAGGATACTAAAGACCAGAACAGAAAACCAGATACACTCAACATAATAGAAGAGAGTGTGGAGAATAACTTTAAATCTATTTGCACAGGAGGCAATTTCTTGAAAAGAGCATAGGTAGAGTAGGGACTAAAAACAACAATCAGTAAACATAACTTCATGAATCTGAAAATCTTCTACAAGGCAAAGGACAATATCTTAGCCAGGTTTTCTATTCCTGTGCAAACATCATGAACTGGAAGCAAGTTGGGAAGGAAATGACTTATTCAGCTTACATTTCCACACTTCCAAAGTGTGGTCCATTATCAAAGGAAGTCAGGACTGGAAATCAAGCAGATCAAGAAGCAGGAGCTGATGCAGAGGCCACGGAGGGATGTTACTTACTGGCTTGCTCAGCTTGCTTCCTTATTAGATATAAGACTGCCAATGAAAGAATGGCACCACCCACAATGGGCCCTCCCACTCTTGATCACTAATTGAGATAATGCCTTACAGCTGGATCTCACGGAGGCATTTCCTCGAGAGAAGCTACTTTCTCTGTGATAACTCTAGTTTGTGTCAAGTTGACACATAAAAACTAGACAGTACAGACAATATCAGTAGAACAAAACAGCAGCCCATAGAATGGAAAAATATGTTCATCAACTCTGGAACTGACAGAGGTCTAATATGTGAAATACATTAAAAGTTTGAGAAACTGGACTTCAACAAACCAAATAATCTAATTAAATAGGAGATACAAATCTAAACATAATTCACAACAAAAGAATATCAAAGGGACTAAATATTACTTAAGGAGATAGTTTAACATCATTAGTCATCCGAAAAATACAAATCAAAATGATTCCTATATTTCATTGTACACCTATAAGAATAGCTAAGATTAAAAAAATACCAATGACAGCTCATACTAGTCAGAATTTGGATCAATGTACTTTGACATTGTTGGTCAAAGTACAAACTTGTAGAGCCCCTTTGGAAATCAATGTGTTGTTTCTCAGACAATTGTGAATCAATCTAACTTGAGACCTCACTCTATCACTCAGGCATATACTCAAAGGACACCCCATCCTATCACAGGACACTTGCTAAGCTACGTTCATAGATGCTTTATTAATAATAACACCACATCCTACCACAAAGACACTTGTGAAACTGTATTTATAGTTGTTTTATTCACAATAGCCAGAAACTAGACGTCCCTCAGTTGAAGAAAGGATAAATAATATGTGGTACATGTACACAATGGAGTATGACTCAGATGTTAAAAAGAGTGACTTTATGAAACCAGTAGGCAAATGAATATATCTAGAAAAATAGTCCTGGGTGAGGAAACTTAGACCCAGAAAGGTAATGGTACTCATACAGTGATAAGTGGAGACTACCTATTGAACACAGAATAGTCATGTAATGCAAAGAAGTTAAAGGACTCTAGTGGGGACTTATGGATCACTGGGGAAAAGGGAAATAGAATAAATTTTGTGGATGCTCTGGGGGTCTGTGATGATGGGAACAGAAGAATACATTCAGCTGGTGAATTTAAAGAGAGTACAGGCAGAGATGACTAGAATTAGAAGAGGTACAGTTAAGAAGTGATGACTAAACCAAGTACAGTGGAAACTCCCTGGAGTCTATAAAAATGATCCTAGAGAAGTCGTCTATTAATGGGGGATACGTTAGAAATGAGACATCAACTCACCCATTCATAAAATCCAAGATGTACTGGGTTAATGGTAGTACAGAATTTGTAGGACTGGTCAACCAATGACTGGTCCAATTGGAGATCTACAACATCAACTGGAGCTCACACCTGACACTGCATGGATGAGATCCAGGACAGAACCTAATATAACTGGGTAAAAAGTCAGTATAGTGATTGCTTATGTTGTTCTGCTCTACTCATAGAGTGCCTAGTTCATTTGTCATTAGAGATGCATTATCCAGCATTTAAAGGGAATAGAGACAGAGATCCACATTCAAAAAGCAAGTGAAGCCAGGGGAGCACTGACAAAGAAGAGAAGCAAACATTTTAGGAAACAGAGCCATAAAGGATACCAGGAATACATGACCCATAAAATCAACAAAGCAGGGATCATAGTAGTTCACAAAGACTGAACCGGTAATCAAGAAAACTGCATGAGCCTGACAGGTCCTCAGCATATATATTATAGTTGTATACCTTGGTGTTTTGTGAGACTCCTAATAGTGTATGTGAAGCATAATTCTAATGTATTTGCTCGTGCCTTGGATCATTTTTCTCCTACTGTGTTGCCTACATATGAGCGTTTTGTGCCTAGATTTATTGTAATTTATGTCATGTTCAGTTGATATTTCTAAGGGTCTTTTCTTCTTCCACTTCTTCTGCTTCTGCTCCAGATCCTGCTCCTTCCTCTTTCTCTTCTTCTTCCTCTTCTGCATCCACTTCTGCTTCTTCCCCTTCTTCTTCCCCTTCTTTGGCTTCTTCCTCTGCTTCTTCTTCCTCTTCTTCTGTTTCTGCTGCTGCTTCTTTTTTTCTTCTTCTTCTCCTTCTCCTTCTGCTTCCACTGCTGCTTCTTCCTCCTCCTCTTCCTATTCCTCCTTCTCTTCCTATTCCTCCTCCTCCTCTTCTTCTTCTTCCTCCTCCTCCTCCTCTTCTTCCTCCTCCTCCTCCTCCTCTTCTTCCTCCTCCTCCTCCTCCTCTTCTTCCTCCTCCTCCTCCTCCTCCTCCTCCTCCTCCTCCTCCTCCTCCTCCTCCTCCTCCTCCTCCTCCTCCTCCTTTTCTTCCTCTTCTGCTTCTGCTTCTTTCTGTTTCTGCTTCTGCTTTTGTGACTGCGGCTGTGGCTTCTCTTTCTCCTCTTTCTTATTCTTCTCCTTCTTTTTCTCTTTCTCCTTGTAATTCGACTTCTGCTTCTGTCTGTAGCTGGCATATTGGCATGGGTCCTTTCTGGCAGAGTTGTGGATCCCGCATGTCTGCCATGGCTCAGGGAGGCAGAAGCGTGGGAATTTAAATGAGTTCACTTCACACAGTGCCAGGCAGTCACTGAGCTGAGAAGCCAATGGTCTCTGTCGGGGCATGGAGAGGTCTCAGCCTGAAGTCCCACAGGGGCAGAGCTCCTGAGTGGGGTGTCTCTGGACCAAAACGGCAGACCAGGAGTCTGGTTGTCTCTGTCTTTTGTCTCAGATGCAGTTGGGAGCTGCGGAAGAACTGAGATGCTAGGGCATACTGACTGGACCAGCCCACAGCCGAGAGGGAGAGCTCTGGCTGTGCCCTGTGGAGTGAGAGACTCTTGGTTGCTGGAACTCACTTGTCTGAGTCTCCTAGCTTGCTTGAGTTGGTGGTCTCCGCAGAGGGAACATAGAGAAGTCTTCTAGCTGGAGATTAAGCAATGAGTTGCTAGTCAAAGGCATTCTCCATGGTTCCCCATGGCGGGGGGGGGGGGGGGGGGTCCCAAAGACACAAGGAAGTCCATGGTTTTAAAAGGTTTATTGTCATGGCGGAAAGTGGATCTAGCTGTAACCCCCTACCCCCAGGGTGGGCCTTTGGTTAAAAATCATTTGTAAGGAGGAGAGTTTGTAAAGGAATGCTTAGTTGGCTATGCCTTCTGGCCTTTAGGTATCTCATTAATATGGAGATTTCTTGAGGCTCTGTGGCCTGTAGTCATGCTCTCTGCCTGTGGAGAGCTTGGTAAGGGCATTGCCCTAAATGAGTGAAATGCTCTGATCAATGGAGGTCTTTGGCCATGTGTCAGGAGCTTGGAGTCTGGGAGTGTGGCAAACTGTGTGCCATCCTTTACAGTGTCTCCAGCCATATCTAGCCAGTGCTCCACCATAGACCAAACTATCTTTCATGGTTCCACACTTCTCCTTTTGCTTCTTCCTCCCTCCTCCTCCTACTACTCCTTCTTTTTCATGAATTGGAGAATTAGACCTGAGGAAGAACTTTGGTGGTGGGGGATCAAGGAGATGTAGAGGTAGCAGAAACTGTGGTTGGAATGTAACATGTCAAGAATAAAAATTAAAAAAGAAAAACAAAAAGCACAATCTTAAATACTGTGCACATTGTTCTGCCATAAAAATAAAAGAATGATGTCTCCAATTTTCTACACATTGAACTTCTTTCTAACAATGCCCCACAATCATGTGCTGGTTTCTCAAACAATTTCAGGCAAAAATAGATGTCTCTATTGTAGGAGATTAGGAGAAACAGATTTATAATGATTTTTAGAAATTTCTCAGAGAGATATGTATAGGGATAAGTCAATTTCAGAAGATATTTGTGATTTTCTTACACTAATAAAAGTTAAAGTCCATCCATGTGCCTGAGAATTTTATAGTCACTGTTTTTAATAGCTGCTTAGTACTCCATTTTATAGATGTACCACATTTTCTATATCTATTCCTCTGTTGAGGAATATCTGGGATGTTTCCAGCTTCTGGCTATTATAAAAAAAAGGCTGCTATGGAATAGTGGAGCATGTGTCTTTGTTACATGTTGGAGCATCTTTTGGGTATATACCCAAGAGTAGTATACCTGGGTGCTTGGGTAGTACTATTTCCAATTTTCTGAAGAACCACCAGACTGATTTCCAGAGTGGTTCTACCAGCTTGCTACCCCAACTGCAATGGAGGAATATTGTTTCTTCTCTGCATCCTCACCAGCATCTGATGTCACCTGAGGTTTTCACCTTAGCCATTCTGTCTGTTATGAGGTGGAATTTCAGGGTTGTTTTGATTTGCATTTCCCTAATGACTAAGGATGTTGGACATTTCTTTATGGCCATTCAAGATTCCTCAGTTGAGAATTCTTTGTTTAGTTCTATATCTCATTTTTAATAGGGTTTTTGGTATTCTGGAGTCTACCTTCTTGAGTTCTTTGTATATTTTGGACACTAGCCCTCCATCAGATACTGAGCTGGCAAATATTCTTTCCCAATCTGTGGGATGCCATCCTTTCCTATTGGGAGGGTCCTTTGCTCTACAGAAGACTTTCAATTTTATGAGGTCCTATTTGCCAATACTTGATATTGGAACATGAGCCATTAGTGTTCTGTTCAGAAAATTTTCTCCTTTGCCAATGCATCCAAGGTTCCTTTCCACTCTTTCCTCTACTAGATTCAGAATATCTGGTTCAATGTGGGGGTCCTTGATCAAACAATGACTTCATGAAATTCATAGGCAAATGGACAGAACTAGAAAATATCATGCTGAGTTAGATAACCCAGTCACAGAAGAACACACATGACATGTACTCACAGATAAATGAATATTAGCAAACAAACAAACAAACAAAAAACAAAACACAAAAAGAAAAACAGACAAACAAACAAACTCAAAAACTCCAGAAATATCCACCAAGCAATTCATAGAGCATATGAAACTCAAGGAGAAAGACCAAATTCTGGATGCTTAAGTCTTTCTCAGGAGGAGAAAGAAAATAATATTGGGTAGTAGAGGGAGAGAGGGGTTTGGGAGGGACAAAGAAGAGGGCAAGCAAAAGGGAAGCAGAATGAGATGCTGCAGGAGACAGAGGAGAAGTACAGAGGGTCAGAAATTTGAACAGAGGTACGTAGCAGTGGGGGATGGTGAACTGGGTGTAGCCACCAGAAAGTCTCAGATGCCAGGGACTTGAGAGGTTTCCAGAACCCAACAGGGATGACATTAGCTGAAATGCCCAACAAAGTGGAGAGAGAACTGGTAGAGACTATATCCAGTGGAAAGTTATGGCTCCTGGTGGAGGGCTGGGGCTACCCATCCATTTCAAAAGTAATAATCCAGAATTGTTCCTGTCTCAAAGAAATTCGGAGACAATGAGTAGAGCAGAGACTGAAGGAAAAACCATCTAGAGACTGTGCCACCTAGGGATCCATCTTATCTTCAGACACTGTTACTGATGAAAAGAAAAACTTGCTTACAGAAGCCTTGTATAGTTATCACCTGAGAGACTTTGCCCAAGTTTGACTAATACAGTGGTGGATGTATGCTGCCAAACATCAAGTTGAACACAGGGATCCAAATGGAGTAGTTAGGGGAAGGACTAAAGGAGCTGAAGGGTTTACCAACCACATAGGAAAACAACAATATCAACCAACTAGAACGGCCAAAGCTCCCAGGGACTAAACCACCAACCAAAGAGTACACATGGAAAGACCTATGGCTCCACCTACATATGTAGCAGAAGATTGCCTTATGTGGCAACAGTGAGAAGGTAGCCCCTTGGTTCTGTGGAGACTCAATGACCCAGTGCAGGGTAATGTTAGGATACTGAGACAGGAGTGGGTGATTGGGTGGAAGAGCTCCCTCATAGGATCAGGGAGAAGGAGCAGGAAGGAATAGTGGACTTATGAAGGGGAAACAAAGAAAGGGTATAGCATTTGAAATGTAAATAATGTAATCAATAAAAAAGAAAATTATTTTAAAAGGAAGAAATCACCAAATAAATTGATGAGTAAGCAGAATCTGACAGTCTATTTAAGGAGCTGTATGTCTTGAAAAGGGACAAATAGAAATGGCGTTCTACCTGGCAAAATCCAATGATGGGAAAAGCATTGTAAGTGATGTCAGAAAAATGCATTGCTTACTTTAATAACATTTGTGATATTATTTTGATATAATGATTTCATTTGAAATACTATAAGAAGGCCTTAATAAATCAGTTAACATGACATTCTCAAATACCTTACTAAGATACTAACTGAAATTGGAGTGAATATGAACATTGTCACAGGGACTGGAACTGACTAAGGAACCACAAATAAAATCAAATGCTAAGTGTCAATACATAAAGAAATGAGCAGTGCTTCCATCTGAGAAAAATCAAGATTTTTACGATGTAACAAAAATTGCAGCTTTAACAGTGTGAAGTATAATTGAGGTTTTCCAAAGAAATAAACAAAACAAAATTACTTCAAGTAATCTTTGCAACACTTAATTAATGCTCAATCGCTTCACAGATGTTTATGAAGAAATTATGTAATTATATTATAATCTCAGAAAATAGTTTAAAAGTAGATAGTAATAAAAGATTGCACACACAAGTTTATTTCTCTATAGCAGTGAACTTTTCTCAGAAGGGAAAGCTTGTACATTTGTGATTTAGAAGATAGTTTCCTTAAGAGACTTTTCTTTTGTAAGTCAAAGTGTCAATACCTTTAAATGGAGGGGTTATTTAAATTGTCAATTTTTAGGTTCTGAGATTTTTTTAAAATTACTTTTACATTTAATATTTAATTCTCTGGTCATATCTCATTATTGATTTTCCACTTTGATAGTCATGCCAAAATCACTTAGAAAGGCAAACTGAAGACAATTTCTGCATTCTTGATGCTAACAAGCCTTGAGTAAGGTTTAAACTGTTTCTCTAACAAACTAACAATTTAAGGTGTTCAGTTAACAAATTTTTATTTAGTACTGATCATTTGCCTTGGGATATTCTGAATGATCCTCATTATCTTCATATATCAAATATTAAGAATCTTATTGATCTTTTCCATATATTCCACATTTGAATATATAGCTAAAGACAAATAAATCATTATGATAAGACAGAACAAAATACATAAATGTTCTACATCACTAGAATCAGTTAACCTGGCATGGACTCAAACTGTTCAAAGACAGAGGAAAGTAATATCTCCTTAATTTATTTAATTCATTATTGATTTTGGTACTTTGGTTGTATTTAAAAAATAAACACATGTTCTAAATGTCAGAACTGATGATATAAATATATAATAACCCCCAAGTGTGAGTGTGTGTGTGTGTGTGTGTGTGTGTGTGTGTGTTTATTGTAAAAGAGTTACAACAAGAAATGTTTTGTTAAGGTATGTAAGTCAGTCACAGACAGACAAACATTCAGTCTCAAATGTAGAAATTTACAAAAAGTTTGGATGTAGAATAGTGTTTTATAGTTTTGCAAAAAGATGAAAACTGGCTGATTTTGATAAGGGAAAGCTGAGGAAAAATATTTAGTGAACCACATGTAACTAGCAAAAGCTGGTCAAAATTATGATAATCAAATTCTGTGATATTTAACAATAAATAGTACATTAATCTTGAGAACAATTCCAGCCTGATTACTTCTCTAAAATTATCACCTCCATTTCTATGATCAGTTATAAAATTGGTAGGATCTGTTAAAATGTCACATAATTGAAATTCACCATGATTCTATTAGTCCAACTTAAAAAAACTAGAATTTGTTTTATATTTATGAGCAATTAGAATTTTTTTCTCATATTTCATGCTGACTGCAGTTTTCCCTTCCTCCTCTCTTCCCAGCCATCCCCTCCTCCAGAACCACTCCTCTTCCATTTTCACTCAGAAAGGCACTGACGATGTCCCAGGAATATCAACCAAATATGGCATATAAAAAGCTACAGTAAAACTAGGCACATACCATCATATCAAAACTGGACAAGAAAACCCAGTCAGCGACAGTCCCAACTCAGAGTGTCAAATATATCAAATAATATCAAGCTACATAACCATAACACATAGGCAGAGAACCTAGCTCAGACCCATACAGGATCCTTGATTGGTGGTTCAGTTTTTATAGTAGCCTATAAGCCCTGGTTAGTTGACTTTGTAAGCTTTGTTCTTGTGGTATACTTGACCCTTCTGGTACCTACAATCTTTCCTTACCCCCTTTAAGTGAATCTCCTGAGTTCTGCCTTGTGTTTGGTTGTCTATCTCTGCTCATATTAGTTTTTGGATAACACCTCTCTGATGATGAATATTCAAGGTTCCAGCTCTCAAGTATAGCAGAATGTCATTTAGAATCATTTCAAAGACTTTTTTTCTGCATATTTTTTCTATTATAGGTCTCTAGGCTCTATAGCTTCTGATTTTTGGTCTTCCAGGCAATGGCAGGGGTGGGCTCCCTTTCATGTGCAAGTTTGCACTTCCACCAACAAAGAAGGAGAGTTTTCCTTGCTCTACATTTTTTCCACCACAATCACTAGTGGTTTTTTTTTCCTTTTTTATTAATTTATTTACGTTTCAAATGTTATCCCCCTTCCAAGTTTCTTCTCCACAAGTCCTCTATCCTTTCCTCCCTCCCCCTTCCTCTGTGTGAGTGACCACCCACTCCTGCCTCAGCAGCCTCTTGTTCCTCTACCCCAGGTTATCAAGCCTCGACCAGACCAAGGGCATCAACCAATGATGCCAGTTAAAGCATATGCTACATATCCAGCTGGAGCCAGGGTACCTCTGTGTACTCTTTGGTTGGTGGGTTCGTCCCTGGGAGCTTTGAGGCATCTTGTTGTTTGATATTGTTGTTCTTCCTATGATGTTGGAAACCCCTTCAGCTCCTACAGTCCTTGCCCTATCTTCCCCATTCTGGTTCCTGTGCTTAGCCCAAATGTTTGACTGTGAGCCTTCATTTGGAAGTCTAGTTCTGGACATTTTCAGAAACATATAGAGAAATTAGCTGCAGTTTTCTATGAAGTTATGTCAGCAAGAGATAAAGTTGGGGCAGGATCTATATTTCAAACACATGTGTTAAGGCTCTTTTAATTGTCAAGTTAAAAATACTTTTGTTTCTTTTACAGTATTTAATGTAAGTTGCATCGATTGTACACCTTCTAATTGTGTTTGTGTTTTGAAATCTGGCATGTCAGTTATGGAGGTCTGTCACCCAGCTTTTGTTTTAGTGCCCTGAGTATCACAGAAACTTGGTTTTCTAAAAATAGCTCGCAAGTACTACAAGAAAGGATTATTTAGTTTCTTGATAGCTTCATGATTTTTTAAACATATTGGTTATTAGCCCTCTGTAAGTTATGGAGTTGGTAGAAATCCTTTTTCATTCTGTGGGCTACCATTTTATTCTGCTGATTGTGTCATTTGCCTCACAGAAGTTGTCTGTTTCACAATGTCACATTTATTAATTGTCTATCTTAGTGTCTGAGTTATTCAGGACTTTCTCCTGTGCCAATATTTTTCTATCAGGTTTATTTTCTTTTTTATTATGTTTACTGTCACTGGTTTTATGTGGAGGTCTTTGATCTTTTTAGACTTGGGATTTGTGCATAATGATAGTGAAAGTTTAGCAAAAATATTTAGATCCGTGTCACTGAGCCCCAGAATTTTAGGACCATGAATAATGGGAATATCATCTAATGCTGTAAACAACCTTACTT
>JANHMN010000001.1:224962812-224989499 GCA_030674055.1 Rhabdomys pumilio | reverse complement strand
TTCTTCTTCTTCTTCTTCTTCTTCTTCTTCTTCTTCTTCTTCTTCTTGTTCTTCTTCTTCTTCTTCTTCTTCTTCTATTTCTTCTTCCTCTTCTTCTTTTTCTAATATTCTTAGGTTTGGTCTTTTCACAGTGTGCCATATTTTCTCTCTTCCATCCTTCCATCTCTTGTATTCTGTTGACAATTATTGAATTTGCATTTTTTGTTTAATTACCTAGACTTTAGAATAATGTAGAATTCTTTCAATTTGTGTTTCTTTATTGCTTCTAATTTCATTTTCTGATCATGAAATGATTATTTAATCATTTCCTTTTTCTGTCTTTAAATGGATATATTAATTTTCTCTAATTTTTGCCAGTATTTTTCTTGATTTCTTTAAGGGACTTATGCATTTCTTCTTTAAAGATCTGTATTATCTTCATAAAGTTTGTTTTAAGGTCATATTCTTGTGCTTCAGATGTTTCAGTACCAGTAGTGCTAGGCTCTTTTAGTAAATATTCCTTTGTTGGTTGCTAACTTCTTACACTTGTGTCTAAGCATCTGGGTTTGTGGTAATTATAGGTATACATGCCAATTTCTGAGGTTTTCTTTGTTAGATGCATATTTTGTTGCTTGGTTTCTGCTTCTTCTTCACTCTTCTGGTTGTTGTGAGATGAAGTTCTAACAGCAGGCATAATCTGTGTTCCAGCAGATAGTTTTTATCCCAGTTGGGTGCTAGCCTTCTGACAGCAAACATTGTATTTAGTTCACCAGGAGGTAGCCACCAAGATGTGGTTGAGACACAATTATAATGAGGGGACTAGAAAGCTGGGGATAGTCTTGAGGGAGAAGGTCCTAGGGTGAGTAGCCTCTCTACTAGAGGCTGACATGTCCACTCATTCAGCAGTGAGTCACTGTGTTTCCCTGACTGGTTTTCTGCCAGGTATAGTGTTTTGTTTTGTTTTGTTTTTTTGTTTGTTTTGTTTTTTTTTTGGTTTTTTGTTTTGTTTTGCTTTGTTTGTTCTTTGTTTTTTGTTTGTTTGTTTGTTTGTTTGTTTTGTCTTTTTCTGACTGGCATGGCCTGCATCTATTTTTTTTTTATTGGCATGGCCTGCAATCCTGCAGTGGATATTTCCAGAAATTAGAATTTTCTAAGACAGATGAGATTTTGCTTATTAGACAGGATCAGTATGTTTTTAAAATATTGATTTAAGACATTTACTGTGTTCTTAAATAGGGAATAAAGACTATAGTCATATTCAGAATCCTGGAGAGGTTTCAAATATAGCCATATGTCAGCACTCATAAAATCACTCGTATACACACACACACACACACACACACACACACACACACACACACCACTTATATGTATAGAGGCAGATACGTTTTATATTTTAATAGTAAAGGATTACACCTCAAATGGTATTATAAATGCCATGCCACTTATTTGAAAAGTTATTCTACATGCCCCAATTCCTTGGGTTTTCATCACAGATCTAGTTTGAACATTGGTTGTATCCAATTGTCATTTGTCTTAAAGGTTTGCTCTCTGGTCTATATAGAAATAGTGTTTAACAGACATGACCTAGTGTTAGAAAGAAGTTGGATTTTGAATGTTTGCTCTTTCTGTTCCCTCTCTTCATCCCCCAACACTTTTCTGATCCACCCACCTTCCCTAATCATATAGATCAACTTATTCTGCCTGTATTTCTATTCAGAAGGCATGGAATTAAAAAAAATAGATTCTTGTTAGGTGGATGAAGCAATGGGCACTATTTCTTGACAAGCAATGGTCTCTAAAACTTCATGCATCATTAAAATGAGATCCAGTTATCATGAACAGCCATGAAAATTTGGCCATTACTAAGGCTGAATAGCACGTACGTTTATTTTTCTTAAAAATCTAAAAATATTTAGTACTTAGTTTTAAATAAATATATGATTAAAATATACAAGTATAAACTTATTTGCTGTTATAAATACTAAAGTTTCTAAAATGAGGCATTGGTCTTTAAATTGATTGTCTACCTAATTTCAAAAATTCCTTTCATTAAGAGTTGATATTACTAGTTAAGCTTTTTATTAAAAATGTTTTCTACAAATGAAGGTTTAATTGTCTTGAGAATGTACTAATAGAGGCACTGAACATTACAAGAACTGATATAACCCTCATGAAATTTGAAGTTTAGAATGAAAAAAAAAATTGAAGTTTATTTGTAACTAAAATACCACTATGTAAATATTTAAAATATTTAAACCATTAATCAAACTGATTGTGACAAAATTTATTTCAAAATGTGTATTATGCATTTTATATTGACAATATAAGATGCATACAAAATAATGTAACACTATAAATATGTATGACAAATACACTAATTAGCTATAAGTATGTATTCTCCTGATGAGGACTCTGAGATGAAAGGGATTGTGTTGGATTTTATATATATATATATATATATATATATATATATATATATATATATAATTTTTTCCAGGCTAAATTAAATTTGAATGAGACATGACACTCATCATGTTCCCTAGAGGATATTATGAGTCATTGAAATATTAATTGATTTGAAAACTATGTAAAATAAAAGGAACTCACCTTTGTGAGACATAATGCACACTACTTTCTATTTCCAATTTCATTATGCACTTGGCCATTACAAATCTTTTGTATGAATTATTACTCTTACAGAATTATATTTTATAAACTATTACCCCAGAATTATCATTTATCGAAAATCAAGTCTTTTTGACACTGAAATCATTCTTACTAAAGATCTCAATTGAAAAGATTCACAATGCAGTAAAGCACATCATCAGAAAGTGTATATTACAGACTAAGATACTGTATTGATTTTATTATTCCAATAATTAGGAAATAGTTACAGTTTTTCATAATATATTTCTTATCTTTTTTCTTTTTATGTTTTATATTTTAAATTTTACTTATCTATTCATTTTATAGCCCAATATCAACATTTCCTCTCATTCCAGTACCTGCTCACAGATGTCCTCCCCTAATCCCACTTTCACTTTCTCTTTTGAGAAAACTGCCCTCTGGGTGTCATCCCCTCCCACTAACACCATCCCTGCACATCAAGTTGCTATAGAACTAGGAGTGTCTTCTCACACTGAGGTCAGATATAACTGTCCATTTAGGGGATCCTGATCCAAAGGCAGCCAGGCAACAGACAAAGTGACAACCCCTACTCTATGTTTTTTGGGGACCCCTAAGAACTCTAAACTGCTCATTTCTACATATATGCATCCTATGCTTTCCTATTTATTGGTATTCCAGTCTCTGAGATCCTCCCAGTGGTCCAGGTTATTTTATTTGATACTCTTGCGCTTCCTGTGGAGCCCTTGTCCTCTTTGGTTCTCTCAATCTTCCTCCCAACACTTCCATAAGACTCTATGAGCCTCATCTCATGTTTGAGTGTGACTCTCTGCATCTATTTTCATTGGCAGCTCTGTAGAAACTCTCAGAAGACATTTATGCTAGGTTCTTGTCTGCAAGCATAACATAATGTAATTAATAGCGTCAGGGATTGGCACTTGTCCATGGGATTGTTTTCATTTTTTGCAAGTCAGTTTTGGCAATTTCCTCCATCTCAGGTCTGTATTTGTACCTGAATACGTTGTAGACAGGACACATGTTGGGTTGAAGGATTTGTGGACAGATTTCTGTCCTTATCCTTCCACTTAATTCACATTATACATAACTACCCAAGTGATAACACTGGGGGAAGCCTGAAAAATATTGGGGTAATAAATAATAGGCTACTAAAGTGTTTTAGATGTCTTGAACTTTCTACAAATAGAGAATAAAAGACTTCCGAGATAGAAGATTTTCACCACTACTTCCTCACATGTAATAGCTGTGTGGTTTACTCATGGGAAAGCTAATTTGCAGTAACAAAATTATCACACAATCTTTTAAGGAGTCTTACTTTAACTTTTAAATACACATAGAATGAAATGTGGCTATTATATATTAAAAAGATACACTTTTATCTCTACCTGTATGAAACAGTCATATAGGAAAATTAACAGGAAAGATCTTTATTATAATCTTTCAGTAATAAACAAATATTTTGACAGAGAAATATGTTTATGTTTTATAGATTGAGCTGTTTCTATATTTTTATCATAAATCCTTCAAAAGATTAACACTCTTTCATAATTTAAAAATAGTTTACATTTTTCATAATTAAGTTACAGATGAATATAAAATGACATATTGTACTTCAAATGCCAAGCTTCTGTAAGGTAAATCACCCAACATTAACACAGGAATGAACATATCTTCAAATATCTCCCATGTAAGTTAAGCGACAGATTCAAATTGTGGATTACATTTAAGAAAATGTCTATCCTGACCTTTATGTTTTTGTTTTTCTGCTCCTAACCAGAAAGTTTGTCTTAACTATGTCTGCATACAATGGCTCGTATTGTGCCTATCCGGTTCACTATTATTCACAAATTGAATGGGAAAGATGAACAAATTTTAATTGGCAAAGATAGTATTCTAGTCACATGCAAACAAACAAACAAATCAACAAACCTGTTATGAAACTCAGAAGACTCTTCTAGAAAACATTTTAATATTTTGATGTTTGAGATGGCTAGATTTGGAGAAAAGTCTTCTCTCACATGCTATAGACAGAACTCAGTGCCGTTCTCCACTCCTAGTGAATTTACACATGCCTAGAATATAGTTAGCCTTCCTTTACGGGGTCTTCCAGTTCCAACAATAATTGTTCAAGGCAGGTACTGAGTGGTATTAGGGTATAAAAACAAGGACTTCAATATGAGTAGAAACATGGATCTTCTTACATTTCTTTCCTATGTTTTCCTTGTGAAAAATAATGCAACAGGAAATATAGGAGTTATGGAGCCTACTTTGATTAGAGAAAGAATACAGAAGGCTGGAGAGATGACTCAGTGGTTAAGAGCAGTGACTGCTCTTCCAGAGGCCCTGAGTTCAATTCCCAGCAACCTCATGGTGGCTCATAACCAACTGTAATGGGATCTGATGCCCTCTTCTGGTGTCTTTGAACACAGGGACAGTGTACTCATATACATAAAATAAATCTTTAAAAAAAAAGAAGACAGAGAATATACTTTAACAAATTGTCTAAGAATGTGTGACACTTTAAATACATTACAGTTTCTTTCACAGATTCTGACTACCTCATTTTTTCATGAGCATTGAGCTTTATGACATAAAAATATTATTTTGTATTTTAGGCAATTGTAATTCAATAGAGTGTCTTTGTGACAGTGAATCCTTTTGTTCTACAAAATCTTAGTGACACATTACTACTAAGTGCTATGTACTAAGTAAAAATTAAATTTATAAAAAGCTCATTTTAATGTTTGCCTATCAAAATACACTTTCCCCTTCATTTGTTCAAAACTTGTCATGCACACATTTCCTCCTTGCTCTCTCTCAAATTTATGGCCTACTTTTCTTTAAATTTCATTGTCATATATTACATATATATGTATATATGCACATATACATACATGATAAATTTTAATTGGCACGGATATTATTCTTATCCCATGTAAACAAGCAAACAATAAGAAAACAAACAAATCTGTTACAAAACTCAGAACTCTTCCAGAAAGCATTGAATATTTTGTAGCATATGATATGGATAGATAGATAGATAGATAGATAGATAGATAGATAGATAGATAGAGATAGATAGAGATAGATAGAGATAGATATGCATAGATATAGAAAGATATAGATATATCACAGAAATGTTACCTGTAAATTTTGACTCTTAGAACTGACCACATCGTATTGAATAACTAATCTGGGGATTTTCCTGGGGAAAAACATGTGTTTAAATCTCAACATTCCTTAGTTAACTGTAGTTGTTTTTCTGGTGTTGATATACCATAAGAATTCCCCCTCCCATATTAACATTGCTATTGCTGCTGTCCTGGTTCAGCATATTTTTAGATAGCCATGTTAGTGAGACTTCATAAGTGCAGTTTCTTTGACATCTAGGAGATAAAAATCTAACAATACACTTTTTGATCCTCTTGCTCTTAGGATCCTTCTACTGTCCCTTCCCCTTCGATCCATAAAACTTTGGAGCAAATGCAGGAGTATATCAGTTGTTCTTGGGCACCACAGAATCACTTATACTTTGCATTTTGGCTGATGTATTTTTCTATCCAACTCTCATGCTTAAAGCAATAATCATCATAACATGATAACCATTAGGACATGGTAGCTGGCCACATATTTTGTTGGTAACCATTAGCTCTGTAATAGACCCATACATACTCAACCAAAAGAAAATCATTTCTGGTACTAGAAACCTAGCCAACTACCAGGGGCTAATAAAGTCCTAGAACTTGGAGGAGAATCTATAACTACCAATATAATCTCTAAATACATGTACTACTATCCCAATACTCTTTAAGACTCAAATCTTGGGTTAAAGGCTAATAGCTTTAACATATCAAAGTGCACCTGGCTGCCAGGCTCTCCCAGAATCCTTTATTCCCTACCTGCTACATGGTATGGCTAGCATACCTGACCCTCTACCCTGAACTCTCCAGCCCAGGTGATCAGATGCCTTCACCATTAGAAGATTTTCCCTACATAATCCAGGCATTTGGTCACTCATACTTTTATACTTTTTGTCTTTTTGGTTGCTGAACCTGGTTTTTCTCCCTTCTCTTTCTTCTCCTTTTCCTTCTTGTCTCCTCGATTAGGTTCATGCCCATTCTGGACTCTACCATGTGTCCCTTGTTGTGCCTATATTTTGCTTTATCTACCATAAAGTTTTTTTCTTCCACCATGGCTAAGATCATTCATGTTCGTTCCTAGTTATTCCTATTTTATTCATTTTCAGATAAGAACAGATTTCAAACTTCATTAAAGAAACGTTTCCCTCTTTTCTCAAAAGACAGTATAAGCTTGTGAATATGTTATTGATTATAGAAAAATACATGGGTGCTCTTATGAGCCTATTTGTTTAATTTGGATTTGAACATCTCTCCCAATTTTGGTTGAAATATATGTAAGATTACTGAAACATAACATAGCTGTTCAAGGCATTACCACTGTAATACTATAAACAAATGTCACATACCACAAAACATATCTCCCTGTGTGAGTAAATTGTTCATTCATGTGAAACCATGTTAATATGAGGCATTTAAAATTAATCTGCATGTATTATGACTAAGGAATAATTACTTTTGTGTATTAAAATAGTTCATTTCATGTGATAGACTTATCAGGTTTAATCCCATAATTCTTTAATTGCTAATAATTCTTATTTCTAAAAAATCATCTATTACGAGAGATTCAGAAATTTGTGGCTAAAATACACCTTCTTATTTCTACATTAAAACAAAAAATATGGGTGACTTTTTTGTCATTTTTCTTGTCGCATAGAATATGATCTTCAGTTAATATTTTTATGTATCTGTTAAAATAATTACTGTTATATTACTTTTAATCATTTGTAAGTGAATCTATATTTATTCCAAGTTATGTTATGGATAATGTTACAAAATATATACCATATGATGAATTAAGTTTGTTTGCATAATATTCTATGGATTTAAGTAGGAGGATCATTTGTTTGAGGCCACCTTGGGCTATCTAGTGAGAACTTGTCTCAAACTATAAGCATAAATACAGAAAAATAATGAAAAATATCTTTGAGTTCTGCATTGGTACTTATTAACTTACAAGTTCATGAAAAAATCATTAATCAGTAAATGTAGATAGAAGACAACTAACAGACCTTAATTTACAGTTATTGAGTGAGAAGATAATCTCAAATTTGTTATTTTAAATGACAGAAGAGCATTTAAAGTTATCAGATAAAAATTTGGAAGAAATACAAGCAACTAAATTATGAAGAAGGATGTTATATTTTACCAAAAACCTTAAGGTATGTAAAAATAATTCTATATATATTGCAATACTTCAGTGAGGTAGAAATATGCAAAATTAACATTAAAATATGTAACACTTCTTTAAATAAATGAAACAACAAATTTAAACAAGAGTTTAAAAATTTAAAAATACAATTGATGAAATCTAAACCTCTCTTTTTCTACTCAACAAATTTTATCAAATTAGTACTTTATTACTTATGAATTACAGCAATGTTATTAAAGTTGAACTGTGTTGATAGGACCTTTCATTTCTGTTTAAATGTTCATTTTATTTTCATAGTGATTTAATTTTTTGTTATTAAAGCATTATTTCTTAGAATCCAATTTATCCTGTTTTATCTATAGTGCCCATTATTTTTTTTTAAAAAAAATACTGGTATTGTTTTGGCAAACTATGGAACAATCTTACAAAAATAAAAACATGTCTATAATGTCTTTACTTCAATTTAATCTCATATTGTCATGTTTCATCTTTCATAGGAGGGTTGAAATCATGGCTTAAGATATATCAGAATTATCAAAAAAGCATTTGCAGTTGGTTTGTACTGGTATCCTAATATTATATTTCTGATCATATTCATCTATTTTCAAAGAAAATGAATATTTAACTCGTGGGATTTACAGATTTATTTTGATTCACAAAATAAATATTTGTGTTGTTGTAAACAGTATTGTTTATTATGAATTATATGTACAACAAGAGCTGCCTAATTTTCTATTTCTGTATTAAAAGAAAGTTACAGAGTCAAGATGACTATCTTAGTGGTAAAGTCTGAATATATTAAATATTCTATAGCATCAAGGAATTACATAAAATTTTTTGACTGTGAAGTCTATACCTCCATATTCTATAGACTTTAGGGTATTTTCAATTTTGAATTTGATAAGTGTTTTTTTTTTTCCCCAAGAATTAGCCATTTTAACTATTTATTTGCTCTTAAAAGTTAATATAAAATTTCACATGGCTTTTTGGTGTGACAGTTTGATCAGTTGTAAAATATGCATACTATTTAAGTAGAATGCTGTATGTACAATTACCTATCATCACAGAATATAAAAAATATTCTAGGTATGCTCTTATGTCACAGTCTACATCTATGATCTTTCTTAGAAAAACCTACAGTATAGAGGTTGGAAATACCATTAGAACATTACAGTTTGTATTACATTATAGACACATGGAATTGTCTGAACAATGCATACTGTAGCATTAATTCTCAGGAAGATACATACAGACTGAAGATTAAAGAAGGCCACCAGTTCAACAAAGGAAGGAAAAGGAAAAATAAAACAACGTCTTTCATTCTTGACTTCTAAAGTTGTTAAGAAAGTAGAAAATTTAGTTAGACAAAATGAAAAGAGTAAATTAATTTTCTGAATGAATGTTTTTATCAGTTACCTGGTTATTACTTTTGGTATGAAACATATTACATAGTTTTCATGGTTTCATAAGATCTTTTTGCCTGTCTCTATACCCACTACCTAATAGAAAATGGGTTATCATGTTTGCCTTTCTTCACTCACGTATTAGCTAATAAATAAAAACAAAATGAGTACTATCCAGCTATAGTTTGCCCATATTTTTCTTGAACTCTTGAAAAAATTAAAAATTATTTTATTTCTTTGTTACAGTAGAAAACATTTTAATGTTTAATATAGTCAATTTTAATTTAAATTTATCTTTTAATTTTTACTGCATTTAAAAAATCATGAAGATCATACCTAGTAAATTTTTGCACATGCCCATATCTTCACATCATCATGTACTATAAATAATACATTAATTTATTTACTCATTTTATAAGCATGTTGTTCACTTTGAAGAGTTTTTATTTCTATGCAATTGTAAAACCTATACTGATTTGTAGCTATTTGATCCTAAATATGATAATTGATAGTTTATCATTCTTTTCTTTTTTGTCTTTTTTTACATTATTCTCATATTGTAATTACACAATAAATATCAGAAAATGTGGGATAGATAAATGATATATAGAATCAAAGAAAGATAGGTAGATTGATATAGAGGAGACAGTCAGGCAGGCAGGCAGAGAGACAGATAGATAATGATAGATAAGTAGAAGAAAGAGAGATAAATGATAGAGATAAATATATGACAGAAAATCTGTTATTAGATAGATAGAGATAGATAGATAGATAGGTAGAAAGATAGATAGAGATAGATGCATTTGAAAAATACATTCTGCATTGCATATTTGTTTTCTTTTTGTGCATGAATATGCATATGTGTGTGGTAGTTTGTGTTTATGGATAGTTGTGTGTTGTACACAACAGGTCAGAAAGGGCAGTCCTCTCTAAGAACAGAAGGCACTCTGAACCTATGAACCAATTCCAAAGGTGCAATTATACTTGTGAGTAATATGCTATAAATAACAAAAGCAAAAGCATAAAAAAGAGATTCATATAATAGATTTTTAAAAACATAGTGTGAAATCTAAACAAGATTCACAAAGCATAAATTATTTAATGCATGAAATTTAATGCTATTAATATGTTTACAGATTTTCATGAATGCAAGCACCTTCAAACTTAAAAAATTCCATCGCAGATCAGTATTTCAGTTCTAAATATTCTATTCATATTCATAGAGTACTCTGTTTTGCCTCCATTTGTGATAATGAACATTTAACATATATAAAATGACACAATATGTTTTCTTTATTGGTAATAGTAGCATATTTTCAAAAGTTCAACCATATTGTGGCATGTACTAGTAACAATGACTTTTCTCAAAGTGCCACTTGGGGCATATCTTTTATTTATTAAACCATCAGCTTTTAGTCATTTGGTCCATCTAATTTTTGGATACGTCTAATTCTACTGTAAACATGGTTATACAAGTTTTAGTGTAGACATATGTTTTTATTACTCTTGGATGTATACAGAAGAGCAAAATTCCTGGATCATATGGCAGCTTTATAGTTTTGAAGAACTGCCAAACCTTTAAAATATTTCTATCATCTTCCATCCCCACATGCAATCTATAAGAGTTTCAATTTCTCCCTATCGTTGCCAAGCCTGAACACCATCTGTCTTGTTCTTTTATTTTTTTAAAACACATATCAGTGTATGAGAAGTGGTATGTAATTATTGAGTTGGATGTTCTTAATAAATAATTACATTGAATGTCTTTTAGGTACTCTCTTAAAAACTGTCTTACTTCTTCTAGGAGCTATCTTGTCAGATATGATTTACTTTTTTCTTTTCTTTTTGTAACATGTGAAAATTTAATCCAGCAACGTAACTGCACTGGCAAGGGATTATATTCAAAGACCACCTAGGTCTGTATAATCAGGCTGCAATGACACATCCTTAATTCACACCCTTTGTACACCCCTTTAATCCTAACTAATTATGATAAAGTTAGTTCGCATGAGGAAACAGTCATGTTTGAAAGTGATGGCTAGTTAAAGAGGCAGGTAAAGTGATGAATCAGTCAAAGATTTGACAAAATGAGTTGGAGAATGTGTCCAACTCCCATGAGAACAAAGAGAGGAATGAACAGTGACTGAAGAGAGCAGTGCAGAGTGAGTCAGAAGTACAGGGCAGTTCAATGAATGTGGTGGAGTTCAGTTGAATTCAGGCAATCCAGTGGAATTCCAGTTCAGTCAATTGAGTTTAATTCAACACAGTTGATTGCAGTTGAGTTGAGCCTATCTGTTTGGAGTAGTCAGTGTTGTTTAGCTCATGAAATTCAGAGGCAGTTTTTCCAAACAATCAAAGCAATTCAGTCAGAAGCCAAGAGAATTAAGTTTGAATAAGTCAGCTTGGAGAGAAGTTTATGCCAGAAGAGCTTTGTGAAATCATCCACTCAGAGTTCAAAAACAAGCAGAAAAGATAAGTTTTCACCAGTAAGCCTCCTAGATGACAATTATATCTAGAAATCAGAGTTCTTTTTACACATTTTATTCCAACTTGTCATGCAATTTTTCCCTTCTATGCCACTTTTTAAAAATCAGGTATATGGTAGGGCAGTGGTGGCACACGCCTTTAATCCCAGCACTTGGGAGGCAGAGGTAGGCAGATTTCTGAGTTAGAGAGGCTAGCCTGGGATACCGAGTGAGTTCCAGGACAGCCAGGGCTACACAGAGAAACCCTGTTTCGAAAAAACCAAAAAAAAAAAAAAAAAAAAAAATCCAAAAAAAAAAAAAATCAGGTATATGGTTTGTTTTTAAACTACTTTTTAATTAAATTATTTTTTATTGTAATAAAGTTTATTTTAAATATTTTTCTTTATTTTGATAGCTCTTGTTTTAATTTCTATAAAAACATTTTTTTCTGAGAAGCAAGTCATTAATATAGCTACTGTTTTATTTGAGAGTTTTATATGTTTGGCTCTCATATATGGGCTTGGTTTATTTATTTTGTCTTCATATATGGTGAGAGGGAAAGTTTTGATTTTGCTATTTGTAAATAAACTCAGTTGCCTCAGAAATAGTTAGGAAAAAGACTGTTCTGATTTTTTTATTATAGATATTCTTTTGAAATAATTTAATTGATCACAAAGTGATTGTTTTTCTTAAAACTCCCAAGATAACAGTTCCCTGTAGTGTTATAAAATTACTAAATGTATATATATGTATATATACATATATACATATATATATGTATAATACATATATATACATATGTGAGATATATATAATAAACACACACATATATATAATTCTATATATATATATACACACATATATATATATATATATATTAACTTATTTATTACAAAACATTGTGGTATTTTTTTCAAATGCTATCCACTTCATTTTTGTTTGAATCTACACCTTTTCAGTATATCATTAAAAAACAAATATACATCTAAGAAATAAAAATAAAATAAAAAGTAGAAAAAGCAAAATCAGAATAGTACAGAACAAACAAAAGTAAAAGCAAAAGTGTAAGCACAAGAAACACACATAACCACAGAGATATGCAGGTTCACCCACACAGGAATCTCATGAAAAGTCAAAATTAAAGCCATCAGCAAGGTTACTGCTCACCAGAGAATGGTATATATTAACTGCTAGCCAAATGCTGTAGTATCTGGAAAGTTCTTTGATGAAGCATTAACTAAACTGTTTATTTAAAATTTAAGGAATTGACATAGTTTGTTTACCACATCAATAAACCATAGTGTAGTATTATTTGATGAATTTGAAACAAAAACTTATGTAATTACTAGCCTTCTGACATTTTTATTGCAATGCTACACACTTATTTGATTCTTTTGTGACAGTATAGTCACATCTCCACATTTGTGATTTTCTGCAACTGTACATTAGACAAAGTAGAACATATCAACAGACTTAAATTTATATTTATTCTAAACAAACAGGTGTGAGATTTTATTTTCATTATTTTTCAATAATATGGTTCAGAAGTTAGTTAAAAAGCAATTACATGTATGAATGATTGCAACAATTTAGTGATGGTTTAAACATGTCCTAAGAGTCCACAGGTTACTTGCAATGCAAATACACTTCAATAAATGGGGCAGCATCCTTAAAGAGGTCTAAAACTGCCTTCTATGTACAACAGTATGTGGTACTAATAATCTATTATTAGTAGATTAAAATCAAAGAAAGAGAAACCTGATGTAGACCATTAGTTAAATTTTTTACTAATATGTAATTTTATTAGTTTATACAGTGAATCCATATCTTAGAATTTTTATTAGTAATTATCTAAAAACAATAAAACTTAGTGAAGTTAGTTCACTTCTTTACAATTACATATTTGTAATTACATCATAAATAAAAGGATTATGTATTACTTCTAATAAATTTGATCCACTACATTTTATAATATGTTTATAGATCTTTATAATTTGACTGCCAATAATATTTAAAATAATTATCAAATGTCCAAGTAAAAAGAATGGATATTTAATGCCTTTCAGTGTTCATTATTCTTGACCCTCTGATTTCAGAATCTGCTCTATGAAATACAAACATATATAAACAAGAATGTAAGGAAATTTCATAAAAGTTTAAGAATAACCATGATTTACTACATGGCAAATTCCTATAAATTTAAAATATTGATATGTTGTTGTCTTGACTCAGAACATGCTTTATAAAGCATTTGAGAAGCATAGTAACTATGAGAAAAGTTCATAGTACCTTTAATATGTTTTATTTATTTATTTTTGACCATTCAAAAATTATTATTAAAAATGCTGTATTAAGCATATTATGGGTCCAATGTACCATCTGTTCTGTCATCCCCTACTGACCTTCAAATTGTGTCAACCAAGTATGGGAATTTCATGCCTTGTTTATTTGTGCTTGCATTTTCTTTCTGTATACTGTATTTCACAAGGTATACAACATAAGAAACTTGACTATGGTTTGATTACACCTCGGTGAGGTGTAGGTAACTTACCAGTGGTTTCAGTCTTAACTAATGTAAAGTCAGATTTTGAGCCCATCATTATAATAACAAAAAAATACATAACTACACTAAATTCCAAAGATATGGACTTATTCTAAAATAGAGACAAGGACTCTAGTTTGATGAAACCATGACAAAAATTAAGGACATACATGTGAAGAAAGTAAAACAGTCAATATTTTAAAAGATATATAAGTTCAAATGTGAGTACATATGTTATCTGGAAATGTCTGGGATCATTGCAACTCTAAAGGAAAGACTGTGAAAAAGGCTCATAATTCATTTTGTTTGTTTGTTTGTCTGTTTGTTGTTGTTGTTTTCTTGCTTTGTTTTGTTTTTTGGAGCTTCTCTTGGAACTTATAAGAAAGACATGAACAAATATCAGGAGACTGGCAGTATACTAGTTAATAATGTTTCTCATCCAACAATCATGCAAATAAAAGCTCTGAATAAGGAATAATAAAAGTACCTTGATAGCTACCTTCAGTGTTCATGAAAGACAGTTTGCTTCTTGGAAATATATAGAGGCATTTAAATAATGAAAGTGCCTTTGGTTATGATCCTAAAGTAATGATCCTATGTGTATATCATGGTGCTAAGCCAGATGAGAACTTTCTCCATTGTTTAAGTCAGAAAACAACTGAGATGTTATTCACGGTGGAAGAAATGGAATTGCACTGACATACTCATCCTTAAACCACATAGACTAATTTGTCATCTAATAATGTAAAGAGGATTATTGTACATTTGCTATATGTCAAACAGTGAGCATCAGTCAGTCCTAACTAAAGTTTATTTGCAAGAAAGGGAATATAAATAATCATAAATGAATGACAATATTGTAAAATTAATTAATGAAAATGAAGGATAGGCAGGCAGAAAGAGAAACAAACGGAGACAAAGAGAGCATACTGATGACAATATTACTAAATAATATTATAGAAAGCTTTTACTTGTAGACAAGCAAAGTGAAACATAAACATGGCTGTCAAAATAATAAACATAAAATAAATAAAGCAAAACTGAATTGACACAATTTTCTATTTATAGATGTGAAAGCCAACTCTTAATAAAGTAGAAATTTAGAAGTTTGTAAAACCAAAATAAATTTTACAAATTTATATTGTCCACTTATAATTCCACAAAATGACTGCCATGAGTGATACAGTAATATTAAAATGATAAAAGAAACAAAAGTTATGACCATGTGTTTTCAAGAGAGCTACAAGGCCAAAAAGAGTTGGCAGCAGTCTCCAAGTTGATATGAAATTAGATCAGATCATCTAACTCTCATTTTTTAAAAATTAATTAATTATTTTATTTATTTATTCCCAAATGTTACCCCTCCTCACAGTGACTACTCAAAGAGTTCTCCCCCCATTGACCCCCTTTTCTGCTTTGAGATTGTGCCCCTCCCATAGCATCATAACTCTACAAGATTAGGCTCATCTTCTCTCACTGAGAGCAAACAAGGTAGTCATCTGTTATATATGTACCTGGGGTCTCAGACTAACATGTATGTTTATGCTCTTTGATTGGAAGCTCCCAGGGATTCAGGTTAGTTGATACTCTTGGTCTTTCTATGGGGTTGCCATCCCTTTCAGTTCCTTCAATCCTTCCACTAACTCTTTCATCGGGGCCACTGACTTCAGGCTAATGCTTGACTCTATCTCAATCTGTTTCAGTCAGCTGCTGGTAGATCCTTTCTGAAGACAGACATACTAGGCTCCTGTTTTCAAGCACAACATAGCATCAGTAATAGTATCAGGGGTTGGTGCTGACCCATGGTATAGATCACAAATTGGGTCGGGTATTGGTCAGCCATTCCTTCAATCTCTGCTCCATTTTTTGTACCTGTATTTCTTTTAGATTGGAGCAATTTAGAGTGCAAAGTTTCGTATGTGGGTTGATGTCCCCATTCCTCTATTGGGGGTCCTGACGGTCTACTAGAAGTGGTCTCTTCAGGTTCCAAATCCCCATTTGTTAGATATTTCAACTAAATTTGACGCAGACTTTTTAAAATTTTCCCAATACCCCCATCCTCAGGAGCCACATATTTTCATTTGTTCTCTTGACTCTGTGGGCTTTTCTACAGTCTCTGTCTATACCAGATTCTGCTCCATTTCTTCCTTCCCCTGTTCTATCTCACCCCCATTCTTACCTCCTTCTTCTTCCATGATTATTTTGTCTCCATTTTAAAGTAGGATTAAACCACCCTCACTTAGGCTTTCCCTATTATTTAATTTCTTATTTATGTGGGTTGTATCATGGGTATCCTGTACATCTTGTCTAATATCTACTTATCAGAGCATACTTTTGGATCTAGCCTACCTCACTCAGAATGATATTTTCTAGTCCCATTCATTGTCTTGCAAAATTTATGTCTTCCTTGATAATAATAGCTGAATAGTATTCCATTGTATAAATGAACCACATTTTCTCTATCCATTCTTTTGCTGAAGGACATCTGGGTTTCCTCTGATTTCTGACTATTGCATATAAGGCTGCTATGTACATAGTAGAGCATGTGTCCTTGTGATATGGTGGAGCATCTTTCAGATATGTGCTCAGGAATGGTACTTCTGAGTCTTCAGGTAGAATTATTTCCTATTTTCCAAGAAACTGTCACACTGATGTGCAGACTGGTTGTACAAGTTTACAAGTCCATAAGCAATGGAGGAGTGTTCCCATTCCTTCACATCCTCACCAGTATGTGCTGTCCTTTGAATTTTTGATCTTAGTCATTTCACTTGGTATAAGGTGGAATCTCAGGGTCATTTTGATTTGCATTTCTTTGATGACTCAGGACTGTGGATATTTCTTTAAATGTTCCTCTATCATTTGAGATTCCTGTGTTGAGAATTCTCTCTTTAGCTCTGTACTCCATTTTTAAATTGTTTTGGGGTGTTTTGTTTGTTTGTTTGTTTGGTTGGTTTTTTTATGTTTTTGTTGTTGTTGTTGTTTTGGTGTCTTTGTCAAAGACCCTGTCTATAGATCAAAACAGCAATCTACAGATTAGGAAAATAGCTTCATTAACCCTCTATCCTATAGAAATATAATATCAAAAACTTATAAAGAACTCAAGAAGTTAGACTTTAACAAAACCATTAGGCTGAGCTTTGAGACCTCAATGGAAGATTTCAGGGAAGGGCTCAAGGAGCTAAAGGGGATTGCAACCCATTAGTAAGAACAACAATATCAATTAACAGGACTTCTCAGATATTCCAGGGACTAAACCACCATGGCTCCCACTATAGATGTGACAGCATTGCTTCATTTTGCATCAGTGGGAATGGAGGCACTTGATGTCCCAGAGAAGGGGGAGGCTAGAGGAATAGGAGGTAGTGGATAGGTGGGGAAGCATCCTGCTAGAGGCAAGGGGGAGGGTTGGGGTGATAGGTTTTTGGAGGGGAGATTGGGAGGGGGAATAACACTTGAAATGTAAACAAATAAAATGATTAATTTTACAAAAGAGAGAAAAAAACCAAAAACAAATGAAGAAACAAACAAACAAAAAAACAGATGTAATTGTGAAAGAAAAAGAGCATTATAAATACAGAATTTAGGTGTATTAATTATTCTTTTTTTATTGGTTATTTTATTTACATTTCAGATGCCATTCTCTTTCCTCATTTCCCCTCCCTAGAAAGCCCCTATCCCATGCCCCATTTTTCTTTTCGCTTTTATACAATTTTTTAAAAATTTAATCAAAGGCTTTGTAAGTTTGGTAATGCTCAATCAGAAGTGTAGCCCAATACCCAACATAGATATATAAACTATCTTTGAGTGGTGGAGACACATGAACATCTGCCTCCATGTCCCTCTTCTCTTTCTCTCTCTTTCTCTCTCTCATCACCTTGCTTCTCCTCTCCTTCTTCTCTTCCTCTCCTTACTCCTTCTCTTCCTCTCTGTACTCCTCCCACCTTAGCTCCTCCTACATATCACCCTTCCTGTTAAAATAATTTTTTTTCTCAAAATACAATTAGAGCATAATTATACCAATTTGTACCAGTGAGGTACAAGATAGTCCTAATACCCAGTCCATCATTTTGCTGACTAACCAAAACCTTTGTCATCTCTTCTAACTAAAAGATTTAGTTCTGAACTGGACTTTTTTTCTTGGCTTTAGAATGAATGTCAGCTGAACACCATCCATTCAAATCTTTTCTCTCAAAGTAAATAGCCAGGATTGACTATGAGACTATAAGTTTTCAACCTCATCAGAAATCCAGAATGACTGAGTTTAACTGAAATTATGGGAAGCACAAAACATAGCTTCTAATACTTAGCCAATTTATAGTTACTGCTGAACACCTCCAGAGTCCTTAAACTACAAAATGTTGGAGCGTCTGATTTTCAGCCTTCTGGCCCAGGATCATCTGACAGACCTTAGTAATGCAGAATTCTTAAAGGCTGATTACTCTGTGTAGGCAAATATAATAAGTTGACTATTCTGCAAGTGTGTCCTTTTCTGGACAGTAATTTGTCTATGAATGGAAAGAGGCAATTTTTGCCTAGTGACTGTCTCACCACAACTGGAGTAACTCCAAAGATGCTCAATTTCTTCTTAGAATCCAAGACAGGAAGTTGTCAGTAGTAGACAGGTCTCTGATCAAAATGAACATTACTACAGGAATGTTTGTAACGTCAATTCTGTGGACTTCTGACGTTTTGAAAACCAACTATACATGTAAGGTAACCTGGACTGTTGTCTGTTATCTCCTCTCAGCTATTTCTAAATAAAATATAGAAAACAACCTTACAATAAACTCAAAGCCCTGACTTTTCTATAGGCCCTTATCGCACAGGCTAATCATCTCAAATCAGTTAAAAAAGTTAAAGAAGGACTGGGTTTAAGCCTTGTATTCCTAGATGTGTTATACAGGCACAATGCCTATGAGAGTAAAAATATTCATCTCACTTTTATATCAATAAGAAGCTCATACCAATGAAAACCTTAAATTTGAAATCAAAGTAAATTTTGTACCATTTAAGAAATTATAACTTCATCTTGATAACAATTATACAGATTTCTACCAATAGGTTATGGCTATGAAGTAAATCCTAGCTAATCCTCCCTGTTCCAATAAAACCACTACTTTTCCCTAGAAAGACAGCCAAATATTAACCACCTTAGTCCCCAAGCCCAGGGAATAGGGGCACTAACTCTTCATTAACTTCTTCAAGCTGATTATGCGCCTTGAGATATTAGAAGAGGGGTGGGCGGAAGAGTAAATTGATAAGCCTCTGATGTTGGGTCTTCACTGCATCCAGATGGAATTCCAGAACATCAAAGGTTTGAGCAGGTTTGCTCAGCTTGATTGATGAGTAGATACACCAAGGCTGTGTATTCTGCAATATACAATTCTCAAAACAAATTTTAGTATCAAGATAATTTTTTTTCCTTAGAGGGCTGACATTTTATTAAAGATGTTGGTTCTAACAACTTTTCTTTTTTCCCTTTTTTTTGGATAATATATTTACATTTCATATTTTATCCCCTTACCCCATTCCCCCCACCACCCAGGAACCCCTTATCCCATCCTCCCTCCTCCTGCTTCTATGAGTGTGAGCCCCCACCTACCCCCAACTCCCACCTACCCATCCTCAGATTCCCCCCCACTCAGTGGTCAGCCTTCATGGGACCAAGGATTGCCTCTTCCACCTATGCCCAACAAAGCTGTCCTCCCCTACATGTGCAGCTGGACCCATTGGTTTATACCTATGTGTTCCCAGGCTGGTGGTTTAGACCCTGGGATCTCTGGTTGGTTGATATTGTTGCTTTCCTAATGGGGCCACCAACACATTCAGCTCCTTCAGTCTCCTCTCTAACTTCTCCATTGGGAACCCTTGATCAGATCCATGGTTAGCTGTGAGTATCTGGCTCTGGGTATGTCAGACTCTGCGGGACCTCTAAGGAGACAGACATATCAGGTTCCTGTCAGCATGCATTTCCTGTCATCCATATCAGCTTCTATTTTTGGTGACTGCACATAGAATGAATACCCAGGTGGAATGGTCTCCAGACAACCTCTCCTTCAGTTTCTGTCCCACATTTTTGTCTCTATATTTGCTCCCGTGGGTATTTTGTTACTCCTTCTAAGTAAGACTTAGGCATCCACACTTGTTCTTCCTTCTTCATGAGCTTCATGTGGTCTGTTAGTTGAATCTTTGTTGTTTCAAACTTTTGGGGTAATATCCAATTATCAGTGAGTAAATACCATGTGTGTTCTTTTGTGATTGGGTTACCTCACTCAGGATGATATTTTCTAGTTCTACCCATTTACCTAAAATTTCTCAAATTCATTATTTTTAATAGCTGAGTAATATTCCATCGTGTAAATGTACCACAATTTTTTATCCATTCCTCTGTTGAAGGACATCTGGGTTCTTTCCAGCTTCTGGTTATTATAAATAAGCTTGCTATGAACATAGTGGAGCATATGTCCTTGTTATATGTTGAAGCATTTTCTGGGTATATGCCCAGGAGTTGTATAGCTGGGTCCTCGGGTAGTGCTATGTCCAATTTTCTGAGGACCACCAGACTGATTTCCAGAGTGGTTGTACCAGCTTGCAACCCCCACCAACAATGGAAGAGTGTTTCTCTTTCTCCACATCCTCGCCAGTATCTACTATCACCTGAGTTTTTGATCTTAGCCATTCTGAGTGATATGAGGTGGTGTCTCAGGGTTGTTTTGATTTGCATTTCCCTGATAACTAAGGATGTTGAGCATTTCTTAAGGTGTTTCTTGGCCATTCGAGTTTACATGCTGTCAACCAGTTGAGCCAGCACCATTTGCTGAAAATGCTGTCCTTTTTCCCCTGTATGGTTTTATCTCCTTTGTCAAACATCAAGTAACCATAGGTGTGTAGGTTCGTTTCTGGAACTTCAATTCTATTCCACTGATCTTCCTGCCTGTCTCTGTACCAACACCATGCAGTTTTTAATCACTACTGCTCTGTAGTCCAATTTGAGGTCAGGGATGGTGTACTTTTATTGTTGAGAATAGTTCTCACTATCCTGGGAATTTGTTATTCCAAATGAATTTGCAATTGCTCTTTCTATCTCTATGAAGAATTGATTTGGAATTTTGATGGGAATTGCTTTTGGGCTATTTTTACTAAGTTAATCCTGCCAATCCAGGAGCATGGGAGATCTTTCCATCTTCTGAGATCTTCTATTTCTTTCTTCAGAGAATTGAAGTTCTTGTCATACAGATCTTTCACTTGCTTGGTCATATTCACTCCAAGAAAGTTTATATTATTTGTAGCTATTGTGAAGGGTGACATTACCCTAATTTTGTTCTCAGCCTGTTTATACTTTAAGTAGAGGAAGGCTACTAATTTGTTTGAGTTGATATTATATCCAACCACTTTGCTAAAGTTGTTTATCAGGTTTAGGAGTTCTCTGGTGGAGGTTTTAGGGTCACTTAAGTATACTATCATATCATCTGCAAATAGTGAAATTTTGACTTCTTCCTTTCTTATTTGTATCCCTTTGACTTCCTTTTGTTGTCTAATCACTCTAGCTAGGACTTTCAGTACTATATTAAACATGTAAGATGATAGTGGGCAGCCTTGTCTAGTGCCTGATCTTAGTGGGATTGCTTCAAGTTTCTCTCCATTTAGTTTGATGTTGGCTTCTGGCTTGCTGTATATTGCTTTTACTATGTTTAGGTATCGGCCTTGAATTCTTGATCTTTCCTAGACTTATAACATAAAGCAATGTTGAATTTTTTCAAATGCTTTCTCAGCATCTAGTGAGATGACCATGTGGGTTTTTTTTTTTTTTTTTGAGTTTATTTATGTAGTGGATTACATTGATGGATTTCCGAATATTGAACCATCCCTACATTCCTGGGATAAAGCCTACTTGATCATGATGGATAATTGTTTTGATGTGTTGTTGGATTCAGTTTGCAAGAATTTTACTGAGAATTTTTACATCAGTATTCATTAGAGAGATTAGTCTGTAGTTCTCTTTCTTTGTTGGGTCTTCATGTGGTTTAGGTATGAGCATAATTGTAGCTTCATAGAACGAATTGGGTAGTGTTCTTTCTGTTTCTATTCAATGGAATAGCTTGAAGAGAATTGATATTAGGTTTTCCTTTAAGGTCTGATTGAATTCTGCACTAAAACCATCTGGTCCTGGACTTTTCATGGTGGGGAGACTTTTAATGACTTCTTCTATTTCTTTAGGGTTTATAGGACTGTTTAAATGGTTTACTTGCTTCTGATTTAATTTTGGTGTCTGGTACCTGTCTAGAAAATTGTTCATTTCATCCAGATTTTCTAATTTTATTGAGTATAGGCCTTTGTAGTAGGATCTGATGATATTTTTACTTTCCTCAATTTCTGCTGTCTCCCTTTTCAGTTCTGATTTTATTAATTTGGATACTGTCTCTGTGTCCTTTGTTTAGTCTGGCTAAATAAATGTTTATCTATCTTGTTGATTTTCTCAAAGAACCAGTTTCTGATTTTGTTGATATTTTGTATAGTTCTTTCTGTTTCTACTTGGTTGATTTCAGCTCTGAGTTGATTACTTCCTGTCTTCTACTCCTCTTGGGTGTATTTGCTTTTTTTTTTCTAATGCTTTCAGATGTGCTGTCAAGTTGTTAATGTATGCTCTCTCCTGTTTCTTTTTATGGGTACTTAGAGCTATGAGTTTTCCTCTTAGTACTGCTTTCATGGAGTCCCACAAGTTTTGGTATGTTGTATCCTCATTTTCATTAATTTCTAAAAAGTCTTTAATTTCTTTCTCTATTTATTCCTTGATCAGGTCATCCTTGATTAGAGCATTGTGTAGTTTCCATGTATATGTGGGCTTTCCATTGTTTTTGTCATTATTAATGACCAACCTTAGTCCATGGTGTTCTGATAGAGTACAAGGGATTATTTCAATCTTTTTGTATCTGTTGAGGCCTGTTTTTTGACCAATCATATGGTCTATTTTGGAGAAGATACCATGAGGTGCTGAGAAAAAGGCATATTCTTTTGTTTTAGGGTGTAATGTTCTCTCTATATATATCAGTTAAAACCAATTGGTTCATAACTTCTGTTAGTTTCATTGTGTCTCTGTATAGTTTATGTTTCCATGATTTGTCCATTGCTGAGAGTGGAGTGTTGAAATCCCCCATATTATTGTGTGAGATGCAATGTATGCTTTGAGTTTTAGCAAAGTTTGTGTTATGTATGTGGGTGACCTTGCATTTGGGGCATAGATGTTCAGAACTGAGAGTTCATCTTGGTAAATTTTTCCTTTGATTAGTATAAAGTGTCCCTCCTTATCTATTTTGATTACGTTTGGTTGAAAATCAATTTAATTTGATATTAGAATTGCTACTCCAGCATTTGCTTAGAAGATTCTTTTCCATCCTTTTAATCTGAGATAGTGTCTGTCTTTGTCACAGAGGTGTGTTTCCTGTATGCAGCAAAATTCTGGGTCTTGTTTATGTATCCAGTCTGCTAGCCTATGTCTTTTTATTGGAGAATTTAGTCCATTGATATTAAGGAAAAATAATTGTTGCTTCCTGTCACTTTTGTTATTGGAGGTGGAATTATGTTTGTGTAACTGTCTTCTTTTGGGGTTGTTAGGAGATTACTTTCTTGTTTTTTCTACGTTGTAATTTCCCTCTTTGTGTTGGAGTTTTCCATTCATTATCCTTTGAAGATCTGGATTTGTGGGAAGATACTGTGCAAATTTGGATTTGTCATGGAATATTTTGGTTTCCCCATCAATAATGATTGAGAGTTTTACTGGGTATAGTAGTCTGTGCTGGCATTTGTGCCCTCTTAGTGTCTGTATGATATCAGTCTAGGATCTTCTAGCTTTTATAGTCTCTGGTGAGAAATCTTGTGTAATTCTTATAGGTCTGCTTTTATATGTTACTTTGCCTTTTTCCCTTACTGTTTTTAGTACCTTCTCTTTGTTTTCTATATTTGATGTTTTGATTATTATGTGATGGGAGGTATTTCTTTTCTGGTCTAGTCTATTTGGGGTTCTATAGACTTCTTATATATCTAAAGACATCTCTTTCTTTAGGTTAGGGAAGTTTTCCTCTATAATTTTGTTGAAGATATTTACTGGCCCTTTAACTTGGGAGTCTTCATCCTCTTTTATACCTATTATCCTTAGGTTTGGCATTCTCATTGTATCCTGGATTTCCTGGATGTTTTGGGTTAGGAGCATTTTTCATTTCATATTTTGTTTGACAGTTGTGTCAACGTTTTATATGGTATGGTATCTTCTGCACATGAGATTCTCTCTTCTATCTCTTGTATTCTGTTGGTGATGATTGCATCTATGACTCCTGGTCTTTTCCTTAGGTTTTTCTATCTCCAGGGTAGTCTCCCTTTGAGATTTTTTTTATTGTTTCTACTTCCATTTTTAGATCCTGGACAGTTTTGTTTAATTCCTTCACCTTTTTTGTTGTGTTTTCTTGCAATTCTTTAAGGGATTTTTGTGTTTCCTCTTTAAGTGTTTCTATCTGTTTACCTGTGTTCTCCTCAAATTCTTTGAGAGTGTTATTTATGACCTTCTTAATGTCCTCTAACATCATCATGGGAAGTTATTTTAATTCTGTATCCTGCTCTTCCAGTGTGATGTGATGTTCAGGACTTGCTATGGTGGGAGAACTGGGTTCTGGTGATGCCAAGTAACTTTGGTTTCTGTTGTTTACATTCTTCCACTTGCCTTTCACCATTTGGTTAACTCTAGTGCTACCCTCACTCATTGGTTCTTACTGGAGACTGTCTTTCCAGTTATTTTGCCTGTGTCAGAACTCCTCATGGTCCAGATATATCTAGGATCCTGTGATCTTGAGCTTCAGCTGGTCTGAGTGCAGTGTCTCCTCTAGGATGTCTCAGGGTAAGGTGTCTTCGTGAGAACAGATCAGCTAGGTGTTCACTGCTCTAAGTGTAGTGGTTCCTCTAGAATATCTCAGGATATGCTGTCTGCTGTTCTGGGTTCTGTGGCTCCACTAGGATGTCTCTGGGTATGGTGTCCCCTGCTCTGAGGTTGGTGGCCTCTCTAGGATGTCTCAGGATATGGTTTCCACAAGGGCTCAGACCTGTTGGCATCTCCTCCCACCACCAGAATCCAGAGAGGGGCAGAAGGGGTGTGGAATTCCACAGGGGCAGGGTTTGGGTGCCTGGGGGTGGAGGTCCGGCAAGCTTCCTGCTCCCAGCTGTGGCTCTGTGATGTAGGGCCATGCTCCACTGACCTTACCTGCCTCACTGAGGACACTGGCCTCTCTGGGATGTCTCAGGATGTGGTTTCCACAAGGGTGCAGACCTGCTGGTTGTTGTGTCTTAATTATTCTTGTGTATAGACTTTATGGCCAAGAAAAGTATTATGTCTTATAAAAAAAACAGTATTTAAGTGGCATCTGCTTAGGTTTTTATAGATTTAGTCCTTTATCTTCATGGCAGGGGATATAGTGCCCTCAATGTAGGCACTGGAACAATAGCTGAGAGCAACATCCTGCTTCCACAGGGAAAATGGCAGCATAACATAGTTACTGTCTTGTATTTTTAAAACCTCAAAGTCCACCCCAGTGACACACTTTCTCCAGCACAACAGAGCCACATCTAATAATCTTTATAATCCTATCAAAAAGTTCCACTCCCTCATGAATAAGCATCCAAATAATGAGCTTATGGGGTTCATTCTTATTTAGACCACTACAGCAGTTATGTATAAAACAATTTACTACCATAATCACCCAACTATATCATTACAGAGAAAAATAACAAATATAAATTAGGTGTTTATTCTCATTAGACAAAACAAACTACAATAAAATAATGTATTATATTTTGAATGTATATTGATATAAGAGTCTACAGTAAACTTCTACTTGAAGTAAATCAAAGATTAAAGATAGATTTATTCTTAAAGCACTTAAGACATTAAAGTTTTTAAAGAACTATAGCATAAGTAAAGAGTAGAAATAAAATATGATTTAAAAAATCTTGAAGTAATCTAAATTTAGATACCAAAATAGCAAGGATAGAAAAAAATTTTAAAAATATGTTTTAGTTTTTATCAAAGTAGTTATACTCATTTGAATTATGTAATTATTATAATAAATCTTATGTTTTATTTTAGACATTGATAAAAAGGAGTATTACAATTCCAAAATGAAAAGTCAGGCAGGTATTTCTCTGTGGTTAAGAACACTGGCTGTTCTTCTCTGCAACCTTCCCAGCACCTACATGTTGGCTCATAAGCATATATAACTTCAGTCTCAGAAATTCTATAACCCCATTCCAAGCTCTATGGCCTTTATGCACATTTGGTATATATATATATATATATATATATATATATATATATATATATAT
>JANHMN010000001.1:224949684-224962802 GCA_030674055.1 Rhabdomys pumilio | reverse complement strand
TATATATATATATATATATATATATATATATATATATATATATATTGAGAGAGAGAGAGAAAGAGAGAGAGAGAGAGGACTAATACACACAAAATCAAAACTATAAAATCTCAAAATATTCTAAAAATATAAATTATATACCTTAAATACAATTTAACATAGAAAAAAAAAAAACAATTTAAAAAAGCAAATCTATTTTTTAAAAAAGACTCAAGAAACTATATTGATGTCAAGATATTCTTCTGGAAATAGAGGAGCTTTTTGAATTAGTAACCAATGATTAAAGTAATTACTAATAACTCCACTTATTTGCAGATGAAATAATGGTATACAGGAAACCTATAAGGTATTTGCCAAAAAGCAGACCCAGTATTAAAGGTTGATGTTGACTGTCAATTTGAAAATATCTAAAATCATTTATGTGACAAGATAAGTACAGACCTTTAGGGCATTAGATGATTAGAGCAACCTCTTGGCAGGCAAATGAGGGATTTATTTTTAAATTATTAGCTTAACTGACATGAGAAGGTGAATAATTACTGGAGATGGTAGCCCTAAGTGGTGGTCTATATACACAGAGATCTCAATAAGTTACTTTTTGTCTGCTTGTTACCATGGCTTGCTGGTGAGTACACTCTACGCTCTTGGTACTGCTTTAATGAAGAGTCTCCAAAAGCTTTGGCCTTCCATATACACGGGTTACAAATATACTGTGAAGATAGCCATCAGTTCACTGCCAATACTGTATCCAGTTAAGACAGTCTAAATTTCCTCTCTCAACACATATTTATTCTATTACATCTAATCTTTCTTAATCCTAATACACCCCCTAAAATGCAAGAATTTCAGATGCAACTCAAAACAAATACTCCCCTAATGCATAGACAGCAACCTATAATTTTCAAAGTGAGAAATACTACAGCATATATATCTTGCATAATCAATATATAAAAAATCAATTTTCTGTATTAAAGTAATAACAATCGTAAACTTACAAGTTAAAAAAATACAACATCACAAAACTTGAGTGTTCAATAAAGTTCATGGGATTTGTGTTTAATTTTAAAAGAAAAAGCTGTGAAAGTATTAAACATGTCCTGATGCCAGCTAATGTTCAAGTGTAGAAAGGAATGTCATTCTTCCTCCCACTACTGTAGTCAATGCTATGTACACATTTCCCTGTATCAGCTCCTAACTCTACTTATGAAAGCAAATTTAATTAGCCACAATGAGACAAAACAAAACAAAATAAGATATAAGAGTGTAAAGGCTAATTTTTTTCCGAACAAGATTTCTATGGGGAAGTAAGTAAGGGAAGTGAATGGTGGGTAACAATGCCCTGGATTCATCATAGACATGCATAAAATTCAAAGAAAAATTAAAATTACATTTCATGTTCATGACTTGGCAAAGTTGCATATTTAATACAGTCAGACTCAATATTTAAGTGCCAGCTTTTGGGTACAATTTTATTAGCTAAAGTATTTTCTAGGCCACAAGAGATTAAAAAAAAACTGTAGAATTTTAATAATTCATTTGATAAACATGAATTACACAATAATCTGTACATAGTAATATTGAAAATGTAGCTTGTATCTATGAAATTGAATGACGTGTTCATATGAATATACACATGAATATATAGTAATTTTTTTATTTAAAAAGTCTTCTGATAATATTCCTGGGAAAGAACATATTTATTTCAGTTTATGGTGTTGAGAGAAGTGGAGGGCCGTCATTATACTAACATTTCCCTAAATCAGAAATTAAGTAATTGTAGACATAATCATCACAGTCCATAAAAATTAACATAAATATTCTCCATGATATTGGATTTCTTAATAATCCCTAAGTATGGAACATTGAATTCATGAATGTACTTATAGAAAAATCAGATTTTAAAAAGTATAATATTTGTATTGATTCTTTGGGAATTGTGTATCAGTATACAATCGCACTCCCTGACCTAGTGCTTCTATGTGTTCCCTCCTACCCTTGTGACCTCATCCCCCAAATTAAATATAAAACACATTTTAAAAACAAATAAAAAATAAGAAGGAAAAACAAGTTCAATTTGTATTATCTATATACTTATAGGAATATGGTAATATCTTACCTGTAACCTTTCTTCAAAACAAAATATAATGAAAAGTTCTTGCTTCTAGACCAGTTACAATTCAATATTATTTTCCAAAAACGTTTCAATGTTTTATAGAAAAAATTTTCAAAACAAACCTCATTAAACAGATAAGAAATCTTAGAGATGAGAGTAAGTTCATAATAATTTGTGATTTACATTAAAATGAAAAATATTATAATATCTCTTAGGAAGATAACACTTTAAAAATATACCATGAAATACAATGAATACAATCCCTGCTCTCTAACTTTATAAGTTTTAAATAGTCATTGTTGTATGACAGTTTGCTTTATGTAGAAATATTTCATTAGTGACAGAGATTGAAGACATAAATATAAAAAGCCTGACATACCCTAAAAAACACTATGAACAACTGCTCTGGTTGAGGAACCTTTTCAACAGTGTCCCTGAATGAAGCTTTGCAAATGTCTAGGATTCAACTTCCATGATTCAGCACCATGCTGGGGTGTGGCTTTTCAGGGAACAGCTGTTAGGTCAGCCATTTTTCTGTGATGAACACAACATAATTACTGGCTCTCCAAGATAGAATTGATTCTTTAGTCTATTATTACCCTTTCTTTTCTGGATCTAATAGAAACAAACTCACTAGGGAAACCAAACAACAGTCAGAATTATACAAATTACTATTTGGACTTTCACGATTAAAGATACTTGCAATGCTGAAGTTTAGCTTCATGAAGATAGGTAAGCTACCCGTAAGTTGTACAAAAATTGAGATATTTATTTTGTAGTCTGAATCTTCCAGAACATGTGAATTAGGCTTGTAAAAGTTGATAAACAGTGTAAATCTTTCTATTCTACTATCAGAGCTATATTAGCTGTCTGGATAACATACACCTCTGTTATTTGAACATAAACAACAGAGAGATTCAAGTGCAGCATCATTTCAACGTAAAATGAAAATAAATTGTAAATGCTAATATTTTAAAGAGTAAACCAAGTTTGTCTGAAATAGAGATTTAAAACTTTCTCATTAGAAATTGGAACTAGAAATCTTTTAAAAAGAAACTGTGACCACAAACATTTTTTTTCACTTTGTATGAATTATTTTCACTCAAATGCTGTGAATACGGGCAACAGGAAGAATATTTTGTTTTGAGTCTTACATTAATGTCTTTAACATTTCAAATCATCTTTTTCTAAGATCAGTAAAATGTGACTTCTGATTTTCTAGTGTCTGGGTGTAGAAATCTTATAGTCATTATGTAAAAGAACTTACAGTAGACTGTGATTATAAGAAAATTCTGGCATCATGAGGGAATAAATAAATGAATGAAATAAAATAAATAATATGTATAGGTGTTCATGTATATGTGAGGTACTTTTATTTACCATTCAGCAACATATTGATTACATTTTAATTAATTAAGCATCTGTCCAATGTTTAGAAAGTGTTTTAAGGAGAAAATTTTTTCTAGTTTGATAAACCATGGCCACCAAAGGCCCATAGGGAATGGCACTCTTAGGAGGGTGGCCTAGGAGTAGGTTTTGCATTACTGGAAGAGATGCCTGACTCTTCAGGGGCTAGGTTTTGAGACCTTAGAAGTCATATCAACGTGTACTCTCACCTCCATTGCCAGCATCAAGCCTGTTTGCCTGTCCACCATTCCCACCATGATAATGAAGGACTAATCCTCTAATCAGCTCCAATTAAATATTCTCCTTTATAAGAGATACCACTATCATGGTGTCTCTTCAAAACAAGGAATGCCCTTAACTAAGACAAATGTCATAAAAATACCCATATGTGGACTGGAAAGATGACTCAGCAGTTTAGAGCAGTTGTAGATCCAGGTGAAATCCTTAGCAGCCACAGAGCAACTCACCTCGATTTGTATTAGTTTTAGAGAATTCCAGGCCTTCTTCTAACCCCCATAGGCATTATATACCTCAGATATACCTCCTTACAAAATCCCATACACATAAAAAATAAATTGAAAGAAAAAGAAAGTATATTTGTATATGTAACTTTTATTCATCAGAAAAAAAATGTCACCTCAGAGGCTTACTGTGGAATGAGCTTACTCTTTCTAGATTTTTCTTAATGCTAGCTTTTCTGGCTCAAATTTCTTCTGACTAATTCAAACTGGCTTCTCACTGAATTGCTTTCCTTAGCTTCATTCTAACTGACAATTTGGTCGACTCTTCTGGCTCCTTCTCATTCTCTGGCTCATTATGTCTTCACCTGTAACCTATAACCTGTCTCTGTAAAATTGTCCCAGGTAAAACTGTCTCACCTCTCTCAACCCATCCCGTCTCTATCTCTGCTATGCTCTCTTACATTGTCTCTGTTTTCTGTCTGTTTTCATGAGAGTTGGACATATCCTATTTGTTATTCATTCTGTTAAATGTTTGATTCATCACTTTGGCTGCCCCTCAGTTAGACCTCACTTTCAAACATGATTGCTTCCTTCTACAAACTAACTTTATCTTCAATGCTAGGAATTAAAGGAGTGTACTAACTGCATGTCTGTATTCTAGCCAGAGGAATTAAAGGCATGTCATTACAGTAGAGTCACACAAACCTAGAAGAAATTTTGTTTGTTTGTTTGTTTGTTTGTTTGATTGGTTGGTTGGTTGTATTTAGCTATTTAGTTTTTAATTATTTTATTTATTTACATTTCAAATGTTGCCTCACCACCACATCATGCTCCCCTCTCATGGAGTTCTTCATCCCATTCTTCCTCCCCTTTTGCCTTTGAGAGTGTGTTACCTCTACCTCCATCCTCCCCAGGCATTGTCTTTCACTGAGGCATCAAGTTTCTACAGGATTAGGCACATCATTTTCCACCAAGGCCAAATAAAGCTATTCTCTGCTACATACGTGCTAGGGACCATGGACCAGATCATATATGCTGTTTGTTTGGTGGCTTAACCTCTGGGAGCTCTGAGGTGTCTATGTTAGTTGACACTGTTAGTCTTCCTATGGTGTTGCCATCCCTTTCAGCTCCTTTAGTTCTTCCCCTAACTCTTCCATAGAGGTCACTGGCCTCAGTGCAATGGATGGCTGTAAATATCTAAATCTGTCTCAGTAAGCTGATGATAGAGTCTCTCAGAAGACAACCTTGCCAGGCTTTCAAAGGATTGATTTTGATTCAGAAAGAGGTTGATTTTCATAGGCATGGTTAATTAATATTTTATGTATATATGAGAAACAGTTTAAAGTAGAAGAAAACATGATGTAGGCATAGGTTATGCAAGCACATAATATCCAGAAAGATTCAGTGAATTGAACAAAAACTTCTATTCTTATACATCAATACACATCAGTAAATTAAGCGTGTCTATAGGCAATCTAAATCTTGTTTAGAAAATATTTGTTGACATGGGATATTTAATTATCATTTATTTTTAAACAAAGTTAAACATTAAATTTCTATGGAACCACAGTTACTCTGATACTAAAACCACACAAAAATCCAACACAGAGATATTCATACCAATTTTGCCTATGAATATTGATTCAAAAATAATAAAATTCTTGCAAACCAAATTCAAGAACACATCAAAAACTGCATTCACCATGATCAAGTAGGCCTCATCCCATGGATGCAGGGATGGTTCAATATAAGAAAAATACAGCGATGTATTCCACTATGTAAACAAACTCACATGATTATGACATAAGATGCTGAAAAATCCTTTGACACAATACAATACCCCTTCATGTTAAAAGTTTTGGAGAGGTCAGGGATTCATGGAACATACCTAAACATGATGAGAGCAATATACAGTCAACATCAAATTAACTGGAGAGAAACTTAAAGTAATTTCACTAATATTAGGGACAAGCCTAGGTTTTTGTATGTGATCCCTTTCTAGAGCTTGAATAACATTTCTCTACATATACGTTATATCTGAGATCATACAAGTTTCTATTCTCCCTATTTTATCTCTGGACCAAAAAGTAGAAGCCCAAGTCTTCCCATCCACAGCACTCTGGGTCACTTAACTCAAACCTTCACCCATCCCTCCCATAAACCATTAGTGATACAAAGGTTAATCTTCTTTTTCTCAAACCAAATTTGGACTAAACTGAAGTCAGTCTTGTTCACTAGAATGCTTGTTTTAAGCAGTAAACTTAGATAACTTGTTGGCAACTGTGTACAATAATTCAGGTCCTGTTTCCTCTGAATGTATGTCAAGGCATGACTTACATGAATTTGAAGTAAATGGAGACTATAACATAGTAAATAGTCATGTTTAATTAGATGTATTCTCACAAGAAATAAGATATTTAACTTTGTTTAAAAATAAACGATAATATCTATCATATCAATAAACATTTTCTAAACAAAAAGATTGAGATTGCCTCAGACCTACTTAATTTAATGATGCTTATTGATGTTTAAGAATAGAACATTTTGTTTAATTCACTGAATTTTTCTGGATATTATGTGCTTGCACTGCCTATTCCTAGGCCATGTTTTCTTCTACCTCCCACTGTTTCTCATATATACAAAAAAATTAACCATAGCTCTGAAAATCAAACTCTTTCTCACCCAAACACATTTCTTTGAAAGCTAGTAGGAAAGCAATTGGAAAAAGAGACAGGGGTTCTCCTCCAATATTTTCTCAGTCCCTCAGTTTGATAAATTTTTCACATACTTGAATTTATATTGTCTTGGTTTGGGAACACACACTAATTTACACAGATCAGCTCACCCAGGCAGAGGACATAGTCACCTTGGGGATAAAAGCACATTTCCTTAGATACCTTTGCTTTCTACAAGGTCTTGTAGTTTAACTATTCCCCAGGACAAACATTCTTAAACAGCAGGTTGTAAGTATTCTCAGTTTGTTAAGTTATAAAAGTGTTTCTTCCACCCTATTTTTTCTAGCTTGTGCCTTCTGTTTAGTCACTGAATGTCGTAGTAACTTTAATAATATGACAAGAGAATAAAAACTCTCTTTAGAGATAGAGATAGAGATAGAGATAGAGATAGAGATAGAGATAGAGATAGAGATAGAGATAGAGATAGAGATAGAGATAGAGATAGAGGAGATGATAGATAGATAGATAGATAGATATATAGATAGATAGAGATACATATATCCCTCCCTCCCCCTTTCTGTCTTTCTTCTTCTTACTCTTTCTTCTTGTATTTGAGCTATGTCACTGGTAATTGTACAAGATTTTTAAAATGTTCAAAAGTTGCACTGTGGTTAACATAATGAACGCATTGCCCAATATGGCCCAGAATGATCTACTTCTGTGATGCTATCTTATCTTTATATACTGCTTAAAAGGAATTCTTTCTTTTATGCCTCTAGATCATTTATGTGCACAAAGTAGTAGTTGATAAAGTATGATGATGCTTTCCAAGAACTATTACTTGTTTTAGTTAACATTATAATTTTTAAACAATTTGAGGAATCTTAGAGCTATTTATTTATTTAAACATAACTAACACATTGTGTAATCTCTCAATAAGAACAATAATCATAATTAGCTCTTTTAGATAATAAGACTAATAATTCATCCCAATAAATTATTTCCTTAGAAATTTATGTTTTGTTAATTTGAAAAAAGGGAGTAACGATTATATAATATCTTTGGTAAACAAAAGAAAAACTCCTTTTAATAAAAAATATAAATATTGATTTTCCAAATAATCTGGAAAAATGTGTTTGGTTAATATTGAATAAAAATTAATTACAAAAATAAATTTGGGTGGAATTAAGTATAGTATTCATGATTTCTCTCAACAGTGCACAGTTTGCAGGGTTCCCAGCAGTTCTGCTGCACTCAGGTCAACACTCTGCAAGTCTCACAGAAGATCTTCTGCAGCTAGTGCCACAGATACCCCAGTAGATCTGCAGCAATTCAGAGACACAGAACACAGTGTCCAAACAGAGTCACCCAGCGCAGTTAATACCAGAGACAACTAGATCATAAGCAACAGAAGCTAATATACTTTGACACTTTCAGTACCCAGCTCTCCTACCACAACAAGTCCTGGATAACCCAATATACCTGAAAAACATGATGCTGACCTAAAATCCCATCTCATGAAGGTAACTGAGATCTTTAATGACTATATGAAGAAATACAGGAAAATACAGTTAAATAGGCAGTAGCCCTTAAAGAGAAAACAAATCCCTCAAAGAAATACTGTAATACACATACAAACAGGTGAGGGAATTGAAAAAGGTGGTACAAGACCTAAAAAAAATGTAAGTAGAAACAATAAAAAATTCACAAATAGAGGCAATTCTGAAATTAGAAAATCTATGAAATAGTTCAGGAGGTACAGATACTAGCATCACCAATAGAATAAAAGAGAGAGAATCTCAGGCATAAAAGATACCATAAAAAAATATTGACACAATGACCAAGGAAAATAAGAAGCCTAAAAATCTCCTAACCCAAAACATCCAGGAAATCTAGGACACAAACCTATGAATAATAGGAATAGAAGTGAGAGAAGATTCCCTGCTCAAAGAATCAGAAAACATCTTCAACAGAATCATAGAAGGAAACTTTTCCAATGTATATAAAGGCATGGCCATAAATGTACAAGAAGCCTACAGAACATCAAATAGGTTGGAACAGAAAATAAAATCTTCCTACCACATAATAATTAAAATACTATATGTACAGAAAAAAGAAAGAGTATTAAAAGCTGTAAGAGAAAAAGGCCAAGTTACATACAGACATAGACTGTCATGTCAGAACTATACCATACTTCTTAACACAGACTCTAAAAGCCAGAAGATCATAGACAAATGTCATGCAAACACTAAGAGAACACAAATACCATCCCAGGCTACTATAACCAGCAAAACTATATTCAGCAAACTCGTCATAGATGGAGAAAACAAAATACTTTATGACAAAACCAAATTTTGAATAATATATATCTACTAATCCAGCCGTTGAGAGCATTCTAGAAGGAAAACTCCAACACAAAAAGACTATCTGCACCCAGGACAAAACAAGAAACCAATCATCTTGCAACAAAGCCAGAAAGAGAGATTCTCACTCATAATTCTACCTCCAGTAGCAAACATAACAGAAACTAACAATTTTATGTGTTTAATATCTCCCAAAATCAATGTACTCAATTTCTCAATTAAAAAAAAAAAAAAAAAAAAAGCTAGCAGAATGGGTACTCAAGTAGGATCCAGTACTTTGTTGTATTCAAGAAACATATATCAACAGTAATAACAGTCACCACCCTGAATAAAAGACTGGAAAATGTTTCTAAACAAATGGTTCCAAGAAACAAGCAGAAGTTGCCATTTTAATATTCAATAAAATAGAATTTCAAGCAAAAGTTTTCACAGTAAATGGAAAAAGACACTTCATATTCATTCAAAAAATCTATCAAGTTGAAATCTCAATTCTGAATGTCTGTGCCCCAAATGCAAGGACAATCACCTACATAAAAGAAGCTTTACTAAATCCCCAAACACACATTGAACCTCACAAAATAATGGACAAGTCACTGAAACAGAAACTAAACAGACACAGAGAAGCTAATGGAAGTTATGGGGCAAATGGATTTAAGAGATATCTATACAATATTTCACCTTAAGCAAAAGGATATACCTTTTTCTCTGTACCTCATATCTCTTTCTCCAAAATTTATCATAAAATCAGTCACAAAGGAAGCCTCAAGAAATACAAGAACATTGAAATTATCCCATGCCTTTTGTCAGATCATCACAGACTAATGCTAGACTTCAATAACAACAAAAACAACAGAAAACTCTTATAAACATAAAAACTGAACAAGTCTCTACTCAATAATAACTTGAGCAGGGAGAAAATAAAGAAATGAAAAATGTTCTAGAATACAACAAAAACAAAGAAACAGCAACTATTCCCTATTTAAGAATTTAAAGAGATTTACCATACTTGGTTATAGATATCTTTCAAAGCTACTTTACCCTATCATTTACAATAATGACAATATGTTATTATTGTAGAAAACAAATATATGTATTACAATATAAATGTAAAGCATATACCGTCCTATCTCTTTATGATTTCCCTTATGATAACAGTGAGATATAATCCTGATGGACAAAACTTTAGAAATTTTTGATAAAGAAAATTACTATGAAGATTTGGAGAACCCTAATGGGTCTTATACAGGAAAATTAAGTAGGACATGATTACTATTTTGTAAGGCTGTGCTCATTGTGCACCCAGTTAATTTATAGTTTTAATTTGGCTTTAATTTAAAATCTAACTTTTATTATTTAATATATAACTTGTCCTAAATAATTCTGTCATTAATGTGAATTGGTTTCATAGGAGTTTTAGGAGCAATCTCATATTATAGGAAAAGTTCAACTTAATCACAATCCTATCATTTGCCATGTGCATAAAACATGCCCTCAATAATACTTTAATATTTAGTATTGGCATCTGGTTGAAATTGAAATTAATAGGAAAATTTAAATATATCTACATTTCTTAGAATTTTCTAGGGTAGTGTATTTTAGTCAAGCAAGTCATAAGACTTTTGAGACTACTAATGTTCAGGATTTTCAGTCTCTTTGACAAGTGTTTACAGAAAAGAATATAAAAATAAATTTATAACACTTAAGAAAAGAAAGATATGAACACAAGGCTAAAAAGCTAAGATATTTAACACATACAGTAAACCATTACAATAATTAACAGGAGATCTTGCACAGGACCCAAGTTTAAGCTTGTGTATCCATGAGTTGGCTCACTGTCCTCTGTAGCAACAAATCTGGGAAACTAGATGTCCTCTTGTGAGCTCAGTGAGAACCTGGAATGCACACGGTACATATAAGAATATTCATAGTTAAAGCAGTTATATATTAATAGGTAAAATAATTTAACCAAAAAAAGTAAAACAAATAAGAAAAAAAGAAAGAGAAATCAATCTCTGAACAGTGTTCAATTTGCTTTTCTGGCTTTTCTAATTGTGGAAAGTTAGGGATTTATTCTCAGATATCACTCTTATTTGTTAGTCAACTCTTCTAGATCTATGTCACAATCTATTTCTAATGAAACTGGCCTTTGTTTGTTGTGATATCTAAGAAACAAACAGTATCTCCAGTAATATATACTGGGATGGGGGAGACTTAAATTGAAAAGCAGTGTTTGTTTTCATTTATTTTTACTTAAAATCAATTCTAGAAGTATGCGTGTGACAAACTGCTTTGATCATGCATTCTCCCTACAAGAGAACATTTGAAACAGCAATAAAATATCAAAATAAAAATATAAAATATATGACTGCACAGATATCTTATGGAAACATTGTATCAATTTACAAACCAATGATTCACCAAAGTATGTAATTGATTCAATTAGTGAACTAGTGTTTTTTATTAAACTGGGGTGTAATTACTTTTTAATAATTATAATATAATATTAAATGAGGCTAAACAGTAGTAACTGATAAAAGCAATTCATCTCAGTTGTCTATGTCTACTTATACATACACATCACCATGTTGGTACCATATTACTTCAGTGTGAAAGATCAGTAGAATTGACAGCTGAAAATTATTACTGAAGATTTTATATAATGCTTTTGCTTATAACAAATGTTACAGGTGAAGAAATGTTACAAAAATGATGAAAATGAACTTTGAATATGTTGTATTAAAGCATTGAAAATGTAGATAACTGTGAAAGAATAAAAAGCATTTTAACCCTTTTCATTTATAAGCCAGAACAAATTGTGTATATTGCTTTTGTCTGTTTTTCTTAATTTATCACTAATAAGTGATAGAATTATCTAAATTTACAGGCCACTTTTAATATTTTATGGAAATTACATATTTATGTGATGTATAGATATGTTCACATACATGTGAACTTTTGATAAGACTAGACATTATTAATGATGCTAAAAAGTGTTATGTTATTGCTGCAAAAGTACAACTTTTTCCTTACTAAATGGTTGGCAATATTCTTCCTTAGTTACTGGCATCCATTCCTTTCCTAAGATCAGGTATTCTGGCTTTTTTGTTAGCAAAGAAATGATAAGATGACAATGCTTGTATAAGTGAAAAGTATATGTAAATTTATATTATGTAACATGATGCACAAAATACTATATTCATAGATATTTGAAATTAAATTACATAGTTTTCTAGGAAAAATTTTCATTATTTTATAGTGAATAAACCTAATTTGATGAAAAGATTGATCCAAAGTAAAAATAGTAAAATACTGTTAGGTTACATTTCTAAGAAAAGTTTTCAAATTTTATGTATAATCACATTATTTACAAAAGTATAATAAAAAATTACCAGTGTAAAAAATCCAAAATGATATTCATTTTCACACTGCTTTGATAACAGTATTTCATGCTAGAAAGGAAGATGACTTGTTAAATAATAATTTTTACCTGATTTGAAAAATATTACAAATAATAAAATAATTAAATAAGATTTAAAAACTGTACCAGTTGACATTTTCTAGAATTACAGAACTTATCAATTGGATCTCTATCTATATGTATGAAAAAACGAATTTATGGGAATGATATACAAGCTGACATTTTAGTAATATGCCACAATCCTGAAGAACCAAGCTCCAATTCCAGTGAAGAAATGAATTTCCCAGCAAGAGGAAGGCAAAGAGGCAAAGAACAACACCCTTCTTCTTCCATTTTCCTAATATAGTCTTCCAGCAGAAGGTATGGCTCAATTTAAAAGTGTGTCTTCCTGTCTTAATATCTTGATCAGAGATGTATCTCCTTACCTCCAAGGTCTAGAATAAAAGTAAATTCATTTATCTTAATTCAAAATCCCACACAGCTTTGGCTCCATTTTTGGGTTACAAATTATTTTCTGATTTAGTCTAGTTGACAACCAAGAATAGACACCACAGGAACTATTTAAACATAAAGGCTCACCAGAAAACCAACATTTACTGTCTGTCACTTTGTGTAGTGTAGTTTTTGGTTAGAGAGAGAGAGAGAGAGAGAGAGAGAGAGAGAGAGAGAGAGAGAGAGAGA
>JANHMN010000001.1:224919008-224949674 GCA_030674055.1 Rhabdomys pumilio | reverse complement strand
AGAGAGAGAGAGAGAGAGAGAGAGAGAGAGAGAGAGAGAGAGAGAGACAGACAGAGAGAGAGACAGAGAGAGAGAGAGAGAGAGAGAGAGAGAGAGAGAGAGATTGTCCAATCTCCCCTATGCATGAAAAACATAACCTTATGTCATGAATCTTGCAGAACTGTTAACTAACACAGTGTTAACAAACCATACTATTTTATGATAAAATTCTAACCTAATGAAAAATAACCAGTATTTTAAGTGCTTTCCACTTTTTCACATTCAAAAAGTCAAACTTTCATCATTGGAAGATACCAGTAGACTAGAGAAATCACTATACATGCAGGGTAGGATTTATAATATCATTGGAACAGTAATTACTGAGAAAAGTTATTATTTTATATTTTCAGACATGGAAGTCTCAAATAGTATTCTATCTGAGCAGTTTTAATTGGAGATGATAAGCTGTAACTAATTGTAATTTAAATCATCAACTTATTTGAGAATATCAGGTGGCTTGAATTTTTAAATAGCCTAACAATTATTTTCATTTTCAGTAATTATAAAAACCTTTGTTTCTGTCATTGTATAAAAACAAGTCAGACTTTTCAAAGCAAAAGGTTTTCCTTCTATAATATTGAATGGAATAAATTATTCCTGTAATTAATATGAGCACAATTCCCAACACAAGACATATGATTTTAATGAACAAAATTCTTTGACTGGTGTAGCAGTAAAAACACCAAGGTGAAAAATGTAATACTTTAATATGCTGCATTGATATTGTATATAATACATATACTCATTTGAATGAAAATATAGTTTTAGAAAGAAGACTAAATAATTTATCTAATTTAATAATTCATACAACTAGAAAAAAATCAAGCTTTTGTTAAATCACACATTTTAATTTCAATGATATCATCTAAACTAAATTGATAATAACAATAACACACTCATCATTAGTGTACTACCTATCTCGTTAAAAATGTTCCACATATTACAATTAATCGGGTCATTAATAAAACTTTGAATGTGAGAGTACATATTAATACTCGAAAAGTCCAAACTAGATGTAGGGTATATTTTAACTCAAAAGGAAACATGCTAGCATGCTAATGCTTATTTCTTGTAAACAGAATTATATAAATAAACTACCAAATCAACTCTATTTTAAGTACATTCTCTTGGACATATGTTTTGCAGTGAGGACTATTCTCTATATTCCCTGGGCATATTCCCTACATTCCCTGACTCTACAACTATGAAGGCAAAGAAGTAAATAGATGTACAGGGAAGAGTCATCGCATCAGTATAGAGAACTAACTACTAAGCTTAGCATGACTTTTTTTTTTTCACCTTTGTTATTAGCATATGTGTTTTAAGAAGAAATTTAACTTCACTTGTTAAATTTTGGGTTCTTTGAAAACACATAACTATTTATTATAAAACTGTGTTTTTGCTTTAATCTTAGGTTTGGTGACATGACATGCAGATACTCCCAACTGGTGGCAGCAGCTGAATATGATTTGTCTCATGCTCTAGCATAGGCAAGGTTGTACCAGCTGCATATAGTTTCTGGGATTGTATGAACTTTAGAAGTCTGGGAACTTTTCAGGAAGTATGTAAATGCTAGAGGCCCAATAAGCAGGGGTCATTTAAGGAGATTGTTTGCAATTTGTTAGTAGCCATGGTCAAAGTTAAAACAAAAGAAAATATATTAGATTCAGGGGTTGTCCTAATTCATCTTTCCCCTCAATCCTTGCTGCCTTCATATCAAGGGTTGGGGAAAAAACTGAGGAATACAGGATGGGGAAAACCTCACAAAGTAACAAATACCAGATACACACTTGTGTATTTTTTGCTTAAGGATCACCTTTACCCTGAGTTTCTTCAAGCAATTCTGGGGAGCCAACAGAAGGTGGCTATCCTCCTTGCAGCTATCTTGAGCCATATACCCTGACAAGAGGCTTGATTACAATAGCCTACAACAGCTGAGCACACTCTGATAACATCTTATTTTAGATACCCAGGATTTTCCCTTGGGTGTGTGAGACTTAAAGGTGTGTGACTTAAGGGTATGACTTAGAGATCAGATTTAGAGACAAGACATAAGGGCATGACTTAAAGGTGTGGCTTAGAAGTGAGACATATAAAGGGCGAGAGGCAGACAGAAGAAATTATTATTTGGTATTAGACACTTGGCACTTGGAGGAAGAACTTGGAATTAGACAGTAGGCACTTGAGACTCAAGACAGACAACTAGGAACTAGACACTTGGACTAGAGAACTCAGATGAGACTCGAGACTAGAACTTGGAACTGGAAACTTGGAACTTGGAGACTTGGAACTAGGAACTAGGAACTCAAGACTTGGGACTTGGACTAGAAAGAGAGACTGAAGAATAAACGGGATTGAATCACATTCTGTCTGGTCTCTATTCCTCACATCCGTCCTCATTCTCTTGCTGAAACCCAACCTGCTGACCGGAACAGCTTGGGACAGTACAGGCTCTAACAATTTAGCCCCCAAGGCTTTTGACAGTGTCGTTTCCAATATTGATAGAGTGGTCTGAGACATTTTGTCCCCCAAGCATGGGGCAGAGCAGTCCACAAAAAGCAATGGGGAAAAAAAAATTAATAAGTAACACAGGGTAGGAAGGAAAAGTGTGCTAAGAACCTAGTCAACATTCCCATGAGTTCCAGGATAAAAAAAAAAAAATAGGAAAGTTTACCCAGACGTTGGTATCCCAGAAAATAGAGTTAAGATGTTGTTGTCAGGTATGGAATGCTGGTAGCCTAAGAGGGAGGGATGCTGTAAGAATTCACTGATGAAGATTAAGCTAAACTGTTTTCAGAGAACACCAGAGGCCTTCAGATCATTTAAACTTACAGTTGCTGAAAGAGCAAGCCCTAGACTTGTTTTACAGAGACCACTACACACAGGGTTAATCAGTGAATGAGATATAGGAAGAAAATTAAAGCAAGGACTGGAGGGTGAATGATTCACTCTCTCTGCAACATTTACCTTTCTCCTCAAGGCTTTAGAAGAATACAACCTTAAAAGGAAAAGTAACTCAAACCAATGGTGACCTTTCCATTTCTACCATTGAATGTTTCTGATAAAACATGAACTGGGTTCTGGACATGAAGTTGAAATGAAATTAAATCAATCTACTCTTAACTGGATTGACCTTTAAAGCATTAAACCTCCACAGAATTGTGGAATCTGTTCAAGCCATCATTAAGACATAAAACACTGAGATCTGACAATGCTTGATTAAATTCAGTGAATGGAACAAAATGAGAGCTCCCTGCTTTGAGTTTCCTTGGTACACTAGTTCAATATTTATAGCATTTCTTTACTGCAGCCTTCATTCTAATATAGCTGCATTACTTTTAATATACTATAAAGGCTTTTAAAATATCTACTGACTATATATGAAGTAACTGGAAAGGAAACACAACCAATGATGGTTTTTTCTTCCAGGTATTGAAGATAATTAAAAAGCAACAATGCCCCCCCCCTTAAAATTATTCCCTAGATTACATTGGAAATAAAAGAAAACATCAAATAAAATGTGATATTGCTTTTTTCTAGCACACGGATCTCTTATAGAACAAAATAAAAACAAGCCTATCATTTCAAGAAATATTTATTGAATAAGAAAATGTTTCATGTGATTATAAAAGTAATCCCTTTGAGGCAATATTTATTATTGATTTTTTCTTTCAAATCAGACTTTCATTTCAAATATACAACTTTATATTTATAGTCTTCATAATTTGCTTTCTCAAATTTATCAACTGTAACATAATAATAAAGTCATAGGAAATATCATTTACTTTTAAATCAATTTCTTTTCATAAAATCTACTGAATTCAATCAAATTCCTCAAAGATACGATATTAGCTCTCTTAATTTGCAAACTACTTTCAACAAAACCATGTACACCATTGCAAAATATATATGCATATGTCTATATGCAATTTATGCAATTACATTTTCATAGTTTTCATTGAGTCCTAAATGAATTTCACACTAAAGTGATTCTTCAGAAATATCATTTTTTCAGTAACTAATAGAAACAATATATGAAATGTTTAAGAAAATATAAAAGGGAGAGGCCAAATATGTATGAAAATGTAGTTCCATTGTAAACACACACACACACACACATACACATACACACACACACACACACACACACACACACACACACACACACACACCAAATACACACCAACTCACCAACTCTAGGTCAAAATAAAAAACAGAAAAAAAACATAAAATAAAATATCAGGCACACATTTGTCTCACTAGATTTCTTCAGTCACTAAAGGTATCATATTGTATTTTAATGTAAGAGAACACTGCAATCTATTTCTCATTGATGATTAGATATTACTCATATCATTTGAGTCATTGCATTTGCTTTAGTTTTTTTCTCTGATTCTGTTTGTACATGCCAGTATTTTGTACCAGTATTATCCCTGACTCATAGAGACCAAGATCCAGTCCCTGAATTTGACACTACTATGAGTTTTATTTGCATATTTCAAGAGGAATTTTAATTCGACAGCATGCCTGCTGAAGCAAGGGACCATATTCAAAGACCTTTTAGGTCTATATTGATCCCCAGCTGGAATGTGGTATAATCTTTCTGGAATATAGACACACCCATGCTAGATACCTTAGTCCCTAACAATGAAGGTAAGGTTAGTTTGTAGAAGGAGGCAACCACATTTGAAACTGTTGTCTAACTGAGGCACAAAGTGATGACTCAGAGAAAGAAAATGACAGAATCAGTCCAAGATAGAATATCCCCAACTCATATGAGAACAGCACAGGAAAGAGATGCTTCTTAAGAACAGTACAGAGAAAGAGACTAGTTCAGTTGATTTCAAGCAGTGGAATAGAGCTGAGTTCCTAAGTGAATTTCTTCAGGATTTCATGCACTTCACTCAGTTTGGTGGAGTTCAGTTGCGTTTATATAGTAGCTCCATTCAGTTCTGTTCAGTTCATGGAGTTCAGAGGCAGCTTTTTCAAACAGCAGTTCAGCCAGAATCCAAGAGAAACCAATTTGAATCAGTGTAGGAAGCCATTTTACCTGCTTCTGTGAAAGTCTGCCTGCCAGTTAGAGTCAAGGCAAGTTAGGGTCTGTTGGAAGATTTTTTAAAGTGCTGATGCAGAGAGCAATAAGAGGAGATAGGTGAAACTCAAGGCAAGGAGATGAATGTTCTATTAATCTTAAAGGAAGGAAAAGAGATACCTTTAAATGGGAATAGATATCCTGTGTGTAATGTCAACTGTTTCTGCTAGCTTGTGATTGTGCTTCCCATGGAAATGCGGGGTTATAAAAAAGGCTATGCAAAATAAAGTCACTGTTGCTTCAGTAGGTATTGAGTCCTTCCGAAATTTATCTCTTGTCTATGCATCTGCTTTCTGCCTTTCCTATCTTTAATCCTTGATTCCCCTCTTCAGAAACTGTTCACCTCCCAGCTGGAAGGTCTGGCACAAATCAGTCAGCTTGAGGAGGAGTTTTGAAACAGAACAGCTGAGTTGGTTGTCCACCCAGAGTTCAGAAAGAACTAAAAATGGCAAGTTTATTCAGCAATAAGTTTTATAGACTGAAACATTCAAGGCTTAGTTCATCAGACGGAGACTTGTAGAAAATTAGATTGCAGGGGCAAGAAGCTACCAAGCTTAGGACTATAGGGGGTTAAAACTGCTCTGGGCTCAGCCCAATCATGTACTCATAAAGTTTGGCGTTGGCTCTCATCTAAATATTCATCTGAGGAAACATGAGCAACATTTACACTTACTGTCATCAGTTCACATGAAAATGTTTGTATTTTACACATACATATCTATAGTATATATAATATACAATATCTATATCTACACACACACACACACACACACACACACACACACACTCCAACACACACACACATATAGTTTGGATAATCAAAACGCTTGGGAATTTCTGAATGTTACCAAACCATTCTAGCAAAATTGTACCCTCCTAGTCCTTTGTACTGAGGTAAAATTGTGACTTGAAGTAAATAAATTAGCATGGCACCTTCGGCAGAACATTCTGTTCACAATATAAAGTATAACTGACAGCGGAGGATATAGTTTTACTGACAGCAGTTGGTGGTCTGATACAGGATAATCAGAACTTTGATGTTGGCTATGGATACACAGCATTATATTTTTTTCACAAAGATATGAAGAATTTCTTACCTGATTGTAGACATATGACCTGTTGGATTGTTGTTTTACCTGTTTCTTAAGTATGTGTTATGTGGTAAGTGGCGTATCACCTTGTCTTTTGTGTCAACTTTGAGAAGTGACTGAATTCTTTTGTTGCAAAACAATACAGATATTCAGGCTGCATATTTGTGTGTGTGTGTGTGTGTGTGTGTGTGTGTGTGTGTGTGTGACAGGCAGTTGGGCAGATATTGGCCATGTATCCTGTTTGCAATGTATCCATTTCTTCTTAAAGAAACAAAACGTTTTTTGCATCTGATATTTGAAGAATATTATTTATGTTTCCCACTTTACTACCCAAATGCCAGGGGAACTAGTCATCATATTTTCTCTAGTGATAAACAAGAAATATAACTTTCTTCTCCTATATTTTTGTTTTATTTTAGTATCATGTAGCAACCAAATCAAAATGAGACTTTTGGGTTGCAGTCATTCAACTCAAATGAACTCATGGTATTCTGTATTGGATTCTCAACCATGAATCAAAATATTAGCGATACAGAATATGATGAAAAATGGAGCACAGACAAATATTACTGCAGGCTAATTCAAGAGAAGCTGTTATAATCTCTTTCAGTTGCTATTTCTTGGGGTTAACACATCACCAAGACTCAGAGGAAATATTTGAGATGATGGAGTGTAGTAGAGCATCTCAGAATGGTGCTAATTTATCCCTTGGCAGAAAGCCTGCCCCAGTATGCTATGCTAGTGCAAATAATAAATACCAAGGGAACAAATGCAACCACAAAAAACAAGTCCATTTGTACACTTTTCAGTAACAGTGCTGGCACACTGGTATAGGTTTTGTCTGTTTCCAATGATAAAATATACCAATAATGATCATTTAAGGATCAGTTATAGGAATATACCATACTGCCAGATTTTAATATAATATGTACAATAAACCTGCTACTTCTATGACTGACATACAATCATTAACCAAATGTCAACTCCATAGTTCATAGTATGTTATCTCTAACCACAACTCAAAGATAGGGTCTTCTGATATTAATTTGCTTATTTTTTATGATAATAAATGGGTCATATTTATAATCCTTTTTAATGTATCAAATATTATATAATTGGTTACAAATTTAGTGGAAAATGGAAATGTAACCTGTTTTATTTCACAGTTTAACATTGTAAAGTAATAATTTAAGTGATATCACTAAAATAAGGTTCAATAATTTGTAGAATTCTCCTAAGGAAAAATAGAATAGAAAAGAACTCTATAATTATTTTGAACAAAAATGTGTCTATACAAAGGAAAGAGATTGTATTTAGAAGAAAACTTCAGCACATTTTAAGAATCTTAAAGTAAAATTATGGTGCTAACAAGAAAATAATGTGCAAGCTTGTAGAGAAACCTTGTAATAATATTTTAGAGATATAGACAGAACAATGATAGAATACTGGGTAGAAAAGCTAATTGTGTAGTAATTGACATTCTGATTTTTATCACTATATTAAAAAAATTATAATATATAATGGCCATGAGGAATAATGGAGATATTTAATGTATATCATGAGTTCCATGATATGTAGATTTCTGTAACATTATTTTAAGTAAACTTTATTAATCTATTACTTGCAAATTTTATAAGATCTTTTCAAAATTAGAATACATACTCAGTTAGAACATAGTCACAAATTGTGTACAAAATTAAAATGAACACAGACAAAATATCTTGGACTAAAAATGAAAAAAATAACTGCTTATCAAATAACCCATTAGATATCTTAAACTTTTGAAATGCTAAAATTACTATACAGTTAGATGGTATTTTCAATTTTTATTTATTTATTTATTTATTTATTTATTTATTTATTTATTTATTTATTTATTTTTATTGGATATTTTCTTTCTCCACAATTCAAATGTTATCCCCTTTCCCAGATCCTGCCCCCTGGAAACCTCCTATCCCATCCTCCCTCACCTGCTTCTAACCACCCACCTACTCCTGCCTTTCTGACCACGAATTTCACCTACACTGGGGTATTCATCCTTCACAGGACCAAGGGCCTCTCCTCCCATTGATATCCAACAAGGCTATCCTCTGTAGCTGGAGTCATGGGTCCCTCCATGTTTACTCCTTGGTTGGTGGTTCAGTTCCTAGAAGCTCTGGAGTGTCTGATTGGTTGATATTTTTGTTCTTCCTATGAGGTTGCAAACCTCTTCAGCTCCTTAAGTCCTTCCATTGGGGACCCCATGCTCAGTCCAATAGTTGGTTGCTAGCAACCATCTCTGTATTTGTCAAGCTCTGGCAGAACCTCTCAGGGGACACCTTCATCAGGCTCCTGTCAGTGAGTTTCACAATTGTGTCTGGGATTGGTGAACATATATGGAATGGATCCCCAGGTGGGGCAGTCTTTGTATAACCTTTCCTTCAGTCTCTGCTTCTTGCTTTGTCTCCATGTTTGCTTCCATGTGTATATTGTACCCCTTTTTAAGAAGGACAGAAGCAACCACACTATGGTCTTCCTTCTTCTTGCGTTTTATTTATGTAGTCTGTGAATGGTATCTTGAGTACTTCCAGTTTTTAGGCTAATAATCACTTATCAGTGAGTGCATACCATGTGTGTTTTTTGTGACTGGGTTTTCTCACTCAGGATGATATTTTTCTAGTTCCATCCATTTGCCTAAGAATTTCATAAAGTCACTGTTTTTAATAACTGAGTTGTATTCCATTGTGTAAATGTACAACATTTTCTGTATCCATTCCTCTTTTGAGGAGCATTTGGGTTCTTTCCAGCTTCTGGCTATTATATATAAGATTGCTATGAACATAGTGGAGCATGTATCCTTGCTATTTGTTGGAGACTCTTTTGAGTATATGCCCAGGAGTGGTATAGATGAATCCTCAGGTAATTTTGAGGAACAGCAAGAGTGGTTGTACCACCTACCAATCCCATCTACAATGAAGGAGTGTTCCTCTTTCTCCACATACTCAACAGCATCTGTCACCTGGGTTTTTGATCTTAGCCATTCGGACTGGTATGAAGTAGAATAACAGAGTTGTTTTGATTTGCATTTTCCTGATGACTAAGGATGCTGAACATTTCTTTTGGTGCATCTCAGACATTCAATAATTCTTAGTTTAGGATTCTTTGTTTAGCTCTGCACCTTTTTTGGGGATGTGTGTGTGTGTGTGTGTTATTTGATTCTCTGGAGTCTAACTTCTTGAGTTCCTTGTATATATTTGATATTACCCTTCTATCAGTTGTAGGATTGGTAAAGATTTTTTTCCCAATCTGTTGGTTGCAGCTTTGTCTATTGACAATGTCCTTTGCCGTACAGAAGCTTTGCAATTTTATGAGGTCCCTTTTGTTAATTCTTGATCTCAGAGAATGAGCCACTGGTGTTCTGTTCAGGAAATTTTCCTCTGTGTCAATGTGTTGGAAGTGCTTTACCACTTTCTCCTCTATTAGTTTCAGTTTATCTGGTTTTATGTGGAGGTACTTGACCCACTTTTACTTGAGCTTTGTATAAGGAGATAAAAATGGGTTGATTTTTATTCTACTACATGCTGACTTCCAGTTGAACTAGCACCATTTGTTGAAAATGCTGTCTTTTCTCCACTGGATGGTTTTAGCACCTTTGTTAAAGATCAAGTGACTATAAGTGTGTTGGTTCATTTCTGAGTCTTCAGTGTATTCCATTGATCTACTTGCCTGTCTCTGTAACAACATCATGCATTTTTTTTATCACTATTGCTCTGTAGTACAGCTTGAGGTCAGGGATTGTGATTTTCTTAGGAGTTCTTTTATTGTTGAGAATATTTTTTGGCAACCTGTTTTTTTATTGTAAATGAATTTCAGAATTGCTCTAAGTCTATGAAAAATTGAGCTGGAATTATGATGAGCATTGCATTGAATCTGTAGAATGCTTTTTTGCAAGATGGCCACTTTTACTATATTAATCCTGCCAATCCATGAGCAAGGGAGATTTTTCCATCTTCTAAGATCATCTTCGATTTCTTTTTTCAAAGAATTGAAGTTCTTGTCATATAGATCTTTCACTTTCTCGGTTAGACTCACAACAAGGTATTTTATATTGTAAATATTATGAAGGATGTCCATAATTTCTTTCCTGACCTTTTTTTCCTTTGAGTAGGGAAGGCCACTCATTTGTTTGAGTTAATTTTATATCCAGCCACTTTGCTGAAGTTGTTTATCAGATTTAGGAGCTCTCTGGTGGAATTTTTGGGGTCACTTAATTATACTATCATATCATTTGCAAATAGTTATATTTTGACTTCTTCCTTTTCAATATGTATCCCTTTGTTCTCCTTTTGTTTTCTAATTGCTCTAGCTATAACTTCACACTACTAAAATACACTGGTTCAGTCTGGTCAAGAATATATTACAAGAGTTTGTTTGAGGCCAACCAGAGCACTTCAGTGAGAACTTGAGAAATGCCATATTGAGTATATGAGCTTTGAGAATTGTTTGGGCTAGAATAGCTGAGTTACATCAGCCATTCAGTTTAGAAAGAACTAGAGATGGTGAGATTATTTAGCAATAAGTCTCAAAAGATGGTAATTACATCTGGGGAATAAAATTTACTTTTATATTTTATATTATTTAACTATTACCAAGCTCCATATCTATCTGAAAAATCACTCTAAACATGTTCTGTAACACAGTATTTTTGATAATGTTATATAAAAATGATATCTACCTTTAATTTTAGATTAAAGTGTACATTAAGATTAAATTTTATGCTCTATTAATTGAATACCTGTTTAAGAAACTTATGATTGAATAAACCTATTTTACACAGTATATACCATTTGCTTTTCATTTAATAAATTTAAATGAATTTTAATGTTTATAAATAAAACATTTACATGTTCCAATTCTGACATTATATATTTCTGAACATCGGGATGCATTTGTAACTATTGAAGTAGCTTTTAATCTTAACTGGAAAATAGTCCTGTGGTTGTTTATTCACACTAGTAAAATCTGAACTTATCACAAGTAGGTACCAGGGACCTGGTTATTGTTGTGATAGCCCTGGCCATGCCTTTGTTCGAAGAAGAGTGGAGTTTGAGGGTTCTTATTAAAAAAAGCAGCAGAATTTTTTGATGCGACTTAATGGGTCATCATAATGGAATCATGGAAAACAGTAGTGTTGAGGGTAATTTGAACTGTGGGGGCCTGGATCAAGATGTTACAGAAGAGAAGAATTTTAGTATAGTGCCTAGAGATTGTTCTTGTGATATTTTCATGATTAACCTGGCTATTTTGTGCCCTTGTCTGAAGAGTCTGCCTGAGGCTAAAGTAAAGTGATTGAGATTAATTGCATTGGCAAAGGAAATCCCATAAGAGCCTAGTATATACTATGATGTGTGATTACTAATGTTCACTCTTATGATGAGCATTCTCATGAAAAGGAACAAGTTGAAAAGTATAAAATATAAAATATATGGTTCAAGATGCAAAGGGGTACCAGAAAGCAAAACAGAGCTAAATCATTACTTCAAGGACATAAACAAGTGAAACATGTTAAATGGAAAAAAAAGGGAGTGGTGAAAACAGTGTAAGAGCCCACCCATTTTCTGAAAAGAAATTAAAGAACAACTTAGGTACATGTGTTATGGTGTCTTTGTCATAGAACTTAGGAGACAGACGAATTCAGATCTCTGAATTCAAGGTTAGTCAGGCCTACAAAACAAGTTCCAGGACAGCCCAACTTAGTTGGTACTATCAAAACAAAAATCTGGTGAAGATATCATTGAACAAGGGAGCCATGTTTTGGCTCCAGCAAGTAGCAGAATTTGGCAGCTTAAGCCAGATGGATTTAATTTTAATATCAAGAACAAATGAAAGATGTTATGGAATCTCCCTCTAACTAAAAAAGTCACTGCATGCAGGCATGTGGCAAGGGTGCACCTGCATAGAGGATTAGAAAGGTCATTGTGTGAAGATGAGAATGTGGTCACGGTGTGAAGCTGAGAATGCGAGGAAATGCCTCAGAGATCTCAAGATGTTAGAGAAGCCAGAACCATGGGATACTTCTGTAGGAAACCAGCTAAAAGAGAATAACACCAAACTCATGAGAATGAAGTGTGTTGCAGTCAAAACTACTAAAAGGGAGTTGGAGATCTTAAGTATATTTTAACACCAGTCTTGGGGATACAGAGTTTTGAGTTTGCAAGGTTGTTTTTCAATATGTTTTTGGTCTAATATTTTCTCACTATGCATCCTTTCTAGATTTTAAATGGTAATCTATATACTGTGCCATTATATGTTGGAAGTATGTGAGCTGCTTTTTGCTTTCGATTGTAGAGGTGATTATGCTTAAGTCATTTTATGGATCTCATAATAAATTTCAAGATTTGGACTTTTAAGTAAGTTTAAATTCAGACCGCTATAAACTATGGGGACTTTTGAAGTTGTACTGAATGCAGTTCTACTTTTTGAAATGTCATAAGCCTATGGGGTCCAGGGAGTGGAATGTGGTGGTTTAAATAGGAACAAGCCACGTAGGCTCATGTGTACAAACCTTTAGCCTATACAGAGTGACACTATTGGAAAGCATGTCCTTATTGTAGTAGATACGGCCTTGTGGGAGGAAGTATGTCACTGTGGAGACAGTATTTGAGGTTTCTGATGCTCAAGCTATGCCTAGAGTTACACAAAATCTTTAGCTGACTTGTAATCAAAATATAGAACTCTCATCATCTTCTCCAGCACAATGTCTGATTATCCTCTGCCATATTTTTTTACCATGACAACAGTAGACTAATCTTCTGAAACTGTAAGCAATCCTAACTCTTTTCATTTATAAAAGCTGACACATGTCCTTGTATCTCCCCTCAGCATTAAAGTTTATCCTAAGACAGAGACAGGATTCCAGTATTTTTCAGTCTGGTAGTATGAAGTATGATTTGAAACATGTTCACACACCCACACACACACACACACACACACACATATATATATACATATATATATATATATATATATATATATATATATAATTTATTGGAATAACTTAAAGGTTACAATCCTACTAATCCAACCATGGCTAGCTGTGAAGGGAAAGTCCAAGAATATAGTATTTGCTCAGTTCCACTAGGCTGGGTGTCTCAGATAGTTTTCAGTATATGATGGAATCCTGAAGTGTCAGCTCTGAGGCCACTAACGGAACAGATGTACTAACAAGGTGAAAGGAGGTAGGCAAAGATCAAAAATATTCCTTCTCCCACTATTCACATATAGGCCTCCAGCAGAAGGTGAGTGTCAAAATAAAGGTCTGTCTTCCTCTCTCAAGATCTGGAGTACAGCTCTGTCTTCCCCCCTCCAAGATCCAGACTGGAAATAGATTCACCAATTTCAAAACAAACAGAAAATTTCTCACAGTTATGTCTGTCATTTGATATCTATATATCTACATACTGTTATAAATATATATTTAGAAAGGTAGATATTTAGATAGATGGATAGGTAGATAGATAGATAGAGAGATAGATAGATAGAGAGATAGATAGATAGATAGATAGATAGATAGATAGATAGATAGATAGTTGGATAGATGTCATACTATATGTGTTTATGAGATAATGTGTGTATGGATAAAGCATGACATTTAAATACATGTATATTAAGCAAACTGATCAGAATAATTTTTTGATCAAGTACCTTAAATACTTATCTTCTTGCTATACGATAATGGTCACAATCATTTCACATGAGAAATTTTAAATTATATTATCAATAATAATTAATTGTAGTTATTCTGTTTCCTATAGAACATTAGAAGTATTTCTCCTAGGCAGAGGTTTGATATTTATAATACTACTTTAGGTAACATGTGATAACAATGTCACTGAGTCTCCATATTTCTGAATAATGACTTAGATTTATCACTTTCTTGTGTTCTTAAAATTCAAGAAAGGAATAAATTAACTTTTTGGCTTTAGCATAAAATCTTTAGATGTAGTGGTTGGAGAGATGACTCAGTATATCAGAACAGTGTCTAATTTTTCAGAGTATGCAGGTTTAATTCCCAGCATGCCCATAGCAACTAACTCCCACTCTAACAGTTTCAGGAGGCCCAACTCCTCCTTTTCTGGCTTCTGTAGGCACTTTACACACATAGTGCACTTACAAATATATAAAGAAAATATCCATGCATATTAAATAATACTAAATATATTTAAAAACCTTTTGGTGCAAGAAATATTTTAAGCTGCCTAAAATTAATTTACTCAGCTAGCTTTACAGATTCATACAAAGAAATTTCTCCTGGATAGTTACTAATATATATCAACCAAAATATCGTTTTCTTTGCAATGCCAGTTTTTCATAGGGCTAAGGGGAATCCTACAGAAGGATCAGATACATATTGTTTCAATTTTCAAAGAAAGGGTGTTTCTTACTTTAAAAATTGTAAAGTGTAAGATCAAGTTTCAAAGATTCTATTCCTTGCTAGTTATTACATTTTCATAAATAGCATTTTACATTCAAATATTGTGACATGCACTACTTCTAAGAGTTGTTGTACGTCTTTAGAGTTTATGAAAATGCATGGATATGCTTCATAAATAATGGCATTAGTTATACATTGAAAATTTTCTTGATTGTTATAGAAAGTTAACAGTGAGTGCAAGCATAAGTGTGTGAACCCATCAAATATTAGACAATGTAAGAAGTACTGTGACTTTGCGGATTTCTAGCAATATTTATTTACTATAATATAAATTATAATACATTTACATTTATTTGCAGCTAAGAAAACACATAGAATAATTGTAGCATATCACGTGTAATCAACAAAAACAGATATGTCCTAGAAAAATCAGTGCGAATTCTCAGCTTATAGACACACACACATACACACAGACACACACACACAGACAAACACACACACAAGTTTTAATTTTTTCTTTAACATATTTGTACATATATAGGGTGCATTCTGCTTACTATAAAACCTACTATCTCTTATATCCTTCATACCACACCTTACCTTATAAATGCTTTATATTCCCTTACAAATATTCATGTTATCTTTTCTTGTTGCTCTTTTCTTTTTTATTGGTTGACTGGTTGGTTGTTGTTGCTGTTGTTGTTAAATTTAGTTATTCTATATGACCTCATGTTTACTTTAGTAGGTGGACAACTGGAGGCAGTGACATCTTCCTTGGAATACAGCAGTACTGAACACTTCATCAGGAGGCATCACGGTCACATCTGGCTCTATAATTTACATAAAGACTGTTGCCTATTTTCGGTGAGAGAGAAGTAAGCCTTGCACAGTCCTTCTCCCTGTCTTTTAGTTTAAGCTTACATTGTTTTCACCTATTATTCAAAAGTTATTCCATGTCTTTAGTCATCTTAAAAATGTTTTGTAGATGGCTGAACTTTCAATCTTTACCTGTCACCTTGACAGTGATATGCTACAAAGAAGCATCTCTAGTTAAAGCTGGAAATGGAATTATGCAATCTTTGGCTATAATCATAAATATTTTGAAGGGAGCTTGACCAATGGCAGTTTATCTAATTAAAAGCAATAAGTTCATTGCTCAGACCTTGACTACATGTGTTGTAACACCCCAATGTATTTTTGATTTGGGAGTATGTAGACTGGTTAAGAACAAAAGAATACTATATAAAACCAAAACCATTGCATATGGCAAAGTTGAATATAATTTTGTTTTTAATGAAGTTAAAATATTTCTGTTGCAAAATGGAATGAAATATTTGTTTAAGAACCTTATCAATTCTGATTGGCACAAAATTAATGAGAAGCAGGAATCATGAAATATAGTTATTTTTCATGGCTTGCACATTAGACAGTGTTTTGGATTTATCACATTTAACACTATCTGTGGGTATAGAAATAGTAGTCCCTTGAGTGGCATTCCTGCTTTGAAATTTCTACATGCAGGGGTAGAAATGTGTTTTGAGTCTGTCTAATTTAAAAATTGTATTTAATATTAGTATTTTTTAGTATTTGAAGTTAAATTTCCCTTGATACTGGAAGAAAGCAAATTAGATATAAATCGTTATTAAGATAACTGAAAGTTTTATGTTCTCTCTTATTGAAGACAAATCAATATATGTAATATGCTTTTATTATCCCTTAAGATTATAGCTTATTAATTAAAATAAAACCAACCATATATAGATAGATATTATTTACCTTGCCATAGTAAAGGCTTAGATTAAAAAACTAGATCCAGTAGTACAGACTGTGCTGGAACAATTTTTGTGTTGTCAATAAATCTGTGTTTTGATTTAGGAAACACAGTAAGAATTCTATTTTCACAGTAATTATTTTGTCAAGTATCTTGAAAATAAGTTATGTTGGATTATATATTAAATAAAGAAAAATTCATTCTTTTTTTACTATGTGGAAAAATATGTAAAATGATACATATAATCCTTTAAAATCATAAATTAGTATTTTTATATTTATGTATATGCTAATGCATTTTGTAAATATCATCAGAAACAATGCCATCAATAGAAAGAAGATTGTATCAGATTTATTAGCTTTATAGTTATTCTTAGACTCACATTCAGAATTTTTTTGAAGAATTCAGTATAAGACACCCTCTTATCATGGAATATTTTGATAAATTTGACCACACTATGAAAATATGATCTGTAGGTAAACTCTATTTGTGATAGAACTTAAACTTGATATTATCATACAGTTCCCATAGAAAGTCTTTTGATTTTTTGTACATTTTTGGTTTTGTTATTTATTCGTAGTAGTTTTTAGTAAAAATATTCTTGTTTTTCTAGAAAAAAAAGCATCATGATTACTGTAAATAAATATTTATAATTCAACTCACATTTATCTTAAAATTATGATAAAATAACTTATTTTCTTTCATTTCAAGTTTGAAAATTACTATTTATTAAGTCACTTGACTAGAACTTTTCTGAGTAGTGTAGACTATCCATTTAATGAGGAATAACTTATTTGGAACAGTTGCTCCTAATAAAATTTCTGACTTACAGTTAGCTTTCTCTGAGAAATGATTAGTGTTTGACATAAATTTGGTGGTAATCTCTGAGTGGAGATTTCCAAAATCATGAAAAGGAAAAAATATCTTCAGAAATTATAATTTTTTTGGGGGGGGGGTTTGAGACAGGGTTTCTCTGGGTAGCCCTGGCTGTCCTGGAACTCACTCTATAGACCAGGCTGGCCTCAAACTCAGAAATCCACCTGCCTCTGCCTCCCAAGTACTGGGATTAAAGGCGTGCGCCACCACTGCCCAGCTCACAAATTATTTCTATTCAGAACAAATGTCTTTTCAACTGATAGAATGACAGATCATTAAATGTTGGTAAAGAATTGGCTTGTGTGTTAGGGTGGTTTGAATGGCAATGGCTTCTGCAGGCTTAAATAGTGATGATTTCTATCTCAGCTGCTGCTGATTAAGAGGTATGATCCTTGGCAGGAGGGGTCTCATTTGAGGTGGATTTTTGTTGAGGTCTAGAATCACCCCATAAAACACATGGATACTGACCTTAGTTAAACAGAAAATGTTTTCTAAATGGACACCCCAAGACTGAGCAGGGGAACAACTCCTGACCGTGAACTGAAATTGTGTCCTGGAAAATTCTGTGTGTCAACTTCAAAAGGCTAAAGCCACAAACCCTACAATGAGTAGCTACTGGAAGTGCTACGTGGTGGTAAGCCCTGACTTAAGCCATTTTAGAAGCAAGAGTTCATCCTCATCTTTAATTTTATGGGTCCTAAGTGAAGTTTATGTTACGGAGTTTCTTAAGATTAACAAATGTCATAACATACAGAACATAAGAGACTATGTGGTCAGCATGATCCTGTTCTGAATCAAGTTACTTTTCTGTGTCAAGGACTGGGAGGCTTATCATAGCAACAATATGAAATAGCTGGTAGGCATGGAACAAAATAGATATAGCTATGGTAATAGTTCTTGCCTCAACAATTCCCCCTTTTGAGTTGTTCCAGTGAATCAAGTAATTGACACAAATTTTTCCTCTGAAGGACTCCTACTGTCAGAGGGACACACCAGACGTCTACACCAGCCTTTTTTTGATGTTTTTTTCCTGTCTCTGTCTCTGTCTCTCTCTCTCTCTGATATTTTTTATTTGACTAAGTTTAGACTTTAATTATGTATGAATGGTTAGCTTAGAAACACCATTGTTCACATAGGTAAACCTCTTTGTTGCAAGGAGATTACTGCAAGCTTTCTTCTGTTTTTTTTGTTTTTGTTTTATATATATATATATATATATATATATATATATATATATATATATAATTTTAGCTAGTGAACCATGAGAGTAAGTTAAATGCTTGACTGAGTGTATTTTCGGTTTTTGTTTTGGTTTTTGTTGTTGTTGTTGTTGTTGTTGTTGTTTTTCTTCTAAATTCTGACAGGTCTTTCTTGATGAATTTATTAAGTATTTAAATTTTTGATCTTCTTTAATAAGTGCAGCTGATCTCATCCTGGTAGAACCCATGCCTACTAAGGAGGACACTAGTACTGGTAGATGTGCCTCTCTAGCTCAGGAAACACAATAGAAATTTTTACTAGAGTTTTTTACCAGTATGATTTTTCAACAGGTCCATCAGGTGTTGTCTGAAGACAACAGGTCGAGGTCCTGATATTTCTGGGGTGGTGAAATTCAGATAAGAGTGATGAATCCAGGATTGGACCACACCTACATTCATGGCCATCAGGCTTTTTATTTGTGGAGGAGAAACATGGGAGAGTCTGAACTTACCTTGTCTTAAATACCATGTAACAAACAATTCTCCAGTTGTCCTCTGTTTATAGCTTACACCAGCCCCTGAGCAGTGAACAGAGACATTGGGCCATTTAAGCCCAGTGGTTATTGTACCAAACTCGAGGTAGTCACTTTTTTCATTGTGACCATATCTTCTTGGAGACCTTAGAGGCCACTGTTAGGATTTGGGAGTCTTTGTCTTTTATAAACATATTAAATGCCACATTCAGCTGATCTCTGACAAGTTTGAGGGCTAATACCTACCTTCATAGATGAGTTAAACAACCTGTGTCGATCTTTATGTGCTCTAAATTGTACCTTGCAAACAGAAAACAGAATTTTTGTTGTAATGAACTGTATCAGTACTTAGCATGACCTCAAATATATCTGTGAACATACTAAAGAATTTGAACATTTATAAGGTTACTGACTATCAATCACTGTTAAATTTGGGCCTTAAAATTAGAGTTTTGAATTAAAGCTCTTCTAGTATGAAAATAAATCTTTTTTTTTAAATCACGAAGAAACTTCTGGTCAGCTTTTCTGGAAGTCGCTTTCACTTTCCAACTACATTTCAGGTGATCTTCCCTCTGCTGTTCTAAATACGATCCATTTCTCTCCCCTGCATCATGGAGATTCTCAGTCAACCTTTTCCAAGTTCTTAGCCTGCAGACTTCTAAAGGTCCTATTCCATCTCCCTTTGCTCAGTCATTGGCTGCTGGCATCTTTATAGATCAGTCAAAACATAATTGGGGACAAGAACCTCCAGCGTTTGGACACACAGATTCCTGATGAAATCAAAGCAGTAGAACCAACAATAGATTATGAGTTTCTTAAAAAAAAAAAAAAAAAAAAACTGATACTGGTTGAGAATACACTGCCCTTTAAGTTTGCTTTCTAGTGTAATTGAAAATGAATTTATCCAAATTCTGTTAAGTTATTCTGGAACTTTTTTCTGTTATTTTGTAGATGACATTATTTTATTTTATTTTTAATTTTTATTAATCATTCCATTTGTTTATATCTCAAACGATATTCCACTTCCCTGGTTACACTCTACCAATTCCTTATCCCATGATATCCCACTTCTCTGTTAATGCCCCTGTCTACACCTGCCACACCCTACCCTACATCTGCTCTCCCCCCCCTCTCTTTTGCCTGTATGACAGTGCTCCCCCATCCACATACTCTCTTCTACCCCACCGTTTCATCATCCCCCTGCTCTACGGCATCAAACCTCCCCTGGACCAAGGGCCCCCCACTCATTGCTCTTGGAAAAGCCCATCCTATGATACATATGTCTCTGGAGCCAAAGATCCCTTTCTGTCCACTCGTTGGTTGATGGTCTAGATTCTGGGAGAACTGGATTATCAAGCCATCCTATGTTGTTTTTTCAATAGGGTTGCAATTCCCCTCTGCTCCTCCAGTCCTTCTCTCAGCTTCCCCACCAGGTTTCCTGAGTTCAGCCTGATGTTTGGATCCAAGCATCTGCCTCTACACTGGTCAGTTACTGGATGGATCTCCCCAGGAACTGCCATACTTGGTTCCTGTCCCCATGCGCCCTTGACCATGGCAATAGTGTTGGGTTTGGTGTCTGTCGACAAGATGTATCCTCAGCTAGATCTGTTTCTCAGTTGGCCCTTTCTTCCATCTCTGTTCCATTTTTTGTAACTTAATTTTAGATATTATATGTCCATTTCTACAGTTTCTCAATGTAATACAAGTATCAAAAAGTCTAAATTCACAATCCACAATAACTAATTGTCAATTTGAAATTTTAAATAGTAAAAATAAGCACTGTAAATAGATGCTCAAAGCACTATCCATCAGTTCAGTAGCATTTCAGGTCTTTATGGAGAGTCAAGTCCTTTTAACTCTGCCAAAATTCAATATGAAAAGCCATATCTGTAAAAGAAATAAATAAAACAGAAATCTAGTTTAAAGCATTTCGTTAAAAATGAAATTCTAAATGACTTTCTAGTATGGAGCTTTAGTGTCATCTAAGGGCTAACATAAAATAGAATGTAAATGAACATTTTCCTTTGCGTGTTCTGATGTTGTATCAGAATCACAGAAAAGGTAACAAATTCCAATGTTGTTTACTCCTATATTTGTAATGACTCCAATTCCTGGTGTCCATGGTTTACATTAGACTAAGAAATTTACTTTTATTTTAGGATAAATTTAAGTAATTTAATTCACAGGAAGAATGAAATCCTGCCTTAGCACTCCATTCACCCTATGTGATATTATACAGTGAATGTTAATAATAAATGTTTTTGTATTGTTTAGAAGACATAAGAAGCTCAAAGAATTTGTTCTATGTGTTTCCTTTGACATATATATATATATATATATATATATATATATATATATATATTTCCAAGAAATTTGATATAAAACTGTATTAGGAAAGAGAATATAGCCTAGGTTATGAAATCTTAACAAATGAACATATCAAAGGCAAATTTTCTTCCAGCTCCAGGCTTAAGAGAAAATTGTGTTTGGTCAAACATCTAAACTGACAAGAAGAATTTCATGCCTTATAGATAACAGACAGGACAGAAACTCAGCAAGAAAGAAACATTTTCAAGAATTTAAAAGTAAATAAATGAATAAAACCTTCACTGATACTTAGGGTCAGATAGTATGAACTCATCTCTCCTCACACATCGTCAGGTACAAGATGCAAAAACACTTTGTGAAACAATTATCAAAGGATTCCAAGTAACATTATTCAATGTGTGTGTGAAGAATCATAAATATGAATTAAATAAAAAAATAGTAAGACCATCCCAGTAATCATAGAAATATTGAGTGTGAAATCCAAATCAACACAGGACATGAACCAACAACAGAGAATATTTTTTAAATAAAAATAAAATGTCATATTTTTTTTTAATTTTATAAAAGAGTACTTTTTAATTTTTTAATAAAAATGTAATTTTCTGGTTATTTTTTGTAGGGTTATCCATTTGTTAAAATTATGCTTGGTTCAACATGTATATGTACTTTCTCAGTTTTATTACTTATATTCACATTATTACTCATCTTTCTTATTTTATAACTTTCTGTTTCTTTAGGTTTTTTTTTATTTCTCATTACAGTAATTTCTATGAATACTGTTTCACTGCCTATGTCTAAAATGCATAAAAATATGGGCAGGGTCATTTAGGTATTTGCAGAAGTTATTTGAGTATTGGCTTAGAAAATATACTAGGTATACTCACTAAATTGATTAAAAAGGATCAAAGTATAGGGCTAGTAAGATGGCACAGCTATAAGACTGCTTGCTTCCCAGCCAGACAGAGTGAGTTTAATTGCTGGAATCCACATGAGGATGGAGAGAATCACCTTTTACAATGTGCTCTTAAAAATCCACACATGTGCTATGACATACATGTTTTCATCTCCAAATGAGTAAATAGATAAATGCAATCTAAAAGTGAAGAGTACTAATGTAAGTAAGTATGCCATTAGCTAATGGAAATTTCTTCAAAAGTTAATGAGGCATGCTAGTTCTGCAAAGTGCCTAATCGTCTTCACCCAGAGTGACATTTTGATTTCAAGTATGCAGTTTGATATATTTGGTATCAGATTGGGTTGAGCTTATCAGTAAATTTATGACATGGAAAAATTCTGTCCTCTCACTCCTTGGCTAAGCTTTTATTTGGAAATGGAGGGATCAAATATACTACTGAGAGGGGTGTGTAAAAAGGAAAAACATTCTACAGTTCAAATTCTGCTGGTCCATGTGTACTGGTTCATATGTAACACTATACCTTGATAGACATGGACAAACACTGCAACAGCCCCAAATATAAAACTGACTACATACCAAAACACAGATATTATCAAAATTCAACTTTGTGAATCAACTAGTTTTACTGGAAATGCTTACAAGATATAGGTGGGGGTTATACACAGAAGCAAAACTGAGGAAAAGAGAGATGGATCACCAATTTCCATTACACCACCAGTGATGGTTCATGAAGGATAAGCACACGTATGTGCATACTACACAAATTTCAGTAAGCTCAGTAGATGGGTATGTGTCCTTTCTTTGGGGCAGCTCTCCTGGTCTCTGATTCTTTTAAGCCACTCAACTTTGTGAGTTTTCTAGGCTGCTGAAACATCTCTGCCTCTACCAGGAAGCTCTACTTGTCTAAGAATGACTTTCAGCAGTACTTACTGCTTAAATCCTCCAAAAGGTGAAGGGTCGAGTAAATTTCATCAGTTTCAGAAACTCTGTGAAGCTTTTGAAATTATGACTTGTGTTGAGTAATGTCTCTGTAAAATGGAGCGTTACTCTCATGTTAGAAATTAGAATACAGCTTTGTGTCACTATCTCTTAAACATCCTGTACTGTAATATTCAGTTGTTTCAGTTATATTTTTTATATTCTATGTTTTAAGAAGTACATCTATGACATGAAAAGCTCTTAAAATTGGATGAACTTACTATGCATGGTATAACGGTATTGACAATAAATTATGATTTTTTAAATGATTTCTTAAATAAATAAAAGTAGTAGAGAAATTTTAAAATACTTTAATATATTTTAAATAAAGTAAATAATTTATACTAAATAATATGTTTACTGTTAGCTCAAATATATCCCCATTACTTCTGTCCTGGCTAGTTTTATGTGAATTTGGCATAATCTATAGTTATCTCAAAATAGGGAACTTCAATTTGGAAAATGCGTCTATAAGATCTAGCTATAGGAAATGTATTAATTAGTTATTGATAAAGAAGGGGCAAGACCATTGGGGATGTTACCATCTCTGGGCAAGCAGCAAGCTTTTGGAGCAAGCCAGTAAAACATTATCCCATAGCTTCTATAACAGCTCATGCTTTCAGCTTCCTGATCTGCTGTAGTTCCTGGCTTTATTGTCTTATGTGATTAACTGTTAAATGGAGCTTCCAGTGAAAAAAGGTATTCCCTCCCTACATTTTCTTGGCTCCTGTTGTTTGATTACAGCATTAGTAACCTAAGACAGCCAGCAATCCCCCCAAGAGTGTATGGAAGTTTTTAGTGTGATATACTTTTAAAAGACCAATTTATGAAATTATATTTTCTAGAATAAAGAATTTATACTAAGACAATTTTATGGCTGTGTTTGTTGATTCACACACAGTAAATATTTATGAAACACTAAATAAAATATTTATAACATTTGACATAATAATCACCAACAATTCATTAAAAATTCCAGAAATGTAAAACTTTCTCCAACAGAGATTGATGGATTTTGCCTATAAGCTCTCTACAAGAGAATTATATTGAATTTGAGGATAGTCTGGTTAAATTGCACATTTCAGACAAGCTTGACCTACAGCAGAGTGAGAGACTATGTCAAAAAATACACTAGCATGGTGGGATAATTATATAAACGATATATTGCAAACCAGTGAAGCATGGAAAAGTCAGTGTCCGTGTGTAGCTATTAAACACTTTGCAAAATATTGAATAGAATAAGACAGTAATTTAAAATGAAATCAGTTTATATTAGATATTACTTGTCTGTCAAATGAAGTTCTGGATCATAAGTTAGGAAACCATAAAACTAGATGAAACTAGTTAAAAGTAAAATGATAAGTGAGGCTTGTATCTTTATCCATTTTAATTTATTTCAAAGGAAAATATAGAAGGAGATATTAGAACACTGTTTTAGGAGTCCATTAATTAAATAAGAAATTCAAGAACTATTCATATTCTTAGAGCATTTAATAACAAATATTTATGTCTATATTTTAGAAGCTCTAATAACAGGCTTCAACAATTTATATTAAACAGAGAAAGGAAATACAAAGCTCTCTGTACTGGCTGGTTTTGTGTGTCAACTTGACATGAGCTGGAGTTATCACAGAGAAAGGAGCCTACCTTGAGGAAATGCCTCCATGAGGTCAAGGTGTAAGGCATATTTTCAATTAGAGATCAAGATGGGATCAAGAGGGTCCCTTGTGGTTGGTACCATCCCTGGGCTGGTAGTCTTGGGTTCTATAAGAAAGCAAGCTGAGCAAACCAGGAGAAACAAGCCAGTAAGTAATATCCCTCCATGACCTCTGCATCATCTCCTGCATCCTGACCTGCTTGAGTTCCAGACCTGACTTCTTTTGGTGATCAACAACAGTGTGGAAAGTATAAGCTGAATAAACCCTTTCCTCCCCAACTTGCTTCTTGGTCATGATGTTTATGAAGGAATAGAAACCCTGACTAAGACACTCTCCCATATTTTAAGTAGTAAAATATGTCTCACATTCTCTCATGGGAAGACTTAAGAATTAATTAAGGGTTTGTTTCTGAATGATTAGAAAACAAATAACTACACAGGGTACTTTCAATATGGCAGGAATTATTTTATAGATATTACCTTATAAACATGCCAATTACTATGAAATTATTTATAATATACACATTTATCAAAATATTACATTGTGTACCATAAATATTTTCAAATAATGTCAACTCACAAAATAAAACTGTATTATTAATATATACAAACAATAATTGCTAACTTTTTTATTCACTTCTGTCTCTCAGATTGTTTTCTTGGAATTTTAGCCAGTGATGCCTGGTAGAATTAATTAGAGACTTGAAAAGAATGCAAACATATCTTTCCATTAAGTGTTGCAATCTCTTCAGAGAAATTGGTTTTAATTACTTCCATTTTTTACAATGTAATAAAACTATTTGTGGATAAAACTTCCTCTTATTGCATCAATGTGCATATTTTGATAATATTTATAATTATTTTCTGCTTTTAAATTCAGTATGTTAGCCAGCTCAATACATTAATTAATTTTAGACCATGACACTAATTAAATGGAAAACAGCACAAAGAACCCTGTTGTCTTTAATTAGTGACTTGTCTACAGAAAACCTGGATAGAAAATAATGGAGCAACAGGATTGAGAAGCCAGAAAGTAGAATCAGAATTGGATTAAGATGAGATACAATGAGTCTTGCTATTTTTCCATGTATTAAAATGTCAATGCAAGGGCAGTGTTTTAGAAGAAACTGAGAATATAGTTGAAGAATTTTGAAAACTGTGTCCCTGAACCAGACTAAGATGATCATAACATCCATTGAAGGATGATCAAACAACCAGAGACATACTCATAAAGGAAACTGAATCTTCACATTTGGAGATGTGTTGTAAATTGTATTATGCCTATACATTTTTTGAAAAGAGTATGTAATGTTTTGATGAGTTTTCTTAATTACTGAAGAACAATGTGTGATTTACATGAGGGATCTTTAGTAATAGCTTAAATTATTCTTGGGAAACCTCAACCAGATAAGTATAAAGTTCATGAATAAAGAAGCAGCCTTTGAATTATAGGGTATAGAAGGAAATTATTGTGAATGATATATAAAGATCATTTGGATTTCGAAGTTAGATATATACCAAATAAAAACTATATCAATATATATATACATATATATATATATATATATATATATATATATATATATATAAAATTAGTATTTGCATAATTTCCTTTCTTGATATATATATTCCAAAGGGAAAAAATACAATATTGTTCACTAATTATTGGAAGCAGTGAAAATATATTGGGAACTAATAAAAAACAAAGCTGCACCAATAGATACAGTGATTCATGGAATTATACATGCAAATGAAAGGCAGCAAGTTATTTGAACAGTGTTGAGACATTACTTGTTACATTTGTATTGATAACAATATAGAAAAATCATTTAAAATAAATGGATCATTTTTGTTAACTATATCATCAGCTCAGATACCATTGGAAATATTTTACTATTCATATTAATAAGGGTGGATATTCTATGGAATTTGTTAAATAGTTATAATATATACATTCAATTTATAAGAAGAGTATGTTTGGGTATGCTACTCAATCCAGTATCATAGAAGAATAAAAATCAGTGAATCTTTTATTTTATTTTTTACTCTATAACAAAGCCAACTTTTTATTATGCTGTTAGGAAGGGTAGTAGAAATTATAGTTAATGGGCTGTCAGTCAAAAGTAAACACTTATTGATGCTGAATTTGAAATTGATCCATTCTTATCTCCTTGCACAAAGGTCAAGTCCAAGTGGAATAAGGACCTCCACATAAAACCAGATACACTGAAACTAATAGAAGAGAAAGAGAGGAAGAGCCTTGAACACATGAGCACAGGGGAAAAGTTCTTGAACAGATCACCAATGGCTTATGCTCTGAGATCAAGAATTGACAAATGGGATCTCATAAAACTGCAAAGCTTCTTTAGGGCAAAGGAAACTGTCAATAGGACAAAACAGAAACCAAGAGATTGGGAAAAGATCTTTACCAATCTGACATCTGATATGGGGCTAATATCCAATATATACAAAGAACTCAAGAAGTTAGACTTCAGACAACCAGAAGGAAAGACTAGGACTGGAGTGTGTGAGTATGATTGGGTGCTTAATGTGAAAGTCTCAATAATCAATTGTGTTGAACAATACATACATACATACATTCATACATACTACATATAAATATACATACTTTGGGACTTATTTCTCATTCTCTTCTCAAAATATTTAAAACTATTAATGAATATTTTAGTAAATATTGAAAACATAATTATGTGTATAAAATGCAGACTCTAAAATCAGTGTTACCTACTTCAAACTGTCTCTTTGCTGTTTTTAGAAACTCTTCTTCAATATTAGTGTTTTGTTTCTGTTTATAATTTAGTTATACTCATGTATATGGCTCAAAAGAGATATCTAGAAATTCTAAACTGTATTTATATCTTTGCCTATAAATTTGCAATGTATTTCGTATGTTAATTTTAAAAAAATAAATAATAAAAATCTCAAAATGTGATAAACCTTAAAGCTGTATTATTAAATGATGATTAGATTTATAAAAGTATAAAAAGTATTCTTATTTCTTCCCAATATTCCATTCAAAGGTCAATATTTATAAATGCCTACTAGTATTCCTGTTCCATAAATAGTTTTAGAAGAAGCTGTACATTTGTATTTTTTCTATAATAGAAACAAAGAAAGAATTTCCTACAATGAAATTACAAGTACCTGTAAGATTTCTATATTTAAAATTCAAAGTAGCCTTTTATATCAGTAGCCACAGAGTTTAATAATGTTCAAATGTAATTAATTTCTGTAAATCCTTCTCCAAACTATTATGTAAAGTATTTGTCTGATCATCATGTCAGAAGAAAAAAGCCTTCAAACAAAGTATGTATGTCTCACACAATGAGCATTTTATCTACTGTCAAAGGAACCTCTTTCTTTATATCTTTCAGAAGTTTTAAAGAAAGAATCTTTGAAAGAGACATCCATATAATTGCAAATAATCTCTTTCTACATAGGTTGTCTGGTATAGAATGGAAATAGTTTTGTCAGACTTTTGTAATCCATATCCTTTTGCATAAATGAGCTTTTATAATGCACACTATTGAATATTCTCTATTTATGACAGATTAAAGCATACATTTTCAACAAAGTAAGAACATGCTTTGTGTGTCCTAATTGTTGCATGTGAAATATTTTCCTGCATTAAATTTTTATTAGGTTTGCTTTCAATCACTACAGATGACATTTTATGTTTTATTAGGGTTGTTTTAGTCACCACATCTGTACATTCTACATGTAAATGATATCATTACATTATTTACATATAGAATTAAATTTTATTTGTATTTTTGTCCTAGATTTATATATGGTTCTTGATTGATTTATTCAAATTAACATTTGCTATACACCTTTAACTGTATTGTCATTAAAATATTTATAAGTAGCGTATATATGTATGTATATATATATACATATATACATACATATATATATACATATATATATATATATATGCTGAGTACATTTAAATATTACTTGAGTATAATACCTGAAATATGTTGATAAATACAGTAAGTAGTAAAAAATAATTAAAAGAAGACTTCCAAGAAATGAGTGAAGAGATTGGATATAGTTGTTTTGGTGAAGCAAGAATGTACTTTGTGTATAATACAATTATGTACCTAGTTCATTGAAAAAAATTTGTGTGTGTGTGTGTGTGTGTTTGTGTTAGAGCATATGTATATTCTAAAAAGATAGACTGCAATAAGCTTACATATCTGAATATTTGGTTTCTAGTTAATGAGCTGTTTTAGCTGGATTAGGAGGTATCTTATTAGGAGGAGCTTCAAAAGTTCATAAGCCCAGGCCAGGCCCAGTGTCTCACACTCTCTGCTTGCTGCCTGTGGATTAGAAAATTGTTCTCAGCTACTGTTTAAGCACCATATTGGCAATCCATGTCACTATGCTCCACACCATTAACATTATGATAATAGACTAATCAGAAAATATAGGCTAGCCTCCATGTAAATGCTTCCTTTTATAAGGGTTAATTGGTCATTGCAGGGACCAATTCAAGGAGCCAAACATTCAAATATAAGAGTCTATGTGGCAAATCTTGTTCAAAAGTGTTTACACTGAGTGTATGTGTGTGTGTGTGTGTGTGTGTGTGTGTGTGTGTGTGTAATAGAAAATGACAGAACAGTTATTCTATTAAAGACAAATTATGTTTGCAAGTAGTAGTCTCACTCTTTATTTAATTAGAATTTAATTTTAGAAAACTTTCAAACAACATGGAGTAATGGATTTTTCTATTAATTAAAGTAATTAAGAAAATAAACCTACCTTGCTAGAACACTGTATATGTAAATAGAAATAAACAAACAAATATAATATTTGGTCATTAGAAGATGCATAGATTATTCTTCACTGTGGACAGCAGATTGTGTTGCTGTTAGTATAATTGTCAAAAAACTATCCATTCTGTTTAATTCATAGAGATCATGTTTCACAAATCTAAAAAAAAAAAAAAAAATGAGCAGAGGGAGCAGAAACTGATTATAAAAGTGAATATATCTTATGGCATAAACAGATAATATTCTTTTATTTTTGAGAATATCAAATACATTATGAAAGCAATAAAAGTCAATATTAGGCCAGAAGAAAATCTACATAAAATATCCAAAGGCAAAATATCATAAAGAGTACTGTGTCATTGCAATAAAAGCAGATATTAATATGAAAACATTTCAATAAAACAGCAAGAACAAGCACTTGGACATTTACAAATATTAGGTTAAGACACTTCATTAAATAAAACAGTATTTTGGTCAAAAAGGAAATGAGATTCATTAATTCAATGTGTCTGAAATATTGCAGTAGTAAGTTATCATAGATAAATCTGCGTATATAAAAAACTTACTGGAGAAAACTTTGGAGGCATGGACAATTGACAGGATGAGTGTATATGCATAGTTATGTATGTTTTGTGTGTGTTTGTTTAACATATTATATAAAAAAGTAAATGGATGAGAGGATATCAAATTATGCTTACAATAATACAGAAGATGTGAAACATAACTAAAGAAACCACTTAGAATCATAGGACAGTGAGAGTGTCCTAAAATGTAAAGTAGATTTCCTTATTACATTGAAAGGCATGGGAGAAAAGCATACATAAGATCATTCATTATGCATAGAGATTATACATAGAAGATTTGAAAATGGGATACAGTACAAATGTATGTGGAAGGATATAGTTGTTAGGCCTCCTCATAAAGCCTAGAGAGAGAGAGAGAGAGAGAGAGAGAGAGAGAGAGAGAGAGAGAGA
>JANHMN010000001.1:224841977-224918608 GCA_030674055.1 Rhabdomys pumilio | reverse complement strand
GAGGGAGAGGGAGAGGGAGAGGGAGAGGGAGAGGGAGGGAGAGGGAGAGGGAGAGGGAGAGGGAGAGGGAGAGGGAGAGAGGGAGAGGGAGAGGGAGAGGGAGAGGGAGAGGGAGAGGGAGAGGGAGAGGGAGAGGGAGAGGGAGAGGGAGAGGGAGGAGAGGGAGAGGGAGAGGGAGAGGGAGAGGGGGAGGGGGAGAGGGAGAGGGAGGAGAGGGAGAAAGAAAGACAGAAAGACAGATAGAGAAATAGACACAGAGAGGTACAGAGAAATAGATATTCCAGGAACACAAACATGTTTATGTTTCTAAACTATATGATAGCCTCAAAAAGAATGGATTACTTTCCTTGCACTTGTAATTAAAACAAAGGAGAAAAACAAAGACAAGAAGGATGCTGAAAGGTCTGATAAATGTGTGTACCCACTGACCACACCAAATATTAGAAACATGTTAAGTGTTAAATGATTCCAAACTTGGATTTGTCTGTTGTTTTAGAATAAAAGACATAAAGAAAAAATTTCAATCATGGAAAATTCTGTAGTGTTGTATATGTGTTAGGAATATCATGCATGTATTACTAAAATGTTGTGTGTTACTCAACTGCATTATAGCTTTAATATAAACTATAAATGTTTATTATTCTACTTTAATGAAAATGTTTTTACCTTGAGACATAGCAGATACTCTGAGGATAGGTTTGTCTCTACTTTAGTGGCTTGTTTTTATAGCATGACTACACTGATAACAGTATCTGAAGAAAGCAGTATGGAGTATTTGTATGTCATGGTGACACACCAGTCTAGAGAAGGAAAAAAAATTATAGTGGAATGAACAAATTTAAACAGATGATATTGTTTAATTTTCCTAGAAAACCGGAGAGATTTGTGAAAATATTTATCTTGTTTTTATATCTCTTATACATTTTTTAGTACTAGAAACTAAACATGTACTTAGCATGGAAATATAAGTAATTAGAAAACTTCACACTCTATGGGAAAACAAAAGTAAGTGAAATTGGATCAAAATGAGTCATTTTTTTTTTAGAGAAATAGAAAATAAATGGCAGAAGAAAGAAAACACAAAAGAACTGAAGACAGTGAGTTCACTGGAAAGGGCAGTCACTTCAGCTTATTACATAAGACAGTGAGTGCACTGGAAAGGGCAGACATTTCAGCTTTTATTTATTGCTATTTCGATTTTGTACAATTTTGACTGCTTGCTCCTCCTCATTTCTTCTATTAATGTTCATGAAAAAATACATCCATATTTTCTTAGTTTTGGTTTTATTGCTGTGAAGAGACAACCATGACCAATGCTTCTTTTATAAGAGAAAACATTTAATTGGGGCTGGCTTTCAGTTTCTGAGGTTCAGTCCATTATCATCATGGTGAGAAGCATGGCATCAAACAGGAAGACATGGTGGAGTAGGAGCCTAGAGTTCTACATCTTGTTCTAAAGGCTTCCACGAAGAGACTGTCTTCAGAAGGCAGGCAAGAGCACTTAAATTGCACACTGGGTGGAGCTTGAACATTAGAATACATCAAAGCCCACTCCTATAGTGACTCACTTCTTCCAGAAAGTCCACACCTACTCCAACAAGGACATATTTCCTAATAGTGCAACTACCCATGAATCAAGCATTCAAACATAAGAGTTTATGGGGTCCAAATCTATTCAAACCACTACTCATGTATATTATATATGTATAGGTGGGAAGCAGGCAGTCTCTCTCTCTGTCTCTCTGTCTCTCTGTCTCTGTCTCTGTCTCTGTCTCTCTTTATATATATATATATATATATGTGTGTGTGTGTGTGTGTGTGTATTACTGTAAATACAATATTGATTGAACTGTGTTTTCATTTATTTATATGTACATTTCAGAGTGGCCTTGCAAAGAATAAGAATGAAAATGTGGTGTGGAAATAGTTCATAGAGGCCTCAATTGAGGCAGAAGCCAAAAATTTGATAGAGAGTTAGTTTGTAAGAAACTAAGTAAGTTACAGTGATTTTGTAGCTGAGTAAGGAACCAAGTTGAAGTACTGCTGTAAAAACTGAGGTGCAAGGAATGCAGAGTGTTATTATTGATCTTAGCTTCAGCGATGCGTCAAGTTACGTAGATTCCATGTAAGAAAATGGAATCTGCAAAGGTGAGTCATAGGATATTGGATTATGGAGGCAGAGTATGTGCCTATGTAAGAGGAAAGAAAACATAGGCATTTGAAACATATATGGGCAGAGAGGAATAAATTGAGCTAAATTAGGTACAGTTGTTTTTTTCTTATTTGTCTCTTGATGCACTTCTCAAATCAGAGGTAGGGTCAGTGAAAGTGCCCTCTATTAACATTGGATATTTACCTTCTTATAGGATCCAGGTTAGAGTAGTGTACTCTTCCCTTTTCCAATATATTTAATAATTTCTCATGGAGGATTTACTTATGTAGTTTTATTATACTTGCAAAGTAACATATTCTTATTTTTATGTGTTTATAAGATGGAATGTTTTTTACTTTCAAGAATAATTTGCTTATCAGTTTGTGCCCTATTGTTGTTCCTGGACAAATGATGGTGTTTATTTCCACAGATACATGAAGAATCATTTTTCCTTTCAGTTTGCACTGCAAGTAGAGCCAAACATTGACTTTTTATGGAGATGTACATGCCAAGGCATAACTCAAAAGTCATCATTTTACATAACCTGAAGTCACTTAGAACAGTGCACAGGTTGATCTCAGCACATAGTAAGTCACACTTGTATTTTGTTAAAAATGATTTTGATTAAAGAAGTCATATCCTTTGAGTTCCAGTTTATTGTCTAGTCTGACAAAGAGACTCACAGACAAATTGGTTAATAAGAAGAGGAAGTGTTTGGGCAAATCAAAACATCCAAGCTGAGAAACCTTGTGAGCCAACTCTGGGGCTAGCTTTTCTGTAGTTAGGTTGGGTTCAGATATAATGACAAGGGGGTAGAGGTATGGAATCAACTGAATGTTTACTTTTGGTAACAGATAAAACTTACAACCATATCTTAAGTTTATGGAGGTTTGAATTTAACTTGGTGCACATGAATATTGGAGCCAATTTTCCCTCAAAATTTTTTACTAGCTTGAGTACTACTACTGAAAAAAAAAATTTAAAAATCTGGTGTTAGTACTCTTGAGTGTCTTTTCAGTCCATAAAAAGTTTAAAGTTGGGAAAGAAATTTATGAAAGAGAGCCTAGGAGTTTTTATAATTGGATGAACGAATCAATAGCTGCCCATCCTCAGCATAAAAATCTTTAATTTAAGGAAACTTTAAGTTTATAATGGAAATCTTGGCAAACCCACTAGAAAATGAAAAGTATTATGTTTACTATCTTAGTTTAAAAGGTTATCTCCCCTTTGTAAGCAGCAGGGTGTCTGCTGTACAAACAGACTCTGCTGTACAGAGTCTGAATGAAGGTTAGGAGTAGGCAGCAGTGCCAGAGCTTGCCTTGTTACTGGGTGGCCTTGGTTTCAGCCCCAAAATAAAGAAAATAAAGATAAGTAGCAAATAAATACCAAAGCAGAAGTAGAAAGTATAACCAAGGATTTTGTGTCACAAGAAAATACCGAAGGAAATCAGCCCTCTTATAAGGCAGACCATAACAACAGCAGAAACATTAGAATCCACTCGAGAGACTGAAACTCCTCAGCTTGGAAAGACTTCCGAGAAAGGATTGAAAAGCTTAATGAAGTGTGGCCATTTCTGTGTTTCATTTGTGTGAGCAGAATTCATAAATGGCTTATCAATTTGCTAAGGAAAAAATTCTGCTTTAGAATGAATGTAGGCTGCAATGAGCTATTTTATGTCATCTAATTATGTGGTAAATAGCCAAGGTTCAAATGCTGATTAAAATATTAATAATCAAAAGTTGAGACTTACTGAAGATTTTATGGTAGACCCATATATATATATATATATATATATATATATATATATATATATATATATATATATTGCCACTCAATAAGAAAAGTTTGAACACAAAGCTGCCCACTAAAAGGAGGTATGTTGCTGAGGGAATTACCTAAGAGAGAAATACGATTCTTATGCAAATGGGTATTATATAAAGAGGATTACGACTGTGAGTAATTGAAATGCTCTATTTTGCAGTCATGGAATAATATATGACTAACATAGCTACATGACATATATATGAAATGAAATAGTCAAAATAATCTAACTGGAAACACAGACTCCTCTGGAGAAGAGGAATTTTGAAAAGAATAGAAATTTACTTGGAAATGAAATACATTTTTCAATGACAATAAAAGTCTCACAAAATAATTTAGGAACAATTATTTTTTATGTACTAAACTACTTTCCCTTTGCCCAGATCACTTCCAATTATTATTGAAAAATCTCACTGGAAAATGAAATCTCTCTCTCTCTCTCTCTCTCTCTCTCTCTCTCTCTCTCTCTCTCTCTTCCCAACATAACTCAGAACCATGAATAAAGTTTATAAAGTGTAATACTCTGTATAAGACACCAAAGGAAAGACAAGACTAGAAAAAATTGATAAATTTGTTAAATCCAAATTTTTATTTGTAAAAAATAAAATGATGAATTTGAAATAGAAATGTTAAATTTGAAATAGGTTGAGAATACTGGTGAGGTGAGGGGATATTTATTATGTGTGAACATTTAAAATGGAGAAGAGAACTTTGAAACTAAAAAGAAAAATGATTAAGGGACATTAGTTAGTAACTAAAAAATCAAATGCATAGTAAATGTAAGTATACATATATTATTATTTATACAATAATTAGAATAAACATAATTTATCCTATTAGCAATGTTTAATTTGTTTGATAGAAAATTTTTTATAATTGTTGTATATTATATCAAATACTCATTGGTTAAGTATTACTTTTGTAATTGTCTTGCAAGTCATTTTTAAGCAAATTATTTATATTTTTTTCATTTCATTCTTTACATTGCTTTGATATAATAACTGATAGTGATAATTTGGTTTAGGGCTATTATTATAAAGAATTAACACAGCAGTGATCACAGTGTGAGCAACATTGATATTTAATTGTCTTCTGTTGACTTGAAATCTTCCTTTAACATAATTAAACATTTTCTTTATTTATATGTATGCTCACAATTATTTGAAGATTTAATCAGAAGTGATCATTTGAATATATCAGCTGCAACTTATTTCATTTTGTTTCTATTTCTGGATCAGTAGCTCTTGAGAGAGATACCTGGAAGCAGGATGATTAAAGTCCAGCCAGATTCCAACAACAAGTACAGAGGTGGCTAGTCCACTCTTTCATCATTACTGTAATGTCTATCATAACTGCAAATGTGTGATAATCAACAGCCATTGGTTTTGCTACTGTTGTTTTCTTTAAGAATATCACGTTCTGCTTTCTCTTCCAATTCCTCATATTGATTTTACATTTTATTTTTATACATGTGTATGTAAGTGTATATTCTATGTGTGTTAGTACCCAGAGGTCTGAAGAGAGAACTGGATCTGAGACTGGAGTTTCAGGCAATTGTGAGTTCTGGAAAACAAATTCATGCCCACTGGAAGAGCATCAAGTGCTCCCAGTGACAGAGCTATAACTACAAACCAAGAAATTCCTTGTACTGATTTCTAAGCATATATAAATCATATTGATAATATAGAATATAAAAAAAACATTACTTATGTATAAATTCCTATGGGTATTTTAATAAAGACACTTCAATTATTTTCTGTGAGTAATAAAGTTTTAAAAATAGGGACATTACTTACATTCATAAAATGATAAATGCCAATATGTACTTTTTCTAATGCCCCAAGTGGAGAGCAATTACATCAGAAATGGTAAACTGAAAAAAAATGTAGCTTTTGTTAAAAAAGAAAATTGTACTGTTAACATAATATAAACATGCATTGATCAAAACCATAGATAATATAGAAAAAGAACTAAAGAAAATATTCACATAACCACAAAGTTCTCAGTATTATGAGTGATAAAATAATATTTCTTTAACTAAAGAGAAATCAATTTATTCAATCTATCTTGATCATAATGACCATTCCTTATCTCTTTTGACAAGAAGCAAGCCCCCACTTCTGCATAGGAGTGCAATTCAATCTCTAATTGAGAAGAATCATGTGTTACAATGAAACTAATATTTTTATCATTCAGTTCTTATCAGGTCCATGAAAAATATCTATGGTGATCAACGCTAGTAAAATATGTAACTTCTGAAATTATGAAGATTACTGTTTTATATTTTATGATCACTTGAATGTCCACTTATAAAAACTAGTAAGTCAACATATCCCAAATGTTTATATTTATAAACATTTTTATTTTTCAGAGAAGAAAATATGTTTAAATCAGTTACATTATCTGAGTTAAGGTTTGTGTCAAAATGTTAACCTACACTTGTAAATAAGTAAACTTGATTTTAAAATATGATTTCATAGGTAAATTTCAGCAACTAATAAAAATCTATTTTACAGAATTATTTATAATAATGTTAATAATAAAAAGTAAGGCATAAATTATATTCATATATATAACATATATATAATATGTATTTATGATTCTGATATTGAAGACATTTTTATTAAACATCATAAATTTCTAAATAAGATAGTATATTATTTATGTTTAGAAGTACTAAATCTAAAGTATACAGAGAATGCTCAGTGATTAAAACTATATGCTGCTCTTTCAGAATACAAATATTTATTTTTAAGCACAACTATTAGGCACCAAAATTTCCTATTACTCTCGGTCCAACATATCTACTCTCTTCTGGCTCCCATGTGCACCTACACATTTTGTCTGAACACACACAAACACACACACACAAACACACACGCACAAATAGAATGCTAAGCAATATTTCAAAATCTAAAAGTAATATATACAGTGATGAAAAGGTCAATAACAAAACGCATCTGGGGCAAGAGAAAGTAGCAAATTTCAACAGTGAATATTTTGTTCTGCAAACAGGGCTAAATATTTGTTAAGAAATTATGACCTAGTTTTATTAACATTATCACTGCATGTAAACAGTCATTATTTTCACAAATATCGTAGAATCCCACACATTTTAATCATAGCAGCAGGACTCTCTTATCATGGCAGAAGGTCTTCCTAAAATGGACAGTGTTTCCTTTCCAATAGAAACAGAAAGAAATGGATGAGAATACTAGAAATAAACAATTCAAGTTTAAAAACAAAAGAAAACAAAATGCACCAGTATTGCTAATTAGAACCTTTTTAAAAAAATAAGTAGGCCACTCTGGAAGATTCTGGAAACAAAACAAACAAACAAAACCAAAACTATTTGGCCAGAACCACTGTAATGCACTTAAAGATGAGTGACATTTACGATAAAAAGGGATGAATTCTGTGCTATGTTTTTAAACGTAAGCATGTTTCTGCAACTGAATCTGGTAATATGTAACATGAGTTGAAGTATGAAGTCATAATTTTTTCTGTAGTGAATAATGATGATAATGTGAGAAAATGTAGTTCTTCCTTTCTCTGCCATTATTAGTTAATTACCTGCCACTTGTCATAAAAGTGCATGACTCAGTGAGGTTTCCCATTCACGTTTGAATTTCAGTGTTTGCACTGTTCAATCTTCTTTAGACAGATAGACTGTTGAGAGTCAATTGGTGAAACATTTAGAATTTAGTTTGGAATACCAATGGTTTAAGAATGTAGCATGAGAGAGACTCTCAAGGATCAATGCAGGTTATCTAAAATGAGATACTCAATTATGAGGATATGAAACCTGAAGAGGCCACTTCCTATAGTCAGGGAGTACCCCGCAGTGGAGGAATAAGAACACCAACCCACCTACAAAACTTTCCACTCCAACATTGTCCTGTCTAAAAGAAATGCAGGCATGGGGAATGAACTGAAGGAATGACCAACCAATGACTAGAGATCCAAGTAGCTTAAGTTATGGAGAAATGGCCATGTATGCATACCACATGCAAGTTTTATATAGAATGAAGCTAAACTGTTGTGAAGGTGCTGGTGCATTACACAATCTGAAAAACATTATTAGCCAGCTTATGTCAGCTTGGAATTGCTGTGTTACAAATTACAATAAACATTGCTGTTTCATAAAGGAAACATGTATTGACCTATGATTTTCCTTGGCTCACTATTTCTGGATTAGTTAAGCTAAGTACTTTGCTGCAAAGTACAATTGCAAGGTTTCAGTCAAGCTGTTATGTGGATGGCATCCTCATTACAAGGAAAACATGGAGAAAAATCAGAATTTCTTGAACAATTTCATCTTTATGTTGCAGAATGAGCCGTATTTTTATTCTAGCTGTTTCTTGGGGTGAGTTTCCTGCTCCTAAAATCTACTCACAGGTGTCTGCCTTTTGACTACATCATTAAGTCATCTCTGCATGCTTATTTAAGCAGAGTGCGGGAAACTCTACCTCCAATTCACACTGGTCTATAAATTGTCTGTAAATCCCAAGATGACATGATGGCCTCACAGAACATTTACACTAAGAAGGTAATCTCATTAAAATATGAACTCTTTCTTTGGTCATTTTTATTAAATAAGGAAGTTGTAGGTGCCACTCTTGGAGAATTACTGTGGCAAACTCAGAAAAATGTAAAAGTAGATCCACATATAACCCAAATATATTACTCATAAACATATTACTAAAAGACTCCATTTTCCTTCCCACAGACACGAGCACTTATATAGTCACTTCCTCATTAGGAACAATTGCTGAGAAACGTATAAAACTGAAGTGGCCATTAAATGATGAATGGATTATGAAAATGCACTATATCTATCTCTCTATCTCTCTATCTATCTATCTCTATGTATAAATATGCATATACACATATTATATGAAATTTTCAGGAAAATAGATGGAACTAGAAAATATTATACTGAGTTACATAGTTCAAACACAGAAAAAAAAAAACCAAGCACCATTCAGCCCCAATTTTTGTAGTTTTTAGCTCCAAAGCTTCTGCTGTGAGGATATAACCTGGAGAAACCACAAAATCAGAAAACTAGGAAAGTAAAAAAAAAAATGACTAAAAGGTAAGGGATATAAAGCCCTTTAGAGGAAATATAATAGCAAACACAGAAGGGAAAAATAGAAAAACAAAAGCAAAACCAAAGACTTAAGGGAATCTATAGGGACATAGGAAAACAGAAAAAGTGTGAAAGAGAGAGGAGTATTATCAATAATTATATTTGAAAAGGCCATAGGGAAACATTATTTTAAGATTATTTAAAAATACATGAATGAGCCAGTCTATGACTCCTTCTGGGGCAGATTGGATATGTCTGCCTCTTTCCCATAGCCCATAGCTTGCCTATCTCTCAGGAGGTCTTCCATAATGAGGTACACAGGTGAGACCCCTGGCCCAATTCCTGCTACAGCTGGGATACTCACTGAGCTCAACAGACACTGGATCTATCAGAACTGCCAGAACCCTATCTTCCTTCCGGTCTGTAACTCCAACCCATTCCTTAGCAGATTGGTCACTCCTGTCCCTCTCCAACACACCACAGGCTGTTTGTCTCCCAAAAGAATTGTAGTAACAAGAGACACAGTCTATCTGTCTCCCAGGAAGTTTGTAGTAACCAGAACAGAGGAGGTCTCTCTAAACAGGGACATAGAGGCCTCACCTAACCAGAGAGAACATTGCCAGCATTCCAGAAAGCATGCTCTAACACATGTCAGAGAACTCTATGTGCCTCTAAGAAAGAACAGGCTCCAGGTAGAGACACTCAGGCTAGTTAATGCCAGAGACAGCCAAATGATGAGAGGCAAGCAGAAGAAAATACATAAGAGAAGCTAATGTGATCTGAAACCATCAGAATCTAATTTGCCCACCATAGCAAGCCCTGGATAATCTAACACAAGTAAAAGCAAGATACTATCAGATCACCAGGAATGAAGACTAGATCTCAATAGCAACAAAAATCAACAGAAAGCATACATACTGATGGAAACTGAGTAACTCTCTACTCAATGATAATTTGATCATGGTAGAAGTAAAGAAAGAAATTAAAGACTTTCTTGAATTCAATGAGAAGGAAGACAGAGCATACCCAAACTTATGGGACACAATAAAAAGAGTGCTAAGAGGAAAATTCATAGCATTAAGTGTCTTCACTTGGAGAGCTCCTACACTAGCAACTTAACAGCGCACATGAGCACTCTAGAAGAAAAAGAAGCAAACACACCTAAGAGAAGTAGAAGGCAGAGAATAATCAAACTCAAGGCTGAACTCAACCTGGGAAACAATAATAATTACATAAAGAATAAACAAAACTAAGAGCTGGGGCTGGAGAGATGGCTTAGTAGTTAAGAGCACTGACTGCTCTTCCAGAGGTCCTGAGTTCAATTCCCAGCAACCACATGGTGACTCACAAACATCTGTAATGGTGTCTGATGCCCTCTTCTGCTGTTTCTGAAGAGAACAATGGTGGTATACTTATATGCATAAAATAAATAAATTAAAAAAAAAAAAAACCTAAGAGCTGGCCCCTTGAGAAAAATCAGTAAGTTTGATAAATCCTTAGCCAAATTAACTACAGGACACAGAGACAGCAACCCAATTAACAAAATCAAAAATGAAAATGGAGATATAATAACAGAAACTGACACAATTCAAAAATTCTAAAATAATCAAACAAAACTGGAAACTTGAGATGAAATGGATAATTTTCCAGACAAATATCAAAGTTACATAACAATCAGGTAAGCTATCTAAACACCCCTGTATCCCCTAAGGAAATAGGAACAGTGAATAAAAGTCTCCTAGCCAAAAAATATCTCAGAGACAGATGGTTTTAGTGCAGAATTCTACAAGATGTTTAAAGAAGAGCTGATACCAAGATTCCTCAAATTATTCCACAAAATAGAAACAGAAGGAACACAACCTAATTCATTCTATGGAGCTACAGTTATGCTTATACCTAAACCACACAAAGACCCAACGAAGAATAACCTCAAACCAATTTTACCTATGAATATCAATGCAAAAATACTCAATTAAATTCTCACAAACTGAATCCACAAGCACATCAATACAGTCATTTACCACTATAAGTAGGCTTTAGCCCAATTATGCAAGGATGATTCAATATACAGAGATTCACCAATGTAATCAACTACATAAACAAACTCAAAGAAAAAATTTACTAGATCATCTCATTAAATGCTGAAAACACATTACAAAATACAATATCATTAAATGTTAAAAGTCTTGTACAGATCAGAAACTGAAAAACTGAGGTTCTTTGGTCCTTTTAGTTATATGGAGTATTCTACTTATGGAAACAAGCAAGCAAACAAACAAAATAACTTGAGGCAAGTTACATATTCAGTAACAGGCAATAGTTGAAAATCATAAAATAAACCTATATTTTCATTTTTATTTAAATTTTTCTCCCTCCCTCTTTATCTGTCTCCTCCATTCCTCTCTGCCCCCCATATGCATATCTGTATGTTGCTTACTCTAGTTTATTTTTGTATTGAATTTTGGTTACTTTTTAAAGAGAGGGAAACAATATAGTTTTATATGGATTGGTAGGCAGAAATCTAGGAAGAGTTAGAGAAGGGAAAGTGATATGTCCAAATGTGTTTTATAGAAGTATAATTTATAAAAGCAAAACAAATAAAAAAAATAAATAAATGTTTTGTGTTTACTAACCACATAAATTAATAGCCAAGCCCAAGTTATAATGATAAATTTGAAATAGCAATGTCACATTTCTGTAAACATTTGACATAAAGAAATTTCAACAAAGTTAAATGAATATGAGGGGCTTGAGTGGGCTAAAGGGTGGAAAGGGGAGTGCAAAAGTAATTTAATAAGATGCAAATCTATATTATAATAGAAATATGGAAAGAACTTCAGAACTGATAAAATGATAAATATTGCATATATAAATCCTAGAACATGGTAAAAATAAAATAAACCAATGAAAAATACTATATATCTTTTTTAAATTTTTTATTGGATATTTTATTTACATTTCAGATGTTATCTTCTTACCCCATTTCCTCCCCCTGTCCAGGAACCCCTATTCCTTCCCCCCTCCTTCTGCTTCTATGAGGATGTACCCCCCACCTAACCCCTGTCAGGAGCCATAATGGGACAAGCTAATAACTAGCAGATGATCATCCTGAAATGCTTGTCTCGGATTATTATATAATCTGCTATGAGTGTGCCCCATTAACAAGGCTGTGGTGGATGTAATTTTAGGAAAGATTCCTGCTATTAATATGCTTCTCCTATTATTATTAAACATATGTAACTATCACTAAGCAATAGCACACCCCTATGGAGCAGATCTCTACAGATCCAAGAAGATGTACTCTCCTGTAGTGATACTATATAGACAAATAGATGACTTCATAAGTCTTACTGGTGATCCTATAAAAATTCCCAAAATTATATCAATGATTATTAAGCTCTTTTATATTGGGACTGCTATTAAGTCCCTCAGGCATAGTCGAAACTGCAAGGAGAACTCTGTCAGTCTCCTGAGTATTATCAGTTAATTACCATGAGAGAGATAGTAACTAGACTTTCTCCAGCTCAGAGCACATTCCAAGAAGTTGTAAAGCAATTAACCAAAGGTCACTAAAAGGGAATCCACAATTTATTATAGGTACCAGGACAGAAGAGGAAATATTGCCTGGGTTTATCTATACAAAACTTCACTAATTTCTTAAGTTATAGTTTCAAGCTTTCAGTGAACCTGTGGAGCTAGACAGGTGATGAATGTCTAGCTAGATAATTACTCCTAATGGATATGCATGTAAGCATTCTGTGTTGTAAACTTCTATTTCAATTTATGATTTGAATTTTGGTGTGAATTTGTGATGAACTTTGTAACATGTGACCATGTACTCTGAAAGATGCACTAAATACTGAAGACAAAGACAAAGAGAGTAGTAGTTGATAGCAGTAGTAGTATTTGCAGCAGTAACCGTGGAGTAGTTGTAGATGTAGAAGTTCGTTAGGAGCCATTCGTCCTTTCCTTTTCTTTTCCCCCTGCCTAGAATTTTTACTTTGTTAGAATCTTTTCTTCTTCCCCACTCAGAACCTTTCCACCTTTCCCTTCAGATAGCTTTCATAGGATACTTTTTACACTTAAACTCTATAGCAACTTTTCCAAGTGTCTTTTCTTCCTGTGACCCAGCCATATGTTAGAGCCCAGCAGTTCCTGCTGAGATAGAAAAAAAGGCCACATTGCCCTAACCCTCTGCTGTTAGGCTGCAAGTGTTAATCACCCTAGCCTGCAGTCTCTTACCCTCAGAAGGAATTTTTTAGGATAGCACAATGCTCTTTACTTAACTCCTTAATGGTCTTAGTGCTGGGATGCAAGTGCCAGATTCTGGTCACAAGATCTCTGACTGCAGGTCAGCTACAGTAGCATAGGGGCTGCCTCAAGAGGAACCGGAAGAAGGAGAAAAAAGAAGAAGCTGCTTCTCCCCCTCTCACCCAAGCCTGGGAAGTGGGTGGCCCTCAGCAACCCCCTACTTCCACCTCCCCACCCTCGAATTCCCCCACACTAAGCGTTCTGCCTTCATGAAACCAAGGATTTTCTCTTCCACCTATGCCCAACAAATATATGTCCTCCCTTTCATATACAGCTGGATCCATGGGTTCCTACCTATGTGTTCCCAGGCTGGTAGTTCAGACCCTGGGAGCTCTGGTTGGTTGATATTGTTGCTCTCCTAATGAGGCAGCAAACACTTTCAGCTCCTTCAGCCTTCCTTCTAACTCTTCCTTTGGGAACCCATTGATCAGTTCAATGGTTAGCTGTGAGCATCTGACTCTGAATGTGTCAGACACTGGCAGACCTCTAAGAAGACAGCTATATCAGACTCCTGTCAGCATGCACTTTCTGACATCCACATCAGCATCTACCTTTGGTGAATGCACATCAGATGGATACCCAGGTGGAATAGTCTCCAGACTGCCCCTCCTTCATTTTCTGTCCTACACTTTGTCTCCGTATTTGCTCCCTTGAGTATTTTGTTACTCCTTCTAAGAAGAACTGAAGCACCCACACTTGGTCTTCCTTCTTCATAGGCTTCATGTGGTCTGTGAGTTGAATATTGGGTATTTCAAGCATCTGGGCTAATATCCAATTATCAGTGAGTACATACCATGTGTGTTCTTTTGTGATTGGGTTAACTCACTCAGGATGATATTTTCTAGTTCCATCCATTTGCCTAAGAATTTCTCATATTCATTGTTTGAAATAGCTAAGTAATACTCCACTGTGTAAATGTATCACTTTTTGTGTGTGTGTGTGTTTTCATTTCTCTGTTGGAGGACATATGGGTTCTTTCCAGCTTCTGGCTATTATAAATAAAGCTGCTATGAACATAGTGGAGCATATGTTCTTGATATATGTTGGAGCATCTTCTGGGTATAAGGCCAGGAGTGGTATAGCTGGGTTCTCAGGTAATGCTGTGTCCAAGTTTCTGATTTCCAGAGTGATTGTACCAGCTTGCAAACCCACCAACAATGGAGGAGTGTTCCTCTTTCTCCACAACCTCACCAGCATTTGCTGTCACCTGAGTTTTTTATCTTAACCATTCTCACTGGTGTGAGGTGGAATCTCAGGGTGCTTTAGATTTGCATTTCCCTGATGACTAAGGATATTGAGCATTTCTTTATGTGCTTCTTGGCCATTTGAGTTTCCTCAGATGAAAATTCTTAGTTTAGCTCTGTACCCACTTTTAATAGGGTTATTTAGTTGTCTGGAATCTAATTTCTTGAGTTCATTGTATATATTAGATATTAGCCCTCTATTGGATGTGGGATTATTTACTAATCTTTTCCCAATCTCTTGGTTGCCATTTTGTCTAATTGTTAGTGCCCTTTTCCTTACAGAAACTTTGCAGTTTTATGAGGTTTTCCCTTTCAACAAAATCCATAGATGAGGCAGAGTTTTATAAACAATAAAATAGTCATTGTATATCAATGAAGATGTGAAATAAAAATGTTTCAAATCAAAACAAAAAAAAATCTTTACAGATATACAAATTTCTTAAAGTCACAGTTGAGAAAAAAGTTAATTATGAAGAATTAATGACTCACTATATCTTTTAAATTATATCTTAAAATAATTTATTTCTGTTGTGAAGTATAAAGTTATGTATGTATGAAGAAAACAAATCATTTTTGTAGTAAAATTGTAGTAGTTTATGAATTTGTATTTGTTATTTTTCAACTGAGATTTCAGTACTTACATTTTGTAAAACATTTTGTTACTGATGATGTACTAGCAGAAAATATTTAGTAATTAATAAATAATCATTTAAATTTTTTTTAGCTATGAGACCATGATGACATCAAGACAAAATAAGACTACTAGCTTAAAATATTTTTAAAAGAATACTAGAAAAAAGAATGAAATAATGTTACCTACGATTTTCATTTGGATTATTTTGTTTAATATGTCTATAATATAGATCACATTGATTTACAAGTCTCAGAGAACCTATGTTGAGAGACTTGAATGGAAGACTCAATGAAATTGCCTTTATTCATGCCTTAAGTATATCAGGGGAATGTCTCAATATCCATGGGAGAAACAAAGAAGATTAAATAAATAAGGAAGGATTAGACAGTAAAGACTTCGTATGGTATGCTCAATGTAGATGGAGAACTTCTTAAGTTTGAGTAGAATTTGGTATGTTTTGAGCAGAAATACACATCAGATTAATATATATTCTTATGTTATACACCTACAATATCCAAAATATTCAGAAGTCTATTATGCTAACCTCATTCAGCCTTGTATTGTTCTGAGCTTTTGAAATCCAGTTTCTATTCTTGCAAATAACACATCTAGTGAGCTATTTCTCCAACTCAGTCTCTTAGTTTAAATAACTTGAATTTATTCCATGTGATTTTAAATGAATCATTCTAGTTTATATTTAATTTTTTACTGTTAATTTTTATTATATGCTCTCATATAGGCATCTTGAGAATATATTGAAAATTGGAGTTTTAGAGAAGTCTGCATAATCAAGAGTATTTAATATTAAGTGTACAAAAATGATCAAAACCCTTCATTGTTTCTTTAATTGTTAGGATCATAGCTATTGTATAATAATCTCTAACTTTTATAAATATTTATACATATATATTATAGAACATTTTCTAGATTATATTTTTGGGGGATTTGTAAGTGTATATCATTTTAAAATACTTTCTCAACACTAGGCTATATGTACCACTTGTAGTTTATTTTGTGTTGTTTATTCTCAGTGAACAATTCTAATTATGACACCTGAACAAAATGAAAAAATAATAATATTGCTTTTAATGGCATATCAGCATTATGCTTAATGCCAGACAGTATCCTATGTGCTTACATTTATTTATTGTGTGTTCAATGTGTGTAAACTCAATGTGTGTAAACCCGTTACAATTTTTTGTCAACATGAAACATTTACAGATGAGAGAACACACACACACACATACACACACACACACACACACACACACACACACACACTCCCTCATACAGTTTTCTAACATGTCAAGGTCACAGTCAAAGGTAATGCTATTCTTTAAACCCAGGGATTGAATTCCTGAGTAATGTACTCCAACTAAGATGCTTGAATATGATTCAGCAATAACACCATACTTCTCTTAAAAGAGAATACTGAATATACTTTCAGTAGTAAAAAAGCTCTATGTATGGCTATTTTCCAACTCCCACATTGAACATGAAATAGATGCAAACTCTCAGTCAAAAATGTAAAATATTTGAGTCATTTGCTAGTTTTGCTTTAGGGTTGAGGTAAGTAGAATTTAAATCAGAACAATCTAATACTGGAATATATATATATATATATATATATATATATATATATATATGAAATTTTTATAATGAAAGTGATAAATTATAGAGATTATTAGAAAACCCATAGCCATTAAATACTAAAGTATTTAAGTACCAATATATTACGTGTCACATTAAGTTGAATGGAAATTGGTTTCACTTGTGCTACAGTTTTGTTCAGTATAAAGTTATAACTATAAATTTGACTGTTAATAATTTTATACGAAGCTAAAATCAAAGAATAATACCTCAGGTAGCTTACACTAAACAAATAAGAAATTGTAACAAATAACTTCATGTCAAGCTACCACCGCTATAATGATTTTAAATTAGAACACGACATTTCTTGGATAAGTTGCCCATTTAACATTTTTAGGATCTGTCAATAAGATCCCTTTTGGTATAAAATGGCCTATTTATTTTGATTAAAACAAAACTCTACCAGTGAAACAGTGACCAATGATAATACTTTACTAACCATATGTCCAGTCAGTGACTGTAGAAACTTGAAGATTACAATAGGAAAACAAAAATGAGCATTCATTCTGGTTGCAGTGTATAGATATAACTTTAGAAATGTTTAAAGCTAATGGGAATTTTTATATGTTTAACAGAAAGCATACGTTTTCTCTTTTGTCTAGAATATTTATCATTCAATCTTTCTGTATTATTAATATATATATATATTTAAAGGGACATTGCATCCCAGGTAAACAAGATCGTATCTCAGTGTCATCTATTACAAAAAACTGTTTAACTATTAAACATTTCTGTTTTGAGTAACTAGATTTCTTTGGTCACTTTGACTTAGACAATGCCCTTGCTTCAGCCTTCCAAGAACTGAGTTATAGAAATGAGAGTAAAGAGTGCTCTGAGTTCAGGAGAGGACATGGAATCACCAAAGAATTTAGTTACAGACAGTTGTAAATTGTGGGTGCTGGAAATATTAACCCAGTGTTATAAAAGAACAGACAATGCCTGTAATTGCTGAACCATAGCTATAATGCCTTGATTGTTGATCTTTTCTTTTATTCAACTTCAAGTTGATGTTTGATTTATTTTTATTAATCATTTTATTCATTTCCATTTCAAATTATATTCCCCTTTTAGGTTACCCCTCCCTAAACCCCCATCCCATTCTTCTCTCCACCTTGATTCTATGAGGGTGCTCCTCCACCTCCTCACCCACTCTTACCTCACCATCCTAGCATCCCCCTACTCTGGGGCATCAGTTCTCAACAAAACAAAGGACCTACCCTCCCATTAAAGTCAGATAAGGCCATCTTTTGCTACATGTACATCTGGAGCCATAGCTCGCACCACGTATACTCTTTAGGTGGTGAATTAGTCTCTCAGAGCTCTAGGTGGTCCAATTAGTTGATATTGTTTTTCCTATGGGATTAAAATCCCTTTCAGCTCCTCAGTCCTTCCTCTAGCTCTTCGACTGGGGTTCCAGCACTCAGTCTGATGGTTGGCTGTGAGTATCTGAATCTGTATTTGTCAGATGTTAGGAGAACCTCTCAGAAAACAATCATATCAGCATCCTGATAGCAAGTGCTTTTGGCACAGCAATAGTGTCTGGGTTTGGTGTCTGCATATGGGATGGATCCCTATTTGGGGTAGTCTCTGATAGCCTTTCCTTCAGTCTTTTCTAGGAATAAACATTAATTTGTTTTGACTTTTTTCTCTTTTTATAATTTTGATTTCTATGACTTTTTATATTTCACTTCTTTTTATTAAAATAAATGAGTACAATAATGGATTACAATGTAATATCTTGATATGCATATTTGTGAATTATCAACTTTCCATATTACTAAGTTATGTCTTCTGCCTAGATTAATTTAAAATGTAGAGGCTTGAGAAGTATAGCCTATCAAAATGAAAAATCTATGTTGGTAGAAGTGTAGGGCAGTTGATCCCCATTGCATCCTAGGGAAGAAAGATTATACCTGGTCATTATACATATCTTCTTGTCTTTATCTAAATCAAAACAACAAAAAACTGTTGGGATAAAAATACTAAAATAAAATAAATAAAAATAAACAACACACAAACAAGAAATAAACAAAAAACATAGGTTCTATTTTGTCTTGGTAATCTGACACTGGTACTGGGGTTTGTCTTCAAGTATGGCTGATGAACCCCATGGTTCTTCATTGTAGTTCCCTAGTTTTCTTTTTGAAAATAGTGTCTTGTTTGGGGATGGGACATTTACCTTTTTCAATTTGGAGATTTTCTTCATTTAAATAAGTGGACATCATATGTTTGATGTCACAGTAATTGTGTGTTCATATGTATATCAGTCCTGTTGTGTCTGGAAGATACATATGCACCTTAATATTTTGCCAACAAAAACCAGACTTCATGTTATTTTGCGCATGTGCTTTTTGTTTTGCTTTTGTACTTTTTGTCTTGTTATTCTTTGGAAGGGGAGATAGAGAGACTATGTTAAGTTGGGTGGGTAAGGACTTAGGATGGATTTGGAAGAATATGGGCACTGGGAAAAGAATATGATCTGAATGTATTATATGAAATTGAAATTAATTTTTAAAAAAAGGATAAAAGGAGTAATGAAATTGGCTACATATTTGTGCCTAAGGCAGTCATTGTGGACCATATAGTAATTTTTATATTAAAGATAAAATTTTTGTGCTGATTTCTACATGAAAACATTTATGACCAAATTTATTTACTTTTCCAATGATGCTGTCTTTCTCATTTGAGTAGTTTGTATGCCATATTTAACAGAAATAAGATAAATTACTGACAACTAAACCTCTCCCTCATTTCAAGATGAAAGTCATTACATTAAAGTGCTTTTATATCAGGTTATAGAATTGAAGCCTCTTTGTTACACAATACATGAAACTGAAAAAAAAGAATTTTTTTTAAAAAAATAAAACAAGTAGAGTGAAATGAGTTGTAAAACTTAGAAACAGTTAGGTTCTATATTATGAGTATTATACTTTACAGATACAAGTATATTTTTAGGGTTTAAAATTATGTCTGTGACAAAGAGTCATACAAAATTTGACCATATCCTAAGCCATCCTAGAGGAACCACTGCACTCACAGCAGCAGACACCATATCCTGAGCTATCCTAGAAGAACCACCACACTCAAAGCAGAGAAAGAACCACTGCACTCAGAGGAGCAGGATGTCAGGATCCCAGAGGTGGCCTGAGTCCCAGCATTTCTTCCAGCCAGGAGCTCAGGATCACAGAGACATCTGGACTCTGAGGAGTTCTGACAAAAGCAAGATAACTGGAAAGACGGGCTCCAGTCAGAGATAGTGAGTGCAGGTAGCACTAGAGTTAAGCAGATGGCAAAAGGCAAGCTCAAGAATACAAGGAACATAAACCAAAGTTACTTGGCATCATCAGAACCCAGTTCTCCCATCATAGCAAGCCCTGGACACCCCATCACATTGGAAAAACAGGATTAATTCAGAATTAAAATCACTTCTCATAGTGATGATAGAGGACTTTAAGAAGGACATAAATAACTCACTTAAAGAAGTACAGGAGAATACAAGTAAACAGGTAGAAGCCCTTAAAGAGGAAACTCAAAAATCCCTTAAAGAACTGCAAGAAAACACAACCAAACAGGTGAAGGAATTAAACAAAACCATCTAGAATCTAAAAATGGATGTAGAAGCAATAAAGAAATCTCAAAGGGAGACAACCCTGGGGATAGAAAACCTAGGAAAGAAATCAGGAGTCATAGAGTCAAGCATCACCAACAGAATACAAGAGATACAGGAGAAAATCACATGTGCAGAATATACACAACTGTCAAAGAAAATGCAAAATACAAAAAGGTCCTAACCCAGTAAATCCAGAAAATCCAAGACATCATGAGAAGGTCAAACCTAATGATAATAAGTATAAATGAGAGTGAAGATTTCCAACTTAAAGAGCCAGTAAACAACTTCAACAAAATTATAAAGGAAAAGTTCCCTAACCAAAAGAAAGAGATGTCCATGAACGTACAAGAGGCCTATAGAACCCCAAATAGAATAAACAAGAAAAGAAATTTCTCCATTCACATAATAATCAAAACATCAAGTGCACAAAACAAAGAAAAAGTAGTAAAAGCAGTAAGGAAAAAAGGTCAAGTAACATATAAAGGCAGACCTATAAGAATTACACCAGACTTCTCACCAGAGACTATAAAAGTCAAAAGATCCAGGACAGATATTCTACAGACCCCAGAGAACACAAATGCCAGTCCAGACTACTATAAGAAGCAAAATTTTCAATCATCATAGATGGAGAAACCAAGATGTTCCATGACAAAATGAAATTTACACAATATCTTCTCACAAATTCAGTACTTCAAATGATAACTGATGGAAAACTCCAACACAAGGAGGGAAATTACAACGTAGAAAAAAAACAAGAAAGTAATCTTCCAACAACGCTAAAACAAGATAGCTACACAAACATAATTCCACATCTAATAACAAAAATAACAGGGAGCAACAATCATTTTTTTAATATCTCTTAACATTAATGGACTTAACTCCCCAATAAAAAGATGTAGACCAATAAACTGGATACATAAACAGGACCCAGAATTTTGCTGCATACAGAAAATGCACCTCTGTGACAAAGACAGACACTACCTCAGAGTAAAAGGATGGAAAACAATTTTCCAAGAAAATGGTGCCAAGAAACAAACTGGAGTAGCCATTCTAATATCAAATAAAATAAACTTTTAAACAAAAATAATCAAAAAAGACAAGGAAGGACACATCATACATATGAAAGGAAAAATCTACCAAGATGAACTCTCAATTCTGAACATCTATGCTCCAAATGCAAGGGCACCCACATACATAAAAGAAACTTTACTGAAACCCAAAGTACACATTTCACCTCATACAATAATAGTGGGGGATTTCAAAACCCCACTCTCAGCAATGGACAGATCATGGAAACAAAAACTAATCATAGACACAATGAAATTAAGAGAAGTTATAAAACAAATAGATTTAATAGATAGCTATAGAAAATTTCATCCTAAAACAAATATATATATATACCTTTTTCTCAGTACCTCATGGAACCTTCTCCAAAACTGACCATATAATTGGACACAAAACAGGCCTCAACAACTAAAAAAAGATTTAAATAATCCCTTACATCCTATCAAATCATCATGGATTAAGGCTGGTCTTCTATAATGACAAAAACTAGGAAAGCCCACATAAACGTGTAAACTGAACAACGCTCTACTCAGTGACGACTTGGTCAAGAAAAAAATATAGAAAGAAAATAAAGAATTTTTAGAATTTAATGAAAATGAGGACACATCATACCAAAACTTGTGGGACTCCATGAAAGCAGTGCTAAGAGGAAAACTCATAGTTCTAAGTACCTACAAAAAGAAGCTGGAGAGAGCATACACTAACAACTTGACAGCACACCTGAAAGCTCTAGAACAAAAAGAAGCAAATACACCCAAGAGGAGTGGATGGCAGGAAATAATCAAACTCAGGGCTGAAATCAACCAAGTAGAAACAAAAAGAACTATACAAAGAATCAATAAAACGAGGAGCTGGTGCTTTGAGAAAATCAACAAAATAGATAAACTATTAGCCAGAATAATCAGAAGGCACAGAGACAGTATCTAAATTAATAAAGTTAGAACTGAAAAGGGAGACATAACAACAGAAACTGAGGAAATTCAAAAAATCATCAGATCCTACTATAAAGGCCTATACTCAAAAAAAAAAAAAACCTGAAAAATCTGGATGAAATGGACAAATTTCTAGACAGATACCAGGTACCAAATTTAAAGCAAGAGCAGATAAACCATCAAAATAGCATCAAGACCCCTAAAGTAATAGTAGCCACCATTAACAGACTCCCCACCAAAAAAAGTCCAGGACCAGATGGTATTAGTGCAGAATTCTATCAGACCTTCAAGAAAGACCTAATACCAATTCTCTTCAAATTATTCTACAAAATAGAAACAGAAGGAACACTACCCAATTTGTTCTATGAAGCCTCAATCATACTCACACCTAAACCTCACAAAGACCTAACAAAGAAAGAAAACTTCAGACCAATCTCCATTATTAATATTGATGCAAAAATACTCAGTAAAATTCTGACAAACCGAATCCGAGAATACATCAAAGCAATCATCCATCATGAACAAGTAGGCTTTATCCCAGGAATGCAGGGATGGTTCAATATTTGTAAATCCATCAATGTAGTTCACTATATAAACAAACTCAAAAGAAAAAAAAAAACACATGATCATCACACTAGATGCTGAGAAAGCATTTGACAAAATTCAACATCCCTTCATAGTAAAAATCTTGGAAAGATCTGGAATTCAAAGACCATACCTAATCATAGTAAAAGCAATATACAACAAACCAGTAGTCAACATCAAACTAAATAAAGAGAAACTTGAAGCATTCCCACTAAGATCAAGTACTAGACAAGGCTGCCCACTCTCTCCCTACCTATTCAATATAGTACTGAAAGTTCTAGTCAGAGCAATTAGACAACAAAAGAAAGTCAAAGAAAAGGAAGAAGTCAAAATTTCACTATTTGCATATGATATGATAGTATACTTAAGTGACCTTAAAACTTCTACCAGAGAACTCCTAACCCCTATAAACAACTTCAACAAAGTGGCTGGCTATAAATCAACTCAAGCAAATCAGTAGCCTTCCTCTACTCAAAGGATAAACAGGCTGAGAAAGAAATTAGAGAAATGACACCCTTCAAAAATAGTCACAAATATTATAAAATACCTTGGTGTGAATCTAACCAAGCAAGTGAAAGATCTGTATGATGAGAACTTCAAGTCTTTGAAAAGAAAACAAAGAAGATCTCAGAAGATGGAAAGAACTCCCATGCTCATGGATTGGCAGGATTAATATAGTTAAAATGGCCATATTACCAAAAGCAATCTACAGATTCAATGCAATCCCCATCAAAATTCCAAATCAGTTCTTCAAAGAGATAGAAAGAGCAATTTGCAAATTCACTTGGAATAACAAAACATCCCAGGATAGGGAGAACTATTCTCAACATTCAAAGAACTTCTGGGGAGGAAATCACCATCCCTGACCTCAAGACGTACTACAGAGCAATAGTGATAAAAACTGCATAGTATTGACACAGAGACAGGCAGGAAGATTAATGGAATAGAATTGAAGACCTAGAAATGAACCCACACACCCATGGTCACTTGATCTTTGACAAAGGAGTTAAAACCATCCAGTGGAATTAGGACAGCATTTTCAATGAATGGTGTTGGTTCAACTGGAGGTCAGCATGTAGAAGAATGCAAATCACTCCATTCTTATCTCCTTGTACAAAGCTCAAGTCAAAGTAGATAAAGGACTTTCACATAAAACCAAATAAACTGAAACTAATAGAAGAGAAGTTGGGGAAGACCCTTGAATACTTAGGCACAAGGGAAAAGTTCCTGAACAGGACACCAATGGCTTATGCTCTAAGATAAAGAATTGACAAATGGGACCTCATAAAATTGCAAAGCTTCTGTAAGGCAAAGGACATTGTCAATAAGACAAAACAGCAACCAACAGAGTGGGAAAAGAACTTTTCCAATTCTACATCCGATAGAGGGCTAATATCCAATATATACAAAGAACTCAACATATTATAATCCAGACATCCAAATAAACCTATTAAAAATGGGGTACAGAGCTAAACCAAGAATTCTCAACTGAGGAAACTCGAATGGCCTAGAATCACCTAAAGAAATGTTCAATATCCTTAGTCATAAGGGAAATGCAAATCAAAACAAACCTGAGATTCTACCTCACACCAGTCAGAATGGCCAAGATCAAAAACTCAGAGGATAACAGATGCTGACCAGGATGTGGAGATATAGGAACACTCCTCCACTGTTGGTGGGATTGCAAGCTGGTACAACCACTCTGGAAATTAGTCTGGAGTTTTCTCAGAAAATTGGACATAGTATTACATGAGGACCCAGCTATACCACTCCTGGGCATATACCCAGAAGACGCTCAAACATATAACAAGGACACATTATGTTCATAGCAGCCTTAATCATAATAGCCAGAAGCTGGAAAGAACCCAGATGTCCTTCAACAGAGGAATGGATACAGAAAATGTAGTACATTTACACAATGGAGCATTATCCAGCTATTAAAAACAATGAATTTGAAAAGTTCTTAGGTAAATGAATAAAACTAGAAAATATCCAGAGTGAGGTAACCCTATCACAAAAGAAGATGCATGATATGTACTCACTGATAATTGGATATTAGCCCAGAAGCTTGAAATACCCAAGATTCAACTCACTGATCACATGAAGCTCTTGAATAAGGAAGACCAAAGTGTGTGTCCTTTGGTCCTTAGAAGAGATAACAAAATGCTAACGGGAGCAAATATGGAGACAAAGTATGGGACAGAATCTGAAGTAGGGGCTGTCCAGATACTGCTCCACCTGGGTATCCATCCCTTGTGCATTCAGCAGAGTTAGATGCTAATGTGGATGCCAGGAAGTGCATGCTGACAGGAACCTGCTATATCTGTCTCCTTAGAGGTCTGCCAGAGCCTGAAATATACAGAGGAGGAAGCTCACAGCTAACTATTGAGCTGATCATGGGGTTCCTAATGGAGGAGGGAGAAAGAAGAATGAAGGAGATGGAAGGGTTTGTGGCCTCATGAGGAGAGCAACAATACCAACCAACCAGAGCTCCCAGGGTCTAAACCACAAGTCTGGTAGCACATAGGGAGGGATCCATAGCTCTAACTGTATATGTAGGGGAGGGTGACAGTGTCAGGCATAGGTTGGTGAGGAAGTTCTTGATCCAGTGAAGGTTGGATGCCTCAGTGTGGAAGAAATTGTAGGTGGGGAGTTGAAAGTGGGAGGATGGATCGGGAATATCCTCACAGAAGCAGAAGGGGGAATGGGAGTTGCTGGGTTGGGGGGAAAGGGAATTACATCTGAAATGTGAATAAAATATCCAATAAAAATATTTAAAAAAAAACTTAGTTGCCCTGCATCCCAAAAAGGAAATCTTAACATTTAAGTAAAATAATTAGTGACAAAATTGTGATAAAAACTAGAATGCCTTGTATTGTCTACTAAAGGAGAGAACTTTGAAGGGCAGACAGAGTAACTCTTAATCAAGGGAATTATTTATGCAGAGGGCAAGAATAATTGGCTCTGGACATAGAAATTAGAAAAAAAGGATGATGTATATATCTCCCTCAAAGAAATCAACTTTTATTTTAGTCTGTCTTTATACCAGATTGCAAAAAAAGAACTTAGATTCCAGAACATGATGTACTGATACCCCATTTAATGAATTGAGTGATAGTGAGAAATCTGGAAAATACCGAAGTAGTGTAACTGATGAATTTGAGGGAATAACTCTGTAAAGTTAACAATATGTTAATGATGTTAGATAAATGTGGATGATGTACACATTCCTTTTGAATAAACTGAGTCCTGACATGCTTAAAAGGAAAGGGTGTTCCATCTGGCTTTTCATTTTTCATTATGTCTTTTAACTTAGGGAGTAGGGCACATCTATTAATGGACCATGATAGATTGAGTTTCTATATCATTAGAACCCTCTTAGAAAGAATCAAAAGAGACCTTCCATGGGCAAACAGAAATGTTAATCCCCAGCTATCAAAGGTTCATCTTATGCGAAGTCATTTCACTTTGCTCAGACATTTAATAGGAACCACTTATATAATATTCAGGCAGTGGGAGAGAAACTGCGAAAAAAAGTTTTAATTGAGTTATTCAGCCATCAACTGAGGCTTGTCAGACTGTAAGAAGAGAAATTGAGATATAAATCCTGAGAGGGAATTTCTTCCTTAAAGAAAAATAATAATACAGCCTGGAAAACCCAAGTGAGTTTTTTCACTGTTTTCCAATGGGGAGAAAATCAGCCAATTATTATATTTAGAAGATTGAAATAGTCAATGGTGCTCTAATGTAGATAGATTTCGAGAGCCAGTTTTTTCAGCTTCTATTCTGGGTAAGACTTTTAATATGCTTCCTATTACCATGTCCTTTATGAAGGAATATATTTGATATAGAGAAAAATGGATGTAATGAGAAACTTATTTTCAGACTCTGCCTTTTAAATACCCATTACCAGTCACATGCTAAATCTGTCTTTAACAATCCCGGAAAGTATCTTTAAGGTAGTTCATTTTATAGTGAAGAGAAGTAAATTAAAATGATTTGATAAATTCAACACAGAAAAAAATATAAATCTATAGAAGTCTGGACTATGCAAGTTCGCAGGTGAGAACTGTATTATGTTGGGCCAGTCCATGTGAAACACAAATCTACCTTGATTAAGATGTCTGTCTAAATGTTCTCTCTCACTATCCTCCTTTGTCTCTTTTAATCCAGCCAACACTTTACTGCCTTCATTTGTAAAAAAGAAAAAAATTATATAGAGAGAATTCTACCACACTGCTACACTGCTATAGAACAATGGTGAAATAAGAAATTAACTATTGAGCCGGAGGAACAGATATGAAGCAGGATAATATTTTTTCTACATTTATTGGAGTGATGCCTAATGGACACTGACAAGTCAATTACATAAAGTAAAACATTCTAATAAAATTTTGAAGATTTTTGGCTACATGAACAAGTTTATATATTCTAAGTTATATTTAAGGGATTGTGTAAAACACACAACCCCAAGAATTTTTAGTGTGCATGTGTGTGTGTGTGTGTGTGTGTGTGTCTGTGAGAGAGAGAGAGAGAGAGAGAGAGAAAGAGAGAGAGAGAAAGAGAGAGAGAGAGAGAGAGAGAGAGGAAGAAAGAGAGAGTGAGTCAAGTGTGCACGTGCAGATATGTATACATGTATGTCGATGTTGGAAGTCAGAGGTGACTAATGAATTTTGAGCTCTATCACTCTTGGATAGATGGTCTCTCATTTAATCTCTGTTTAGATTGATGGCCAATGTAAATAATGATTGCTAATTTGAAATTCAACAAAATGCTGTTTATGTCTATATTTTAAAATACATAAATGTAAATTTTAGAAGTAACTGCAACGGGTGTGTGAAATTTAGGAAGTAGTATAAATGTTTATTAAATAAATAAAAACTAAAAACTTGCTTTTAATCAGGTTATTAATGTATCCTTTAAACACAAGCATGTAGCACCTTGTGAAAATAATGCCAACATAACTATCTGTACTTCCCTTGGTCTATGCTGGGAAATGCATTACTTCCAAGATGATAGTCATTTTCCTTATCCATGGTTTCAATGCAGTGTATTCAGTTTCCATGTTATCTTTTAGACAAAAATTGTAAAACAAGCTATTGTTGTTGTATTACTAAAACTATTTACTAGGAGCTCTGTTATTTGGCTTATTATTATTTTGTTTTAGACATGACCGTGCGAGGGACTGTTTCAGACTTCAGAGAAATATGAGGCAATTTATTTCTTGTTAGTCTTTGATGTAAAGTTTCAGTTTCTATATTTCAGACCAGCATTTCTTGCTATTTGCCTTTAAAAATTACATGTTCTAGAAGCTGAGATTGGAAGGTGGGAGACTGTGCTCATCAACATAAAGCTTCTGATTTTATTTATTTAATACTTGGATTTTTCTTAAGGTATCATCAGCCTGTGAGTAAGATGTTTTCTTATTATTCTATTGTTCAGTATAGATTGTCTTTCATTTGATGTATGCTTATTGATGTATGAGCTAATGAGCAAATGACAGATTAAAAATGACATTGTATTATTTTAAGATGAAATAAAAATATGGAGTAGTAATTTTCATCAGATATACAAAGTATAACTTTTGTAAAATTTTCTACCACTAAAATTTGAGAATAAGATATTAAATGTAATATATTCAGAATTCTTTTTAAACAATTCATTTTTTGAGCCATATAAATTTGTCATACCTAGTCACGATATGTGTTAACAAATGCTTATGAAGTATGTGTTTAATGAATAATCAGATAATGGATAAAGGAATATATGTTTTATTTGTGCTCCTGATATTGCCAAATGGAATAATACCTAGGAAACATCACAGAAGTGTGGGCAGAAAGGTTTTAACAAGACCTTCTGTAAGATTATGTATCTTAAAAATGACAGGGGAATTTTACCCATAGTACTTTAACAGTATGGCTACCTAAAACAAAACTTCAAGAGATAAAACACCAAGAGAAATGTAAGGAAAAACTTCATAGGGTATAACACATAAAGAAAGAAATGTAGGTAACTAAGGAATGCTGAGAACACTAGACTTCTCCAGGAATGAGCCTCCTAATTTGTTATGCATAATCAAGTGGTCCATGCTGGAGCTATATACATACAAGTGACATAAGAGGTCCTATAGAAACACAAACATATACATAAGTAAATACATATTTATAAGTTCATGAAAGGGTCTATTTTGTTAACCCTTCCAAGTAATAGTCTATCACAGAAGGAAGTCATAGCATACTATCAAGGAGGAGAGTAATTTGGAAGCAGGGGGAATTCTAAACACTGGCCTGCTTCTCAGAGATTGCTAGGTTTCTCTCTTATTCAGTCCAACACAGAAGGAAAGAAGGGAAACATAGAGGGGATTAGTAAGAAAAAGAAAGGGAGAAATTATTTAATAATATTTTAATTAAAAAATACAACCTAATAATTTAAAAACAATAACACAAACATAAAACTAGATACTTATATAAAACACTAAAAGTTAGGTAAAAATATTAAGCCAATAGTAGGAACTTATCAAAGTCAAATGCAAGGTCCTTTTATATGTAATGATCAGACAGAAGATCTAGAAATGCACATGAAAAAATAATGGTATTGACAAAAATGTAATTTCTATGAAAATTAAACTTAGAATCATAGATATTCCTATGTTATTATTTAAGTAATTATTATTGAGTTGATAAATAATTTTTTCTGTGTTTCTAATTGTTTCGCATTATTATACACTACATATCCAGCTTTCTGAATGTTATATAAAACACATATATGTGTTTAAATAACATCAATTATTTAAATTTAAATCACACACACACACACACACACACACACACACACACACACACACACATATATATATGCATTTTCATACAGTACAATTTCAGTATATTAAAGAACTACAGACAACTATGGTTTGCTGAGAGTCATAGAAATAGTCTTGTTCAAGAAAAAGCATACTAACCAGGTGGTGGTGGCGCACGCCTTTAATCCTAGCACTTGAGAGGCAGAGGCAGGCAGATTTCTGTGTTCGAGGCCAGCCTGGTCTACAGAGTGAGTTCCAGGACAGCCAGGGCTACATAGAGAGACCCTGTCCCCTGTCTCGAAAAACAAAAAAACAAAACAAAACAAAAAACAAAAAAAAAGAAAGAAAGAACATACTAAAATACTAAATGGTTAGTTCTAGAAATGAATGTGTATATATATATATATATATATATATATATATATATATATATATATATATACATACATTTGTCAGGCTCTGGCAGAGCCTCTCATGAGACAGCTATATCAGGCTTGAATTAGAATGCACTTCTTGGCATCCACAATAGTATCTGGGCCACAGTGTAGAAGAATTTGAGGGTGGGGAGATGGGGGTGAGTAGGTGGAGGGGGGAAACACCCTCACAGAATCAGGAAAGGGGGAAGGGATAGTGGGTTTCCAGTGGGGGGAGTCTAGGAAAGTGGATAACATTTGAATTGGAAAGAAAGAAACTATCCAATAATAAAAAGAAGTGTGTATCAGACTTAAAAAGAAAAAAATATATATACAAACCCACAAAAGTCTTTAATTCATCTGTAATTCATAAAATTTTGCTTTAGAAAATCCTTTCTTTCCCTTAACTTTATTTTTTAAGAAATGTAACATGATTTAAGTTACTATCATGTACTACTCATCTTCTGTGGGGTCGAGTACTACAAAGCTCAAACATGAGGAACAATGAAGCAAAATTGCATGAAATAGCCTACAACATAATTACCCAATTTTAAAAACTTTTCTTCATGGGATATTTTCTCTTTCTGTATTCATTGACTGAATTCTGTCAGCAGGGCATCATGAATATTGATGCTGCCTCTATGCATTAAGTCTTAGCTCCTAAAAGATGTCCCTTTGACTCAAATGACATTTCAGCATTCATATCTGTTTTAAAAATAATTCTATGGTTTCTGAGCTTGTAAAATATTTTAGGCATATTTTCTATACTTGTTCCTCAAACTCTGGATTGGAGGCATTTTCCATCCTCTTCATTACAGAATAGATTTAGAACACAAGTGGTATGTTTAAGTACAGATTTCCAGTATTTTTACTCTTTTTAGTCTTAATTCCAAATCTCTAAACTTTTCGCTATTTTTTATTTTTTGCTTATGTCTGTTGTATATGTTTTCCTGGAATAAAGTGAATAAATGCCTATTAATTACCAGAAAAATGTACAAGGATAGACAAAAGCAATGACTCCATTTATGCTGTTCCTATTAAGTCAATGAATGCTTGGGCTTAATCAAGTATGGTGATGGGTTTACCTACAGGAGAATTTGTGATAAGAAAACAGTTTCATTGTTGAGAAATCTCACTTCATCATGGATAAATTCCCATTAAAACATATCTTGTGGTACTGCTCTCAATTACTCTACCACCTTAAATATACCCACCACGAACAGACCTACCAGCAGACTGGCTGTATTAGATTGTAGTGTAAAGCTTCAGGAGTAAAAATATAATAGTCCAGTTTTCTCTTTTTAGAGAAACAGTCTTATTAATCTTACCATAGACCCAGGTATCACATATTGTTCTGACATTCATTGCCAGAACTATAGTGTAATATTAATCTTACATCTTTTGTTACATAATCATGTCTTGCCACAATAATGAGTAAGAACGTAATTTCATGTACTATTACATTCACATTCTGTTCTCCCGCCATGTTTTAGAGAGTGCCATTTCCTTATATATAATCTACCTATGATGTAAAAAGCATGTGTGTGGGGTATTTCTGACTTTTTTATCTAGTTACTTTGATCATTACCTAATGTTTCATGCTATTTATATTAACATTTTTTATAGTTCACTATATCTAGCACTTATATTCGGAAGCTTTTGCTTTTATGTGCATTCAGGATTTGATTTTTTATTTGACTGTGAAAAGTATGAATCATATTTAATAAGTATTTTATATACACTTATGATATTTTTAATTATATATATCATTGTGAGCAATGTTAACATCAACTACACTTCATTGTAAAGTACTCTTATTGTGTCAATGATTTTGCAGGCTGTGCCTTTCTTTCCCAGAAAGAGAATTTTTGATTTAATTTCTTCATAGAAATTGACTGTATCTTGAGGATGGAGAATAGCCCTGTACCTAAATGGACAGGTGTATAATACTGTGTATCCAGCACCACCACACAAAGCACACAATAATAAATAATTTATTCCTAAAACTAAAATGTTTATAACACTATAGATTGTCAAATTAAATTGTAGATTGGGGCATATATGGGTTTATTAAAACTCATTAAAATAATAACATATCAGAAAATGTGTGCAAAGCACAACACAAAGAAAATTAAAACAAAACCACATATTTTGATATAGAAGGAAGAAGCCTACAACTTAACGGATGTTCTCTGGGATCTTTTTGGGTTTTTTTTTTGTTTTGTTTTGGTTTGGTTTTTTTGTTGGTTTTTTTGTTTTGTTTTGTTTTTTTGTTTTTGTTTTGTTTTTGTTTTTTGTTTTTTATTTTTCGAGACAGGACTTCCTCTGTAGACCAGGCTGGCCTTGAACTCAGAAATCCACCTGCCTCTGCCTCCTAAGTGCTGGGATTAAAGGAGTGCACCACCACTGCCCAACAACTATTGACTTCTAAAAGTGAGATTGTCTCCACAGACATAAGGCACAGAAGGAATCAAGTCAACTTAACAAGTCTCCAGTCTGGAAGACTACATGAGACGCTCATGAGTGCAATTCAGTAGATCAAACAATAAAAAATCCAATCTTTGGGTTGAGGAATACTCAGAATAACTTCCAATAAATAGGTAAACATCTCTTCACTATAACCCATGCTGGATCGTCTGCACAGTGATTTTGAAAACATGATTTCTCTTACCTCTCTCCATTCTTTATTCCCAACTGCTTGTGTATATAAGATGCAAACAACAAAAGATGAAAAAAACACACGTATGTAAATTTTAGTAGGAATGTACATGTTCTCTGTTTCAACTGTCCAAAGGATGCATTTAAAGACAAGAAAGGGGGGAGAGTTAATTCCAGGGCGTAAAATAACTAGAATTTAATATGAACGTACATTAGCATACAGAGAATATTACCATTGGCAGATAATGCCTTTATATTACACTATAGATGTAGATACGTTTCAAAACCATACTTCAATAATGTCAAATATCGGTATTTTAGCACGTGTATAAACTGCTTTTAAAATACTCAACTTGCTCAGAGCAATGTTCCTTTCAATTTTATTTTTAATTTTCACTTTACATCCAACTCATTGTTTCATCTTAATCAACATCTCCCACAATCCTTGACTCATCCTCCCTCCCCTTCCCCTGTGAGTAGGTGGAGCCCTCATGAGTATGCCCTCAACCTGGCACACCAATTCTCTGTGAGGCTAGGCACATCCTCTTCCACTGAAGTGAGACTAGGCAGTTTAGGTAGAAGAACATATCTCATATAGAGGTAAGAGCTATTGAGATAGTCCCCACTCCAGTTTTATGGGACCCACATAAAGACCAAGCTATACTTCTGCTACATATGTGCAGAAAGCCTAGGTCTAGTCTGTGTCTGTTCTTCCATTGGTAGTTTAGTCTAGAGGACTAATGGTTCATGTCAGTTGACTGTTGTTCTTCCTGTGGAGTTCTTATTCCCTTAGTAATACAATCCTTCATCATTTTATTTATTTATATATGTATTTATTTATTTTAAGCTCCACATTTTATTCCCCTCCCAGTCTAACCTTCAACTGGTCCATAACTTCTCCCTGTCTCCATGAGGATGTGCCCACACCCAACACCCACACTGCCAGACCTTTCTTCTCTAAAACAAGACTGGGCAGTCCTCTGCTGTATATGTGTTGGGAGTCTCATATCAGCTGGTGTATGCTGCCTGGTTGGTGGTCTAGTGTCTGAGAGATCTTAGGGGTCCAGGTTAATTGAGACTGCTGGTCCTCCAACAAGCTTACTTCTCTTCTAAGCTTCTTCCAGCTTACCCCTAATTCCACCACAGGGGTCAGCAGCTTCCGTCCATTGGTTGAGTATAAATATCTGCATCTGACTCTGTCAGCTGCTTGTTGGGTCTTTCAGAGGGCAGTCATGACAGGTGACTTTTTGTAACCTAAGTAATAGTGTCATGTCTTGGAGCCTCCCCTTGAGCGGGATCTCTCTTTGGGCCTGTTGCTGGACCTTTTATATCTCAGGTTCCTCTGTTTCCATTCATGTAATTTTTTCAAGCAGGGGCAATTATGGGTCAGAGTTTTGACTGTGGGATGACAACCACATCCCTCACTTAATACATTGTCTTTCTCCTGGAGGTGGGCTCTAAAAGTTCCCTCTCCCCACTGTAGGGCATTTCATATAAGGCCTATTCATCTCTTTGAGTCCTGAGAGTCTCTCACCTCCCAGGTCTCTGGTATATTCTGGAGGGTCCCTCAAACCTTCTACATCCCGAGGTTGCATGTTTCCATTCTTTCTGCTGGCCCTCAGGGATTTCAGTCCTTTTTCACCATCCATTATCAGATCATGTTCCCCTCTCCATTTCCCCAACACCCTTTCATTCCCAGGTCTCTCCCTTCCCCCTTTTTTGCCTCATCCAGCAGGGCATTAAACAGTGGTTCAGGGAGGTCACCTGAAAGAGAGAATGGGAGAACAGACAGAAGTTAAGGATGACAATTTGTCTATAGTCTGATCAAATTGTAAGTTTTACTTTTTCACACAGGGGTTATGCACACAAAAAGGCAGGATGTGGGGAAGGGGATGACGCAGGAGCATAGGTATTCAGGAGGAGTACAGATATCTTCCAGAACAGGGTATTGGCTGGATGAAGGTTTCAGTGGACAGGTCACTATGACTCTGCCTATGATTCACTTGTTCTTATCTAAGTTTGTACTATCCACCAAGGCTACCTATCTACAAGGTCTATGACTACTCAGGCTGATAAATTTCTATCAAAGCTGCCTGTTTACAATATCTTATAGCTAACTGTTTCAGTGTTTTTCTATGGAGACCAAGACTTTGTGTTAGCAGGCTGATTTAGGCTTATTGCTGATTTTATGCCTTCAGTGTATAAGCAACCCTGCCCCTGACATCTCCTCCCTTCTCCAAGTATAGAAGGACCATGGTGATTCCAATCTTGCAAAGGTGGGATAGGGCCTAACCTCCAGTAATTAAAGGAGACGTTGTAATGGCTCTGGTAATCCTGTCTTTGTTCAGTGAGGCATGAGAGCCATACTCATTCCAATGTCTTTTTCTTGGAGAGGGGATACTTTTGACATAAACACATGTGCAGTCAGGCTTGTCCCTCAGAGAACTCAGAAAGACAGTTTCATTTAATTTTTATTTATATTCCCTTTCAGTGCTTAGCCTCGCAGCCTAAGCAAGAATTTAGATCACCAGTCAGAGGGGGTTCCCACACTCAGAGAGTCATGAAGACAGTAATTTAAAGTTTCACAATATCTGTTCTATAATATCTTTCATAATATCTTTTCCTTGAAGATTACTAGAAATTTCAGTAACATGGGTAATACCAAATTGTCAACAAAAGATCTCAAATGTCTGACTGTAAGAGTCAGTTTTGTTTATCTTAATCTAATATGAAACACCAAGCAATAACTAATTGTACTTTTGATTGTTTTTTCTTTTAAAGTAATTGCAACTAGAAAGCTTGAAAATATATATATATAAATGTATATTTATATATATATATACACACATATATATACATATATATATTAAAATCAAAAATGAATAATATCTTTTTGTCATAATTAATTAGGTATAAGTCTTCAATTATTAACATTATTATGAAAAAATTGAGGACACTAAAAATAACTTTTTTGTAATTTGACTTATACACTCTCTAGAAATATCAAATTATTATCTCAAGTTATTATTATTAAACATAGATCTATGAAGCTGTACTATTTTGTGGTGATGTTATATAGACAAATAGATAACTTTTTAAATTTTAATGATGATCTTATAAAAATTTTTAAAATTATATTTATGGTTATTAAGCTCTTTTATAATGAGACTGTTACTAGGCCTTTTTTGATAGTCAAAACTGTAATAAGAATATTGTCATTCTCTCAAATAGCATCAGTTTATTGCTTTTAGATAATAACCAGACTTTTTTCTACTTAGAACAAATTCTAAAAGGTTATAAAACAATTTGTCAAAGGTCATTAAAAGGAAACCAACAATTTATTATAGGTGTTAGGATAAAAAATAAAATATTGTCTGGGCCCATTTATACAAATCTTCACTGACAACCTAGTTATAGTTTTAAACCTTCAGTGAACTTGTGGAGCCACCCAGGTAATGAATGTTTAGCCAAATAATTATTTTTAATAAATATATATGTAAACATTTTGTATTAATTTTATTTTAATTAATGATTTAATTTTTGGTGTGAATTTGTAATAAACTTTATAATGTATGATCATATATTTTAAAAGATATATAGATACTGAAAACAAAAAATGAGAGGCAAATATACTAAAGAGATAAAACAGAACTCTGTCTTTTTCCACTTAGTATATAAAATAGAACTTTTTTCTTTATCTCAAATAAAATAGAAATTTTCTTTGTACCTTTTCCTTAGATAGCTTTTATAGAAAGCTTTTTACTCTTAATAATAAACTCTATAATAACATTTTAAGTGTCCTCAGACTAGCAGGCATAAGTTAGAGCCCAGCAGTTCTTGTTGAGACTTAACAAAAGCTGTTTACTTAATCTTTGTCCATTTTTAGGATGAGGTGCTAAGTGTCAAAAATTGGAGCCTCTGTCCTCTAAGGATTACAAAGGGCAGATCAGCTACAGTGGCACAGCAATCCAGACAAACAAACTTTTATTATATAACAACCGCAATGTAAAGAATAAAATTGTATGGCCAATTGTTTTTGTAAGGTCTGTAATCTATCTGATATACAACTTTGTTATGGTATTTTCCTGGGTCTAGGCAATCTAGTATGAGCTCTTAAATGTCTTATAAAATTAAAGAAAAATACTTGTTTTTTTTTCTTAATTGAGCTGTATTTGTAAAATTTGAAAATTAACAATATCTAAAAGTGGAACAAATTTAAGCAACTATGAGCTATATACTGGCTATGAGTATACCAACTAAAAGCTTAATTTTGTTTTGTATTTTAAATAATGGCTACAGCACATAGGGCACAGGCTGCCCCTGACACCTTGTGGTTGTTTTTTTTTTTTTTTTTTTTTTTTCTCCCAAGTGAGACTGAAGCATCCTTACTTGGGACCTTCATCTTGTTGACCTTTGTGAGTTCTGTGGGCTGTATCTTTGGTATTGGACCCATTTTGTGGCTAATATCCACTTATTATTGAGTACATACCATGCATGTCTTTTTGGGTATGAGTTACCTCACCCAGGATAATATTTTCTAGTTCCATTCATTTGCATGCAAAATGAGTATGTCCTCATTCTTAATAGCTGAGTGATATTCCATTATATACATGAACCACATTTTCTGTATCTATTCTTATGTTGTGGGACAACTATGTTGTTTCCAGATTCTGGCTACTATAAATAGAGCTGCTATGAACATAGTAGAACATGTGTCCTTATTACATGTAGGAGCATCTTCTGGGTGTATACCCAGAAGTGGTATAGCTGGGTTATCTGGTAGTACTATGTTCAATTTTTTGAGGAACTTCCAGACTGATTTCTAGAGTGTTTGTCCCAAATTACAATTCTACCAGCAATGAAGGAGTGTTCCTTTTTCTCCACAACCTTGTCAACATGTGCTGTCACCTGAGGTTTTGATCTTAGCCTTTCTGATTGGTGTAAGGTAGAATCTCAGGGTCCTTTTGATTTGCATTTCTCTGATCACGAAGGACTTTGAACATCTCCCTAGATGTTTTTCAGCCATTTGAGATTCCTCTGTTGTGAATTCTGTTTCATTCTATACCCTATTTTTTGATTTGATTGTTTGATTTTTTTGGTGGTTAGCTTCCTGTGTTCTTTATGTATTTTGGATATTAGCACACTATGGGAAAATTTTTTTCTCAGTCTGTAGGTTGCCAATTTTCATTAATGGTTATATCTTTTGCCTTACAGAAGCTTTCCAATTACATCAAGTTCCATTTATGAATTCTTGATCTTAGAGCATGAGCCATTAGAGTTCTCTTTAGGAAATTCCCCCCTGTACCAATGAGTTCAAGGCTCTTTCCCACTTTCTCGTCTACTCTTCCACAAGAATACCCAAGCTCCATCCACTGTTGGCTGTTGAGTGTCTGCATCTGTTTGAATCAGAGCCTCTCAGACGCCCATGCTAAACCCTGTCTGCAAGCATTCCCACACTCTGCCTTTTGGTTCTCTTTTAACCTCTGTATCATTTTAGAGATAGTTTACATATATATTTATGCATATGTACAAATCAATAATAGATATGAAGGTAGACAAAAGATAGATATATGATATAATTTTGAGGTGATTATAATTTAAGTTAATTTCAGGGCTGGCAAAAGGGCTCAAAGCAATAGATCATACAAACCACAATAAACAACACACACACACACACACACACACACACACACACACACACACACACTCACACACACATAAAAATAAAAATTCAATCCAGTGGATGGATAACTTGAGGAATCAGTATTGGGTAGGAATCAATCACTTCCTCCTTGTTTTTTACAGCATAGTGATCAGTTTTTAGTAGATCTTCTCCTCCTACTACTCCTCTTCCCTCTCCTTCGTCTCTTCCTCCTGCTCCTCCATTTCTTCCCCTCCTCCTTCTCTTCCTCTTCCTCCCTTCCTATACCTCCCTTTACTCCTCCCCTCCTCCTTTTCCTCCTTCTTCTTGTCTTTCTTCAGTAAAATAAGGAACAGCTAATTTATCTATTCATTTGAACAGGTATTTATAAGCACTGATAGTACACATTAGTCTATTGAATGTGTTTTCATTCAGGGGTGGGAGTGGTGCTGACTTCCTTGTCAAGATTTAACCCAGGAAGGATGAATCTAGTTAGACATTCCTGAGTCTCTGGTGACTGTGTAAAAGATAAAAGCTTGTCAAAGGTGAATTTAACTGTTTGCTCTTAGATTTCTTTTTATAATGTTTAATTACCATTTCTTCTCACAATTTATAAGCAATGCATCTTGTTTTTGTAATGTCTTAAACAAACTTTGTATCTCATATACTTGACTTATAATTTGAATTCATTGATTATAGAGGCAAACTGGCTGAAGACTGAGACTTTGCCAGATGGAAACAAATTAGAAAATAAGAGACGTACCAATAAGAGATGTAAAATGAGTGGAACATTGTTGTAATCTTCCATGAACTGTAAAGAAGGGCATATCTTTCCAAGTATGATAAGCCTCCTGTCAAAGCTATTTAGTGAATAACTTAGTGGCCTAATTAGTACACATTACATCTCCAAAATACTAGCGTTTCTAGACAGAAAAGAAGAAGATAATTAATTATACACACTCAGTTAGAGACTGATTGATCTTAGAAATAATGTATACTCCCTTGAACTCATTTTTATAGGTTTAAAGTTTTCTTTAAATTTCATTTAATATTTTTTTAAGTCCAGATTTTTATCCCCTTCCTGGTCTGCCCTTTGACTGTTCCACATCCCATACCCACTCCTACTGTCCTACCCCTGTCCCTAGTAGATAATACTACCCCTCAACTCACCAGACCTCCCTACTCCCTAGGGCCTCCACTCTCTGTTGGGTTATGTGCATCTTCTCTGACTGAAGCCAGACCTGGCAGTCCTCTGCTGTATATATTTTGGAGACCTCATACAAGCTGGTGTATGCTGCCTTGGGCCCAGTGTTTGAAAAAGTTTGGGAATTCAGATTAGTTAAGACTGTTGGTCCTCCTATAGGTGTTCCTTCCCCTCCCCCTTAGCTTCTTACAACGTTTTCCTAATTCAAGCACAGGGGTCAGCAACTTCTGTCTAATGGCTGGATGCAAATATCTGCATCTTACTCTTTTAGCTGCTTGTTGGATCTTTCAGAGGACAGTCATGATAACTTCTTTTTTTTTTTTTTTTTTTTTTCTTTTTTTTTTTTTTTTTTGTGAGCAGTCCCTAGCCTCAATAATAGTGTCACAACTTGGAGTCTCCCCTTGAGTAGAATCCATCTTTGGGCCTGTTGCTGGACCATCTTTCCTCAGTCTCTTCTCCATTTTTTCCCTGAATTTTTTTCAGACAGGAGCAACTACTGTTCAGAGTTTTTGACTGTAGGGCTGTAACCCCTTTCCTCACTTGGTCCCTGTCTTTTTGCTGGAGATGGGCTGTAAATGTTCCCTCTTCCTACTGTAGGCATTTTATCCAAGGTGCCTTCCTTTACACCTGCCGGGTCTCTGGTACATTCTGGATGGTCCCTCCACCACCAACCTTCTGAGGTTGCCTGTTTCTGTACTTTCTGCTGTCCCTCAGGGCTTTAGTCCTATTCTCTTCATGCAATACCTGATTATAATCTCCTCTTCCCCTCCCTGTCCTCTTTCTCTCTCAGGCACCTCCTTCCCTACCTCCTGTGATTACTTTCTTCTCCCTTCCAAGTGTGCCTGAGGGGTCTTCACATGGGCTCTTCAGCTTGGGCACACCAGAATTTCAGGATCCCAGAAGCAGCCTGACTCCAAGGAGCTGTCACAACTAGGATCTCAGGATCACAGGATCACAGAGATAGCTGGAATATGAGGAGTTCTGACACAATCAAGATAACAGGACAGGGAGGTTCCAGTCAGAGATAGTGAGTGAAAACAGCACTAAAGATAACTATATGGCAAAATGCAAGCTCAAGAACATAAGCTACTGAAACCAAAGTTATCTGGCATCATCAGAACCCAGTTCTCCCACCATAGCAAGTCCTGAACACCCCATCACACAGAAAAAGCAGTATTCAGATTTAAGATTACTTCTCATAATGATGATATAGGACTTTAAGAAGAACATAAATAACTCCCTTAAAGAAATACAGGAGAATAGAAGGAAGTTAAGAATGGACACTTCATACTCATCAAAGGAAAAATTAACCAAAATGAAATCTCAATTCAGAACATCTATGCACCAAATGCAAGGGCACACACATTCATAATAGAAACATTACTAAAGTTCAAGGCACACATTACACCTCACACAATAATAGTGGGAGACTTAATCACCCCACTCATCAATGGATAGGTCATGGAAACAGAAACTAAGCAGGGACACAGTAAAACTAAGAGAAGTTAAGTTATAAACCAAATGAATTTAGCAGATATTTATAGAACATTTCATTTAAAGACAAAAGAATATGCCTTCCTCTCAGCACCACATGATACCTTCTCCAAAACTGACCATATAATTGGTCACAAGACAGGCCTCAAGAAATACAAGAAAATTGAAATAATGCTATGCATTCTATCAGATTACCATGGACTAAGGCTGGTCTTCAATAATGATAAAATCAATGGAAAGTCCACATACATATGGAAAGTGAACAACACTCTACTCAATGATAACATGGTCAAGGAAGAAATAAAGAAAGAAATTAAAGACTTTTTAGAATTTTATTTTAATCAGGACACATCATATCAAAAATTATGGGACACAATGAAAGCAGTGCTAAGAGGAAAATTCATAGCTCTAAGTGCCTACAAGAAGAAACTGGAAAGAATATATACTAACAACTTGACAGCACACCTGAAAGCATTAGAACAAAAAGAAGTAAATGCACCCAAGAGGAGTAGTTGGCAGGAAATAATCAAACTCGGGATGAAATCAATCAGATAGAAACAAAAGCAACTATACAAAGAATCAAGAATACCAAGAGCTGGGTCTATGAGAAAAATCAATAAGGTAGATAACCCTTAGCCAGACTAACCAGAGGGGACAAAAACAGTATCCAAATTAATAAAGTCATAACTGAAAAGGTAGACATACCAACAGAAACTGGGGAAATTCAAAAAAATCATCAAATTCTACTACAAAAGCCTATACTCAACTAAACAGGAAAATCTGGATAAAATGATCAATTTCCTGGACATATACCAGGTGCCAAAGTTAAGTCAGGATCAGATAAACCATATAAATAGTCTTATAACCCCTAAAGAAATAAGAGCAGTCATTAAAAGTTTAAAAAAGAAAGAAAGAAAGAAAGAAAGAAAGAAAGAAAGAAGAAAGAAAGAAAGAAAGAAAGAAAGAAAGAAAGAGCCCAGGACCCAATAGTATTAGTGCAGAATACTATCAGAACTTCAGGGAAGACCTGATACTAATTCTCTATAAACAATTCCACAAAATAGAAACAGAAGGAACACTACCCAATTCATTCTATGAATCCACAATAACCCTTATATCCAAAACACACAAAGACCCAACAATGAAAGAAAACTTCAGAACAATCTCTCTTATGAATATCAATGCAAAAATTCTCAAGAAAATTCTCACAAACCTAATCCAAGAACACACCAAAACAATCATCCACCATGATCAAGTTGAGTTTATCCCAGCAATGCAGGGATGGTTCAATATATGGAAATCCATCAACATAATCCTCTATATAAGCAAATTCAAAGAAAAAAAAACCCTTCATAGTCATCTTACTAGATGCTGAGAAAACATTTGACAAAATTCAACACCCCTACATGGTAAAAGTCTTGGAAAGAACAGGGATCCAAGGCCCATACCTAAACATAGTACAAGCAATAAACAACAAACCAATAGCCAACATCAAACTAAATGGAGAGAAACTTGAAGCAATCCCACTAAAATCAGGTACAAGACAAGGCTCCCCACCCTCTTCCTATCTATTCAATATAGTACTCGAAGTCCTAGCCAGAGCAATTAGACAACAAAAGGAGATCAAAGAGATACAAAATGAAAAGAAGAAGTCAAAATATCACATATTATAAATTAATAATAAATTATAATCATATAAATCAGTGAAACCATGTGATTACACTGATTAAATAGAAATTAACTCTTGGAATGATCCAATATCTGTGAGTCTATGTGTGCTCTATTTACAAAAAAGTTCTTTTACAATTTCACAGTATTAAATGGATTAATAAAAAGGAATATAGTATCATGAAAACATTTAACACTTGTGTAGAACACGATGCCAAAATCAAGTTAATTCTATTCCAGGAAAACTAGTGCAAAAAAGCATTTGAAACTTACAGAATCCACCATCTTCAAACAAGAAGTTATCAATTTCTAATGCTTCCTCAGTTATAGATAAGATTATTTGACCACTTACATAGCAAACTTGTCAGGTTTGACCTTTCATGGCTCTTCTAGAGAATGACACAAGCACTATGGACTCATAAATGCAACTTTTCCTTTATGTGCAGTAAGGAAATAATCTTTTCTGTAGTCATCTACTACCTTTGGTCTGATTTCTGAACTTTGAGAGGAAAGTATGGTATAGATACCACATTTAGGTGTGAATATGTCTCAATTACTTACTCTCTGCACATGGACCATTTTGTTGATTTCTGTATGAATTGCTATCTATTAAAAGAACATTCTTTTTTGAGGTTTCATAGGAACAGAATTCTCTCAGAAAATTGAGAAGTCATTAGGAGTTTGTGTGATACCTGTTAGAATAATAGTAGGTGTTTGATTAGGAACTATGAGCTGTCTTGCTTCAAGTTCTTGAGCCTGATAACTGTGCTATTTGTACATTTCTCTTTGTGCACTGAGTCTTCAATTTAATCAAAATTTTTATGGTTACTCCCATAATATCTATGCCCCTATTGAATCCATGAGTGTGTCTTGCCAGAGAGCTTATTATTGTGGCTATCAGTGTTCAAAACTGGATAAGATGATTGATTACTTTTCTACTCAAATATCACGTATAGTATTTTAGCATCAAGAAATCATCCAATAGGGTTGAATCTTCTAGGTCACATTCAACTTGGTTTTCTCATGTTTTACTTTTTCAAAATCCCCAAATTGAGTCTAACAGAACAAGTTTGAAACTGAACTTCAGGCATCAATAAAAAGTGCCAGCCGGGAAGTGGTAGCACACGCCTTTAATCTCAGCACTTGGGAGGCAGAGGCAGGTATATTTCTGAGTTCAAGGCCAGCCTGGTACACAGAGTGAGTTCCAGGACAGCCAGAGCTACACAGAAAAACCTTGTCTCGAAAAACCAAAAGGAAAAAGCAAAAGAAAAACTGCCAATTTCTTCACATCACACTACCGTTTGCCATATATATGTATATCCACATATATATTAGTCTTCCGGTCATGTATAGCATGAAATTCTAAAGTTGTATTCATTTTCTTGAATTCTAATTATATTAAACATTAAAAGCTATTTCAGAGCTATTTATATTTTTACCTTTTAAGAACTTCTTGCTTGTTTCTCTGCTCTGTTTGTAACTGAGTTGATTTCTTCATGTTTGACCATTGAATGTTTGATATATTATAGATATTAACCATCCCTGAGATATATAGCTAGTAATGATAGCACTCATTCTATGGCATTTCTCTTAACTTTAATGATAGTGTTCTTTCCTTTTTTGTTTCATGCCATCTCCTCTGTAATGTTCATTTTAATGCCTATACTACTTATTCAGAAAGTCCATTCCTGTGCCTTCTCAAATTCAAATATGTTCTCTTGGTTATCAGGGTCAGGGATCAGGTATTATGTTGAGATCATTAATTAATTCATGATTTAATTTCCTTTAGATAAGTATCTAGTCTTATTCTTCTAAATATAAATATCTAGTATGATTACTATTTATATATGAAGATGGTTTGTTTTCTAACCCACAGCTAATCCTATCCCAAGTAGAGAAATCTCTAGGTACTTTCACTAGAATTGACAATAAGACAAGGGTGTTCATTCTTCCCATTCTTAATCAACATAGTTCTTTGACTGACATTAACAAAAGTGAAAGATGTAAAAGACAAACATATAAAAAAAGAGATCAATGCATTCTTATTGGCATAGGATATACTGCTATATATAAATATATAAGCACTTGATCAGAAAATTCTATACAAATAGGTCTATGCAGAAAGACAGAATAAGAAAAATTTTAGAGTCAATAAACTCATTAAGCAAAGACGTGGGATTCAAAATTAGCAAACAATGTTCAGCAGCTTTTCCCTCTAGAAATAATAAACATTTGAGAAAAATATCAGGAGACCACAGCATTCATAATAGCCTCAAAAGTAAAATATCTTGTCATAAATGTAACAATGAAATGAATAGACTTTAAAACACTTAAGGAAGAAACTTAAGGGTCCCAGAGTAGGAAAGACTCCCCATGCTTATGGAAGGGTAGGATTTTTTTTAACATCCTAAGAAAGTAATTTACACTTTCAATGTAATATCTTTCAAGATTTCAATACAGTTATTTACAGAATTTCAAGAAGCAATCTTAATTTCCATGAGGAATCAAAAGTCCCCAGATAGCCAAAAGTTTCCTAAAAGATTATTTTGTTCTTATGTAGTTCTAGGATTAAGGTATAAAATAATTGTGCCACCTACACTATAAGTCTTTTTTTTTCTTTTTTGTCTGTTTGGGTTTTTTTTTTAAATACTAATGATAGTTATTTTTTAAAATAATTTTATTTGTTTATATTTTAAATGATATCCCCCCTCCAAGTTACCCATCCACAATGCTTGCAACCCCTTTCCTTTACTACCCCTCCCCTTTGACTCTATGAAGTTGCTCCTCCACCCACTCACCCACTCCTGCCTCACTGCTCTAGCATCCCCCTATGCTAGGGCATCAAACTTCCACAGGATCAAGGGCCTCCTCTCTCAATAATGTCAGATAAGGCCATCCTCTGCTACCTATGTATCCTGAGCCGTGGCTTTTTTCATTTGGTTGGTGGTTTAGTCTCTGGGAGCTCTTGGTGCTTCTGTTAGTTAATATTGTACTTTCTATGGGGTTGAAATCCCCTTCAGCTACTTCATTCCTTCCATTTGGGTACCTGGTGGTTGGCTGTCTTTCTAACTCAATTATCAGTCAGCCACATACATAACCTAGAAGCCAATCTTTTCAAGAATATTGTTTACCTGAAGATTCTAGGTGATTCTAGATTGTGTCAATTTGGCAGTTAAAAGTAACCACTACTTTGTGAATGTTTTTCCTATGCACTATTGATTTATATTGTATTATTTGTTTTTTGTTATAGCACTTTGAAACTGATTTAGGTTTGCTTAACAATTGTAATAAAATAAATATATGATTAGATATGTAAGACAAATGTGTAAACCTTTACTTCTTAAGCAGAAAATTTTACTTCAATAATTCATTTTTACTTAGTCTCTCTGGTTAAATTGGGACAGTTCTACATTACAAGTAAATTTATCTTTTTGTCTTCTATAGACAGTTCTTGGGGGTAATTTGAGATTGGAGTGATCAAATTATTTATAATAAGATGAGAAGTAAAGTTTAGATATAATTTACCAATCACAAATAAGGGAAAAACTATTTCCTGTAACAGTTGTATACTATATTTTATCCCAGTATTCTTTGTGATGAAAGAGTCAGGAAAATATGATGTAAAGTCAAAATGGATTCTATCTTATTATAAGACTGTTTGCTTGAAGATCAAACTAGCTGGACAAATAACATACCCCTTAGTGACATCTGGCATAGGGTGTAACAAAATATAACTTAAAAGAACCAAATAAGAAACAAACAGATCTATAAGGAAAATCAAATCCCAGCTGGACTGACATATATGTAACCATCAGGGAAAAGGTTTTTTGGAAACTTTCTGTAAACTTTGCATAAATCTTTCTCATATATAACTGAATTTCCCACACAATTCTAAATCCTCACAAGAGAGGGCCCTTTTTTCTTATGGTCTTGACTTTTCATTCTGTGAAGAGTTAAGTAAAACATTTTGTCAAAAAATTCTGGTATAATTCTTTGCTTTTGTCACACTCAACCTTAATTTTGACCTATTTTTCTTTTCTAATTCACATGTAGAATCTAATACCCCACCTCATTGGATACTATGATTGCTGCTGCAAGTTAATTATCAGGACAACATTGAATCAAAACCTTTTGAGGATGCTGCTTTCAGAAGACAAATATTCATGGAGTTTCTGTCAGATGAGTACCTTTTAATTTCTTCATTTGACAAAAATTCTAGCATAAGTCTCTGCTCTGAAGTCATATTACATGGTCTCTTAAGTGTCAGTGTCTCATTATCCAGGTGTGGTAGTAACCAAGAGCAGTGAAAACAGCTTGTACTGTTAAGAAAGAGAGCCCTGCTCTCTTTACGGAGGTTCTTCAGGGCACATTGTCCATAATCTCCTAATGGATATAATCCTGGGCCATGTTTTGCATTGTTACAACCCTCAAAGAAGGTGGTGATGCTCCTCTTGGGTCTCCTTTCACCTGTCAATTTTCATCTCATCGTTAGCAAACTGGGAACTATTTTTTTCTCTCTGGCTTATTTTCTATTAGTCTTTTCTCTCCTCAACATATCTCTCTCCTTGTAAAGTGGAAAAATCACTCAGACCAGTGATTCTATAAAAACCCAGCTTTTACATAGCTCCAAGAAACACACAAATCTTTATCCTGATATAAAGGGCTCTGATGTCCCTCAAAACAATACAGGCAGTTTTCATTGATCTTGGTTTTCATCAGACCTAGATATTGAGATACTGAAATTGTCACTTAAGAGATTATGTGATATGGCTTCAGATCAAAGAAATTAAACTTGAGATTTATGGTTTGCAAAACTTAGAACAAAATCCCACAAGCTCCTCAAAAGAAGCTTTAAATTTGGCCTCTTAGTTGTTTAATAAAGAAAATCCACTTGAGAGATAGGAAAAATCAGACAGAAGTTATTAAAGTATCTAATATATATAAGCCTACCAACAGCTTGCCTATGCCATTTCTTGAGTGCTTCATGGACAGTCATCCAATGAGCAAGACCCATTCTTTAATCAAGTCTCCTTATCTCTTATTCAAGTATGGCCAGTTCAACAATCAAACAGTAGGCATTCCAATTTAAAAAAAAAAAATTCCTCTCATACATGTATCTGCAACTTAGAGAGTCACTAGAAGAATAATTAACTTCTTCTAAAAGAGTAGACAGGATTAACTTCAACTAAGCCTTACTTTTGGGTACAATACATCTCTACCAGAGTTTTCTCTCTCTCCACTCCTCTCAGTTCAATCTCCTCAACTCTTTTCTCTCTCAGATCCACTACTCTTCAATTTCCCTTCAGAAAAGTATAGTTCTTCCAAGAATATAGACAACACATGACACAATGAGATTCAATAAGCTATTATGTTTTGAGATTTCAATGTAATAATTTCATAAAGGGCATTGACAATTTATTTCCACTGTGTATTTACAGAATTTTTATGTCAAAGACTGTATAATCACTTAATTTAGTGTTTCATCATTTTGATACAGTGTGTGACTATATTGTCCAAGTTATTTATAACTCCCCATCCCTTCTGTCCCTTTTTTTTTCTTAGTATTCCAAGGAGCTTGGACTATCTGGGGGTACAATTGTTTACCAGGAAGATGTGTTAAATGTCTTTTAAAAATACACATCATATTCCCATCAATTATTAAGTCATGAAGGGTAATAAACCACATACGTAAGTTCTCTGATAATTTGTTGATATAATGTGTCATAAATACACTGCTTATATGTAAGAAATGCTTATAATGAGAAAGAATTATACAAATATTTTAAATGTTGTACTTCTTTGATGCCTCATATGTTGATAGTTTTTCTCTTTTCAGTTATGAGATAATGAGGATGCAGGAAATTCACTATTATTTTTGTTTGAAATTGACACAGCTCATCTTAAATGCTGCTTTAAAAAATTCGTCAAAGCTTGCATAAATTATGGATCACAACTCTTTGAAAATATGAAATTAGAACTCAGGAATTTCTTGAATTTAATTTTAAACTCACTGCTCCCAGATGTGCATCTTTCTGAGCAGTCCATTAATCAGAAAAGCTAGAAACTATTCATCATACTTTAGTGTAACATCCTTTTATATGTTCCTATCATTGTTGGGCTATACATTTTGAAAATTGCTTACTCTTGGGCATTTTCTCCATTTGAAGATAAAATATCATCCTATCAGCCGGAAATCTCTTCTATAATGTTCTGAAATGTGTTGTTCATTTTGAAAAACATTCTAGCATGCTGACAGGTTCAAATAGTCAGCATTTGAATCATCACTAGCATGAACGATTTGAGTATTAAAACAAATTTTCTTCATTTACAAATTCATATATATGTGTGTGTGTGTGTGTGTGTGTGTGTGTGTTAAGGGAAAATTTTTCATTTAATATGTCTAATTGCTATGATTTTTTTTATAATTCAAAATTATTAATTCAAAGGCAGAAATCATCCAGTGAGCTGAAAGGCCAAATTGGGTATTCTGATCACTGTTTAAATTGCAGTATACTAGAGGAGAATTTTCCAATGTCTAATTTTTATATGGTTTCCAATCACATCTGTTTACCTCCTTTTCTTTAGTTGCACAAACTCCAGTGAGAAAACCAAGGCAGACAGCAAATGATTTATTCTTCCCATGCAATAAATTTCTTTATTTGTCCTAACAGTTCTTGAAAGAGCACACCATTTGATCCAGGAAGATGTTTTTGTGTTTGTTATGTATTTGTGTTCTTGAGTTTCAGGGTCCTAGTGAGGTGCACTGAGTTCCAACGTTTACTTCACTGTCATAGCTGCAAATGTGCTGTGGTAGACAGTACTTAGTTTATTAAGCAGAATTCAAATAGATGTTAAATATGAGGAGCTACTAAATCAAGGAAGATAATTACAGACATGCTGTATCCACCACAGATGTTAGTTACATATCATTTGAGAAATGTTTCAATTTTGTGGGTGTTTATTTCTGTAAGCAGCTTACAGGAGGCAATTTATAAAAGTGAAACTTAACTGAAACACACAACACCTTCTTTTCTTTGGCCTTTTATGAATGGTCCTTATAGCACTACAAGCAGTTTGATATCAGTATTGTCTCTATGTCTTTCTCCTAAAGAAGAGCATGTAACAAAGGAATATGCTATGATTGAACATGGATTCTGTCGGCTAAGCCTCGCCAATTTACTCTACATGTCTCCATTTAGAAGATACTTAACAACCTGTCTCATCTTTTGTGTATTTGCAGAATTTTAGTTATCTATGTGAAACTCTTGATCTATGAGCTCAAATTTTATTGGTTCATATATAAAAATTATAAGCAAAAGAAATATATTAACATAAGTAGTTTAAGTAATTGACAATAATATAAAATTATGGTAGTCCAGAATTTGTGTCTATATATTGTAAATGTGAAAAAAACACAATTTCTGTTAGAATTGAATAGTTTTGTATAAAATCATACATAAATAAGGTATATTTTTAAATTTTAAGAATTTTTATTTCAAAAGGTAAACATAGAAGTATTAATATTTCAGAATTTAATATACGTCTACTCCAGTTTTTTCTATATTAACTTAAGTAATTACAATGCATTTAACATATAGTAACACACATCACACATTATTTTAATAAATCCCATCACTTGAACAATTTCCCGTAGTCGTTACTTAAATTGATTTTTCAGTTCAAACATTTGTGTGTTAACATTTTACATTTTGTGGTCCAATTTTCTTAGTTGCCTTAGTTTAATTTATTCAAATCTGTATTATTTAATATAAACTAAGTAATATTTTATAAAAAATGAATGCCAAAGTTTTATATATATATATATATATATATATATATATATATATATAATTGACCTATAGTTTTAAACATATCTTAGATTTGAGTTGCTTTTCCACAAATATAAATTGATATACAATTTTCATTTGATTTACCAAAGCCATAGTATATAGATTAATATTATCATAAAAATATATTTGATTGCTTATTTTCTAATTATAGGATTTAATAAAAGAAAGGTAATTCAAGTTTTATATTTTTCATTTACCTCAATTGAATCAAACTTTCCCAGATCCTGCCTAAAGTCTTTGAATCAAAATACCTCAATGTGTTTTATATACAAAGTAATAATAAGCATTATTCCTCAAGTAAAGATATTCTCATGTACACAAAATACAAAATAAAGATCTCCTTTAATTTTTTTACATATTTAGGCTAATAATAAATTTGGTCTAGATGTTTCTTAACACTGAACTGTGTTTTCATCCATTGTAAATGAGATACTAAAATGAAAACTAGGAGTCCCATCTAATTTGGACATTTCTTCTTTTTTTAAATGTGAATGTTGAGGACAAATGAGTGGCATTGATCAAATTAAATTTTAAATGAGTTGGATTGTTAAATTGTCTAGTTATAAACACAGTGAATCACTTTGGTCAGGAGTTTTTCTTTATTTGATTGGTTGGTTTTTTGTTTGTTTGTTTTGTTTTATTATTCTGTTTTCAGTTTTTACTCCTGTGAGAAAGAGGTCATCTGGGACAAACATAACTTCATAACTACATTAGTTGGAAGAGTTAAAAGAGTTTTGGATTTCTTCAGTGTGTCTCCATTGTGTCAAAAGATTTTTTTTTTTCTGTTCCAGTGTGGTTGTAGATTGTGATGGCCTGCCTTCCTTCCTTCCTTCCTTCCTTCCTTCCTTCCTTCCTTCCTTCCTGACTACTTGCACTTGTTTAGTCTCCTATATTTTCACACAATGTGTCATATATGTATAAGTGGTCCTTATTTTTTATCACCAGTGAACTGTAACAAGAACAATAGTGATAGAGGTAAAAAAAAAAGTTTCACAGTAAAACTACTAAAACTGGCTACATCATGCATCCTTTCCTGATGCAATTTTCATTACCTCCTTTTAAGCTTATTTGTTTTTCTTTTAAAGAATTCATTCTGTAAGGAAGTATGAAAATATGCGTTCTTTATGTTCAGAAGCTGACTTACTGTGCTCTCACACAGCCTTTCCCCCAGGCTGTTTATTACAGCACCAGCAGATGAATTTAGATGTCAGTTAATGATGCAAGATGGGTCACAGTGATGAGTTTTATTGGAAAGTGGAATAGCCTTAAGAAAATGAAAACCTAAACCTACGCAATTTATATGAAACACTTAAATGACTTTCTAAACTTTATTCAAATGTTAAAGACTGCAGCTATTTCAGATTTTAATGACCTTTATATTACAGTCTCATATGGTGCTTGTGAACTTATTTGCTTGTATTTTCTAGCTCTAGATATTTCCATGTTTTTACTAGCATATGTTGTTTTAAAAATACCTTATTTATAAATAAAAGGCATAATGCATGAAGGTTTTTTTAGTGTTATAGTCAATTAACCACAAATTAATTGTGATATTCACAAATAATAAAATATCTGTGATGAAGTAATATGCTCAATCATGGAAATTCAATTTCTCCCTGGCCTTTGTTAACTCTGCCAAGATAAAGCTGACCACACTAAGACTGAGTTGGTATTGTGCTTTAACTTTGTGAATATTTCACATATAATTTAAAACAGAGTGTAATTTACAACACTTAAAACTCTCTACTTAAAACTTCATCATTTGGTTGACTATTTTGCAGTTGCCATAGTAGAAGCTCTTCTAACTCACATTAACAACTAACTTAACTCATACCCTTGCATCACAACTCATATAACCTTGTGCCATATATCAAGCAAGGCAGATGAGTCTAGTACTTCAGAATACTGCACCAAGCAAGACTTGTCTCCTGTGATCACTTTGTAAGTCAGTCAATGCAGGTTCACAGATGATAACAGAATGTAAAAAATGATCTCAGTCCTCTGCATATTGTGTGACTTGGTGTTCTTGTGGGACTTTAGTGGTTGGAATATGTTTGGAGTAGTGAGTGGCACTTTTGAGGAATGGAGAAATGTGGCCTTATTGGAGTAGGTGTAGCCATGTTGAAGGAAGGAAGGCTCTGAGACCTTCCTCCTAGTGACTTGGAAAACAGCAGTCTTCTGTTTGCTTTGCAAACAAGATGTAGAACTCGTAGCTCTTCCAGCACCATGCCTGCCTGGAAGCTCCATGTACGCACCTTCATGAAATGACTGAACATTGAACCTGTAAGCTAACAACATTTAAATATTTTCTTTATAAGTATTTCCTTGGTCACAGTGTCTCTTCGCAGTAACTGAAACACTAATAAGACAGCCTGTTACTTGTAGGAGAGCAGCTGTTTATGACTCTTTTGCCTGCTCTTGGGACCCTCTTCTTCCTTCTGTGTTGTCTCATCCAGTCTTGATATAAAGGTATGTTCTTAGTCTTATTGTAACCTGTTATTCAGTTACTAATTGATATCTCTGGAAGTCTTGCTTTTTTCCTGAAGAGAAATGGAGGAGGACTGGATATGGGAGAGGAGGAGGTGTCTGGGAGGCCCTTGGAGGAGAGAAAGTAGGGGAAACTGATTGGTAGATAATCTGTGAAAGAAAAATAAATAGGTAGATAGATAGATAAATGGATACATATAATAGAATAAAACATACCTGTTTTGAATTTAGTAAAAAAGTGCATCTACATAAATTGTTTCATAATAAAGACATGAAGGATTTTTTTTATTTCAACATAGTCCCAATAACTTTTGTTAAAGTCAGTGACTCCAGTGTTCAGAAGTACATATCCTATAAATTACCAGTTTTCTACTTCATTAAACATACTTTTCCTCTTCTCAAATCACATGGAGACAGTTAAAAATTATATGAGTGTTTTCTGTCCAGTACTTAATCAAAATGTATATATAAAATATAAAATTTGTTAGAGAATATCAGCAATACCTAGTAAAACAAATAAATAATAAAGACAAAAATCTGACCCCCCCAAATTATGTATATAAAATAATCACAATTTCATAACAATTATTTTCACTACATAATAATTTACAGTGTAGCCTCAACCTTACAACAGTAAAATGACTCCCTACACTTAGACCTGGAAACTAGTATGTCTAAAAAAATATCTTTTTATTGGTTTCAGATTATTTATATATATAAAAAAAGAAAGGAAGGTCAAAGAGATATCTCAACAGGTCAAGATACTTGATTACTGTTGAAACTTAGCAACTTGCATTTGATCTCTGGAACTCATATAAAGAGGAAAAGCAAGAACTGACAACAAAGTTATTTATGTTCATCTCCAAATTCATATGCACATAATACTAAATAATTTAATTAAAAATATATGACTTCAAAAATCTAAACACAAGCAATGTCACCTACATTTAAACATTTGCAAACTTAATATAAATTATTTCACTTTTTTGAATTATGTTGACCAGAAGAAAAAAAGTTTAATTACTAAGTTAAAAACTGAATTTACTCATAAACGTATTCTGTATTATTGAAGTGTATTCATCAGTGTATTATATCAGTAAACATTCCATTTTGAAATTGGAACTAACAAAATTAACAATTAAATTAAAATGCCTTTAACTCTGAAGAACAGGAAATTTTTTTCTGCATGAATTCAATTGCTGCCTATGACTAACAGTGGTATCTCTCAATAAAAATACTTCTAACATAAATACTTTTTAAATAAAAGTCTATTAGTCTGATGTTCCACTGTTTGACTTTTCTGCATTTCACTTCATCTATGTTACAAAGGGAATTTTTCAATAAACTATTATGAGCATTCAGAGTTCTTTTGAGGTCAATCTCTTTAAATCAGGTGCTAATACAAAAGAAACTGAATCCTTACTTTTCAAATAATGTTTTACAAATGTGTATTAGCTAACACCAGGAAATATAAGAACTCACTCTTCATTGTATATAAATGTACACAATATGTGCACATGTTTGAAATTCTCATTTTAATAACAGTACACTCAGCCTTGTAAATCTGTTCTTTGAATATTGTATACATTTCCAACCAGCTCATGAGACTTTATTTTTCATTGATAAGATGCATTAGAGATAAGTATTTTTATATTGTAGCTGTTTCAAAATGAAAACACTACAATTCTCAATTGAAAATGCAAACACACTTAATGTGATTTTAAAATTATTAGTTAACATTTTCTGAAAAAAATATGGTACTCAATGAGGACTTTTGCATGTATTTAGAGTAATTTTCTCTCCAAACATTATATACATTTAGTCTGAGATAATTATTACATTCTTTGTATGCAATGGCAGAGTAATAACTTCTCCTTTCATGTTTTGCCTAGAAAGAGGTAAGTTTGAATTCATGATGACTTTTTTTAATAGTCTCCATGCAAAGTACTTATGTTTGTCACCTTTGTCATGTTATCTTTTCTAAATTTCATGTAAAAGTATTTTGAAATAGACTTCAACATTACCATAAAATTAGCAACGAGATTGTTTTCTATGGTGGTATTGTTTTTTCAAAAAACTGATTATCATCTTTTCAGTCCACAAATTTTGGTGACTTTTTTCCAGGAGAATAAAGTCAGGAAGTAAGGACAATTCAGAGCACCAAATAGAAAAATTATAAAACTGTCATCGGTGTCAGAATATATTTCAGTCTGCAGAACAGTGCCATTGCCTGGGAAACAGCCATTTCATCTAAGGATCTCTTTATGGATTGGCAAATTGCATTACATTTAAACAAAATAGAGATGACAAAATAGTTTAATCATTGAGTACATGATTAATATTTCTGTCATACCCTATTTTTTCATCACATAATATTATATTAATTTTGAATTTTATAGGTCTTAATGTATACTTCAAAACAAACATCGTTTTATTTTTTTTAACAAGAAAACATGTGCACGTAACAAGAAATGACAAAAATATTCCAACCATCTTTAAAAGTTTCAAGATATGAAATATAATTAATGTTGTGTGTTCGTATGCTTACAGCCAGAAGAATCTGAAAGAGACAGTAAAAGTCAGGAACAACTAAAACAGAACCACAAGTTACATTATGTTTAAACAAAGTTGAAATGACAAGACAGTTTTATTACTCAGTAAGAGGTTCATTTTTCTCAAATTCCCTTTTTCTTCATCATACTATATTTTGTGTAAGTAGTTAGTCAAATTAAATTAATTTAATTCCAAAGTCTTAAACCCTGACTACAACTTATTTTGAATAGGTATCCTTGATATTTAATTTATTGTTCATGTTAACTTGATTCTTCTTTACACATTTATATTATTTTATTCTTCTTTGTTATATTTTTAAACTTCCTGTTGCATTTCAAGCCATTACAGTCATTTGGTCATGTCATTAAGAAATGCTGGATTCAGGATTTTATTATTTGATTATTGAATGTTTTGCACACTCTGAAGCAAATTAGTATTCCAGCTTCTGTGCTGACTGCTAGACACTGAATGCAGAGAGAACACATTATGCATTAGACCAGTTAAGAGGTTTTAAATTAGATTTGTGCCTTGAAAGTTTGAATAAGAAAACTAATAGAACACAAAATGAAGCAGGAGGAGAATTAGATTAATTATCTACATCATTCAGTGTGAACAGCTGATGATGTACTGTGTTGTTGAGAGGTATTTTTTTTTATTAAAACATGCCTCCATTCTAAATGCATTCTATAATTATTGAGAAAATACACATGCATATTTATACATCTTGGACTACATTAACTATGACAATATGCCTAAATAGGTCAACTATATTCATGCTATCTCCAAACAGAAGTACTTGTTGTGATTATGCCAAATATTTATTTTGCATATTTTCCTCCTTAAAAACAACTGCTATAATACAAAGCACTTTATTAATTCAAAGCACTATATGCTAAATACAAATCTAAATAAGTTTCTTTGTGTTTTTATTCCAGTTTGTCTCTAAAACATAGAGAAAAGTGGTGAATGATGGACAATGGAACTGATAAAATTACAGATTCCAGTGTAAAAAAGTTTTTGAGATGCTGCTTATTTATTGAGAGGCTACCACACCTTCTCATAACTAACCCAGACAATATAAACAATATCCTGGTATTTGATTCAGTTCATATACCAGTCTCCTATGCTACATATATGACTTTGAGATTTATGGGTGTGCTTGTATGTTTTTTCCCAAAGGCTATATAATATTATCTAATTGAAACAACTATATGTCCAGTCTATATGTCCAGATGCCTGAATAAAATACTACTGTACAAACATCATCAGGATGAATGATCATAAAAGTCAGGGGGAAAGTGTCTGTTTGAAGCCATAGGCGTGACACACATATGGAATCTCAGAGAATGTGAGTTCTCCCTCTGAGTCTCATTGGAATATAAACTACACTTAAAGTTATGCCCCATATCTAGTAATAGATGGCCAACATAAAACAGACTCAATGGTAGTTTTATAGAGTTTCTGTTACATATTGCCTTTTTTGAGAATTTTATTGGTCTTTGGCTTGTATATTATGGTCACCATTTTTGTATTTGCATAGGTTTTGTTTGTTATGCACTAGAGTCTGGCACTGGCTGGCCACCCAAGTGGTGCCAGCTGGGGTCCCAAGAGACATTGTCATGGCTGCTGCCTCTGTCATTTAACTCCGTGGACTCTAAGGTCCTCGGCATGGCCCTTGGGCCAACTCCACCACCCAACAGCTCTGATAAATAGATATTAATCAACAATTACAGAATACCTAGAATACAATGCACAGAACATAACAAGTGTAACAAGCAGAAAGGCCCAAGTAAGGAGGGTTCAATGCCACTTAGAAGGGGGAAGGAAATAGAGGGAAGAGAGAGCTGAGTAGGAGAGAGACCAAGAAGAGGAGAGCAGGAAGAGATATTTGGGGGGGGGGAGAGATGCCCAGATGGCCAGGAAAATAGCTTGAAATAGGTGTGGAGGTGAAGACCCTCTAGAAAGTACCAGAGACCCAGGCGGTGAGAGACCCTCAGGGCTCAATGGGGATCGCCTTAGTCCAAATGTCCAATATTGAAGAGGCGGAACTTAAAGAATCCACCTTACTAGACAGACAGGGCCTCAAGCAAGAGGGACAGGGTTACTAACCTACAGTCAAAATGTCTAACCCGGATTATATTCTAAGAGAACTGTAGTGACAAAAATGGAGAAGAGACTGAAGCAACGATGGGATCCTGCATGACTCTTTTCTCAGAGACCCTCGCAGGAGCTGACTCAGACAGACACAGATATTAACACCCAACCATTTGACTGAAGTCAGGGACTGCTAGGTTAAATTAGGGGAAGGAATGAAGGAGCTGAAAGGGAAAGAGACCACTATAGGAAGACCAGCAGTCTCAACTTACCCAAACCCCAGGGAGTTCCCAGAGACTGAGCCAACAACCAGTAGCTTACACTGGACAGGCCTCTGACACATATACAACAGAGGTCTGCCTTGTCAGGCCTCAGTGGGAGAAGATGTGGTTAATCCTCAAGACCCCAGTGAAAGGGGAAAGCCAGGTAGTGGGAAACACCTTGTCAGAGACAAGAAGAAGAAGTGGAATATGAAACTATGGTAGGGGGGACCAAGGCGGCAATGATTGGAATGTAAAGAAATAAATAATTTTTAAAAAGTGTCATGTGCCCTTTCCACATGATAAACTACATTATAATCTACAATATTCAGAACACTTTAAAAATCTGTTATTTACAATCAGACTTGTAAAATAATAAATTGTCCTGTACACTTTGAATTGTGAATGATGGTTGTCAACCATTTCTAAATTAATTAATCAGAATCACATAATATTTCCTTGTTAATAATCTATTATAACATTGCAAATTAATTTTATAAAGATTGGGTTACGAGTAGACTATTTTTGTAGAGACTATTTAAAACATTAGAAGATACTGCATTTTCTTATGTGTATTTTATTATATTTGGCAGTTTAAGTTTCCATTGATAAGTAATAAAACAATGCCATATATAGTAAGGACATTTAGAAATATTGATAGCATATATTAGTTTAGTCAAAATGTTAGTATTCCTGGGAAGGATAACACCTTTTTGAACATCACAAGTAATAAAAGGAAAAACATTTTTATTATATATTTTTATCTTAATTTTGGAAACTATTATTTTATACATTAAGATTACACCTTTACACTCCCATTCATTTCTCTCTCTCTGTCTCTGTCTCTGTCTCTCTCTTTCTCTCATTCTCATACACATGTGTGTATGTGTGTGTATATGTCTATGTGAGTGTGTATATGTGTGTGCCTGTGTATGTACATGTGTGTGTGCATGTGTGTGTGTGTGTGTGTATGTGTGTGTACAGGTACACAAATGGGTAAAGCTCCTACTTTTTCATGTCTTCAATATATGAGTTGCATCCACAGCATTCTATAATGGTCCTTTTCATCCTCTGGCTCTATATTCTTTAAATTTCCTTATTTCATGATTTTCTTTTGAGGTCCAAGAGTAGATGATTAAGTAGTCTCATTTAAATCTAAGCATTTTTTTAATCTCTAACATTTTGATGAGTTATTAGTCTCTGTTTTGACAAGTTCTATACCTTTAAGAGGTTTCATTGAATTAATGTGTAAAAATGCATCAGTTTGTGCCACAAAGAAATATCTTTCAGAGGTTTGAAGTTCTTGTCACGCATGTCTTTCACTTACTTGGTTAGAATTAAGCCAAGATATTTTATATTACTTGTGGCTATTGTAAAATGTTTTGTTTCCTTTTTTATGTTTGTTTTTATTATTTGGGTTTTGTTTCTTTAATTTTGTTCTCTGCCCACTTATTGTTTGTATAAACGAGAGCCACATTTTTTTAAAGTTAATTTTATATCCAGTCATTTTGCTGACAGTATTTATCAGCAGTAGGAGTTCCCTGGTAGAATTTTGGAGGTCATATATGTTTATTATGATATCATATCACCCAAGAGTGATGATATTTGGCTTCTACCTTTTCAATTTGCATCCTTTTGATCTCCTTTGTCCCCTTGTTCTAACTAGAATTTCAAGTACTACATTAAATAGATTCAACAGATAAATAGAGAGAGTGGACATCCCTGTCTTTTTCCTGATTTTAGTAGAATTGCCTAAAATTTCTTTCCATTTAATTTGATGTTGGCTATTGGCTTGCTGTAAATGGCTTTTATTGTTTTTAGGTATGTGCCTTATATCCCTGATTTCTTCAAGACTTTTAACATGAAGAGGTGTTGGATTTTGTCAAAGGCTTTTTCAGCATCCAATACAATGATTACCTAATTTTTTCTTCCAGTTTGTGTATATTGTGGAATATGTTGATATTTTTTGTATATTGAAATATTCCTGCATCCCTAGTATGAAGCCTGCATGATCACGGAGGAAGATGTTTTTGGTAGATGGTAGGAGATGCAGTAACACACAGGCAAACATCATGCAGAGCCCAGGGAGTCTTGAAGAAGAGTAAAGAATAGAAATGAGCATGTTAGAATAGTCACAAACACCACAACAAGACACACAGAGTCAACTAACTTGGGACCATGAGGGCTCATATTGTTGTTCTGCCAACGAGGCAGCACACAGGAGTTGCTACCCATGTGTAGCAGAGGCTGTCTTGTTCTCTATTCCAAACCATTGTTTTCAGTTATATCTATCTTGACTGCCTGATTGGCCCTCTAGGAGAGAGAAAGTTTCTAGTCCTACTGGGACTAGATGCCCCAAGGTGGGATGGTACCAAGGGAGTCTCCCCTTCTCTGAAGTGAAGGAGAAGAGGCAAAGGGGAAAAGGATGTGTAAGGATGGAATTTTTAAAAAAGCGGTAGGGGGACTAGATCAGGATGTTAAGTGAATAAGGAATTTTTAGAAAGCAGTATAATTGCACATATACATAGCAAAATTGAAAACATTTCCTCATAGCATTTGGGGATAAATGTGGTGAGTATTTAGAAGAAAGAGGGGCAAGCACATGTGTGAACAACATTTCTGGTGCTGGATGTTGGTATGAACGGTGACTGACTAGTCTAAATTACAATCTCACATGCACAGGAGATGAATGAAATAGAGGATAACTTTCCTTTTCCCTGGTTTTCTTCCTGTGTTAGGAGGATCTGTCTAGATATTATGAACTTACTTCAAGCATAAGCTTTGTACATATCTCCATCGTTTTATATTAAGCACAAGTTTATGTGTATAAACATGTCTACTTTCATGTAATATGGTTTTAACATATTCACATTCCTTCCCCCAATTCATTTGAGCATAGCAGGGCAAGGTGAGTTCAAAATTCTCCAACTGGCTGAGGACTCTTTGCATTTGATAGCTTTATATCAGAAAGGAAAAGTTAACTTTGTGTTTGCTTTGTTGATGGATTTTTGTTTGTTTGTTTGTTTAATGGACCCTCATACATTCACCGTATGTTAGGGCAAGCCCTCCTCCCAAGACTAGTTGAATATCATAAATTATACTCAGTGACACTAAAGAAAAAAAAATGAGTCAGAAAAACATAAACATAGAAGAATACAGGGCAGTTGCCAGAAGAGTTGGCAGAAAAGAGTTGAACATATTCAAATATATTTCATAAAAATTTCAAAGTATTTATAGCAAAATAATTTATTTAAAATTGCTTAATATGTAAAAAAAATTGTATTTGATTCCAAGTAGCAGATATGTAAACATAACAGAAATAGCCTCATGCTGAATAAAAGTAAGTCATGAAACTAAATTATCTTGCCAATATCTACCTAAAATGATATATTTTCACATTATGACTAAACGTTAAAAAAAAAATCCTCTGTGAAAATTATTTCACCTCAAAATATCACTTGCCCAAACTTATGTAGTCATTGTTAAGGATAAAATTAAGTTAGATATTTCTCACAAAAGCAGATAATTTAAATTTCTCATTATGCATTACTACATGAAACCCAAGCATGAAATTCATAAGATGCCTAGAAAAATTATTGTTGTTCTATGTGATGAATAGTAAGATTTTTTTCATATTTATGGTACTTTGTTCATGAATATTGAAAGGCATTTTACACTAATATTACCTCCAGCAAATCAAAAGGGGAAATATGAATATAGTTAATATTTTATCTTTTGTGTTAATCATTAAAACAAACAAACAAAAAAGATTACTACCTTACTACCTGACATTTATCTGGATTATGCCAAATTAATACTCTGCTCCACTGCAAAGCTAGTCGAAAGAGACAGAGCAAGAAAAAATAAGGATAGGTTGAAATAGAAAATTATTACAGAGAAAGGTCAATAGGGGCTGTTTCTGACACTGGAAATTATTTATGTTTCAGAAACCCTCTACTATATTGTTAAAACATGCAAATAATATGAGGCATATTGATAGATAATTCTATGTTAGGACATAAAGTCCAATTTTATATATCATTATGGAGGATATCATAGTTTAATATTTAAACAGCTTAGCCCTTTACACATACAAATACATCATATATATATATACATATATATATATATATATATATATATATATATGCATACACACACACACAAACACACACACATATACATATATATGGATGTGTGTTTGTGTGTGTGTGTGTGTGTGTGTGTGTGTGTGTGTATGTGTGTTTGTGTGTGTGTGTGTGTATTTAAAGTCAGGAAAACTGAGACTCATTTATACCTTACTTAAATCACACTGAGAGAATTTCGAAGCTAATCTCTCTCCCAAACTATCAGAAAAAACAAAAAAACAAAAAAACAAAAAAACAATTAGTTTTGGGAAAGCAATTTGAACAAGTTTCTATTTGGCAAAATTTGTTGCAATGTCAGTAAAATGCTGATATATTGCACTTTGGAAGGTGAAATTTGTCTTCGATAGCACTGAGAAAGCAGCAGAAAATGACATTACCTTAAATGTGCTTCACTGGCTTCCATCAAAGGAGTCTTAAGGGGATTTAAGGTTACTCTCAATCTTCCGATTCTTTCTAGAAAAAAAAACTGTCAGAACTCTGTCATGACTTAGATACATGTTCCCTTTCTCATGGAATGCATCCTGACTACCCACTAATGCAAGTCCCAAGTGGAGTCATAAATCTTCTTTGGAGTGTGATGCCTGTGGTCTGAACTAAGCAGGAGGATCGCTATTTGTGATCCTTTGTGCAGTGTGTGTTAGGTATAAACATGTGATTTACTCTTTTATATTGAGGTTTATTGACACCAAACAATTATAAATGTATGGTATTTTCTCCACAGATTTCTACATAAAAATAATAGTATTCTCAATCTTTTTAAGATCTATTTGAAAATAGTAATAAAGTAATATACTACCTACATTGTTTAAGATTCAAAACTTTTGTTTTTAATTGTTACTAGAGTAAAACACTAAAGAGAAAACTGTTGGTTCAGTCTTTCAGTCATCTGCTAGTCACTGAAGGACAATTGGATGCTCAAAACGGATGCTGGTATAAGTTTCAGACACTATTAACTGTCATGCAGAACAAGTTTCTGAGTCATGTGTATCTCTTAGGAGAAATTGGATTTTGATCAAAAGTACTATTTTGTTTTGCACATTTTGCTAGATATGAAAATTTTTCTGCAATATTTTTAATGGTGAGGGTAAATACCAGTGGTTAGCAATTTGTCTAGGGTAGGTTATATAATTTTATAAAAGATTTTAGTTTGTAAAAACAAGAGGACTTATCAACACTGTCAAAAGCAACTGACTGATGTTTTTGTTGGACCTACATTGTTTTCCCTACAACAGCACAAACCAGAACAAGAAAACTGTCCTGTTTTGTTGCCATTTTCAAGAGGTTCCTAACTCTTCGCCAACAAACAAAATTTTAAAATCACTAAACACAGCAGGAGAGAAATAGCTCTGTACACAATATTTATTACAGAAGCCTGAGGTCATAACAAGTATCTCAAATAAACCCAGAAAATATTCACACTTATAATACCAGTGTTGGCAAAGCAGAGGTAAGGTAGAGTCTTCAAAATTGCTGACTGCCAGTCTAGCTTTCAGCAAGCTCCAAGTCACTAAGTCACTGAGGGTTATTGATATAAAAAAAAATAGCAAAGGAAAAACAGAAGTTTGGGGAGAGGTAGTTAGTCCTTAAGAAATTATGAAATTACAAACCACAAACAAGGCCATCATATCGCCTGTGTACGTGTACTTACATATACTCACATGATTCATCAAACAAAAATAAACGAGCATCTCATAGTGAACACTGGGATATAATTTTGAAAGCAGTTGTGTATAACTGCACTGAATGTGGTGTTTTTAGAACCTGGATATATCTAGCTTTATTTTACTTAACAATGAAATGTTTTTTTCAGGGTATTTAGTTCTTTTAAAGAAATGGATTGAAATGATACTTAATCTTTTTGTTTAATTTAGTTTTGAGCTGTTATTTTAGAAAATAGTGATAGAAAAAAAAGAGTATTAATCCCATGCATATATCACCATTACTCTTGAAGAGGCCATAAACCACAAGTGAAAGGACATACATCTGTGTAAAGTGCAGATACCGGGTAAAATACTTGCTCAAAATGTCTTGTTTTAAAACTACCAACAGAGTGACCAAAATGACATTTAATCTCTGTATCAGTTACTTACTTTTCTGTTGCTGTGATAAAGTACTATAACCATGTTTAATCTGGTTCTAATAATCTTTGTGGCACATCAGTAATCTCTGAGATAATCTCAAAAGTAAAAAATAAATCATTAAAAATAAAATGCCATGAGAAAATCTTATAAAATGAAAATTTTATTTTGTTTTATAGGTCTGAAGGAAAAATACAAAATATATATACATATATATACATATATGTATCTATATACACAATCTTAGTATATACACACATACACACACACACACACACACACACACACACATATATATATATATATATATATATATATATATATATATATAATACAGAGTTACCAGTGAGCAAAATGGAAAGAAGACAAATCTAAACAATATTTCAGGCAGCCTCAGTGACACACATCCCTCGACAAAGCTCCAATTTCTGAATGTTTCATAACCCACCAAACCACACCAACAAATACACTAACATATAAGGGATATTCCTCTCAAAAAACACCATATTGTTCACTAGTAGTTTATCCTAATATTTATTTTTGTTATAATATTAAAAAGCATATAAAATAAAGTTTATTATTTTACTATTATAATAATAGTGAGGTATATTATTATCACAAAACAAGATAAAATAAGAGATACTTCTAATATGTTAAATTATCTGGTGATGGATGAAGTTATTTCCTTAAATTAGACAGTATAAGTTATTTTAAAATGATTCTAAAAGACTTTGTATTTACTTGGATGAGGATAAGACTTGATAACAAGAATCACAAAGCCTTATCAAAATAAAAATTTTTTTTGATAGAGTCATGAGGAAAAATCTTGTTCTATAAAATGGAAGCAATTATGTATTTATACTATTATACAAATTACATATAACAATACACATAACAATATGTTGTATATATATTAACATTAGACTTGATACCAGAATTTGATTCACTTTTTCTAAATCTTAAGTGACCATAACCATGACTCATTCCTTTGTCTTCACAGAAGGACTTGGCTGCCATTGTCATGTTCTCACTGCTGGGCTGTATCTGTTATCTCATAGTGAGAATCTGTTTCCTTGTTTTTCATAATTAGTGTCCATGTGAGTTTTTTCTTGCTTATTTTTCTTTTTGCAATATTTGTTTGTTATTTACATCAGATCAATAATGTCCATATCTATGGTCTATGACATCCTATCTATTGGAGAAACAGTACTTAAGAGTGTGTAAATTACAGAGAGCATAAACAGGCTATTCACAGCCACCAGGTACACAAAGAGCAGAGAAATGTCATGTCTGGCCTCAGTGGGAGATAAAGTGCTGAACGCTGTAGGGACTTGAAGCCTCATGGTAGGAGATACCTGGGGGAGAACCTTCTCAGGGAATGGAGACTAGGGGAAGAACTCTTTGAGGGAAGACCAGTAGAGGGGCAACATTTGGGATGTAAATTAATAAAATAAATAATAAAAATATATATCTATGAATTTTCCAACTATTCACTTCATATCTTTTATTTTATTGATATAGTTTTATCTTATACTTACGCTGAAAGGGATGGCATGCCTATTATCCTTTCAAATTCTTTCAACATGGAAGGTTAAATATGTCAAGAGGAGCAGAAAGTAAATACAGAACTGTGCATTCAGTAAAATGCCAGTTCTTTAGAAAGTAAAGAGGTCTGCCTTTGAGATTGTTAAATTATTGATGGTATATGTTTTTAAACTCTTGTTTTTTATTAAACCTTATAGTCTAATACAGTCTTTTGGCCTAAAATCCATCCATGTAATTTATTGAGGAGCTAATAAGTGTAGCAATTCCTGATGATGAAAATATATTTTCATGTAATTTTATATTAAACAAATTTAGTGCCTTCACTTGTCAATGAGTCTAAATTAACTATTCTCTATGTAATAATGTGCAGTGGTTTGAAGGCCCTAATTCTTAAGATCCATAATATTCTAAATTTAAATTGATATGTGGTTGCATGTTAATTATAGAAACAATGATCTCCTATGTAACAAGTTAAGACACTGTAAGAAAATAAAAGCCAAATAAATATTTCTTTCTACCTGAAGTTAACAGTCCAAATTTTTCTATGATGCTCTTGTGTAGTAATCATATACATAGTTGTTTGCAACCTGTTGTTAATAACTTATTTGCTGTAGTTTCTTGAAAGAGATGGAAAATACAAAGCTTCTAGGCATTTTTTTGTCTTCTCAGGGCAAATCTCTCTCTCTCTCTCTCTCTCTCTCTCTCTCTCTCTCTCTCTCTCTGTGTGTGTGTGTGTGTGTGTGTGTGTGTATGTGTGTGTGTGTGTGTGTGTGCATGTGTGAGTATTGTAGCAGATAATCACCAAGATTGATAAAAAGAACATGTGTGCATTTCCAAATTTTCCAGTTCAAATAGATTCCAGAATTTCATTTCACGTGGCTATTTTACTCCAGAGAAGAATCTGCATCCCTGAGATTGGCCGCAATAATGATAATGAATTTCCAGAATTCATCCACTAACACGATTAAGTATGCTGTTCAACTGGCATCCACAGCAGGGCTCAGGCAAGAATACAATATAAGACTTGGGTCTTTGTGCAAACAACATGTGCTCATGTGTATCAGGGCCCCAGCAGGAGATTTATTCTAGGGACCAAGAGCAGATGGTATGGCTGCCAATTGACCTTTATGGAGCATTGTTCGGTGTGTGGCTTTACTGAAATAAACGGAGGGGGAAAAATCATCTTTCTCATTCCCAGCTTAATCCAACTAAATGTCTGCTATGTATTCACACACAAATGTTAAAAATAATTTCTATTTCCCTCAAATTTATATTTCATAATGATGAAATACAAGTCAGCTAATACCAATATTTCCAGAAAAAAAAAAAAAACTACTTTTGAATTTAAGTTAAATAAAAAGTAATTGTTTAACACAGAGTTTTCCCATCATGTAAAATGTATCCATTGTTTATGAAAAGTTAATAATTTACTCGTGGCTGTATATTACAGGCTAGATATAACAACCTTATAATAGTAGATTACTTAAAGTACGTTGAATTCTTAGTGTAATTAAATATTGAGCTCTTAGTGTGATGTGATGACACTTTCTAACTGAAAAAATTTCACTAACCCTTCATTTCCTATTTTTAGTTTATATAACTTATGTTACAGTGTATTTGCAAAGAAGAACTACAGCCTGTGAATAAAACATACTCTAGTGTTTAAATTGTTGCTACCATCAAGTTTCCACCAACAGATAGGTTAGGAATTCAATTACACTTACATATATCCCTAAACATCAACTAAATTGTTTCTCTTCATTAAATTTTAAAAGCTTTTGTTGGATAGTGTTAAGGTAACAGTAATAGGTGATATATAACAAGAAAAATCTCCACTCCTTCCTATGTCAGTAGCAAATACACTGTACTGCCCTCATATCTGTGCAGAGTGGTGCTGAGCTACCAGCTATAATATTGCATGGAATTGGAAACATCCATCACATTGGAGAACAAACTGGTTGGAGTGAAAAATGTGTCTTTATGTGTTATATCCCTCTAGGAAGGGAAGAGTTAGGCTGTCTTGTATTATTGTTTAAGAAATTATATCTCAGCATTTCTTCTTCTGACTATTGACACATACAATTGAGTAACTGGGCCTTCTGTTTGCTTACTACGTAGAATCATTTTATTTTAAAAGGAAAGATTCATAATCCATAGAGTAGAGGAAAGTATAATTACTATTCAATTATTACATAATAGTAATAAAACATCTTGCAAGTCAAATATGGGCCAAAATAATTTTAAGAAAGAATCATTTTCACTTATATTGTATCTTTGGGAAAGTTTATTGACTGTACTTCCACTAAGAAATACACTTCACAAATAATTTCACAGTTTTGAAATAGGGAATAAAACAGATACTGAAAGCCAAGTAATAGTAGCTGATGGAATGTTACAAGAATTAAAAACACTGGGTGTTTTCCCAAACCAGGGTTGGATTTTCAGTATCTACACGTGGATTCACAACCATCTGTAATTTCAGCTGTAGAGGATATATTGCTAGGGGACCTGTTTCCTTTGTTTGAATTCCTCAAACATGGCATGTGCATACATAGACATCTATACAGGCAAAAAAAACAATATATATGAAACAAAATTTAATTTTAAAAAAAAGCTCAATATTCTTCTCACACTAGTTGCATGACATATGTTTTTTACTAAAGATTTTAGTCATGATTTTGTTCTTTTTTTTTCTTTTCTTTCCTTGATAGTTTTCTTATCTTCGGCTTTCTCTACATTAAAGGTACACAAACATTTTAAAAGGTAACTAACAAAGATATTTCAAACAGTAAATACAAAAATCTTATTTCCACAAATCTTATCTGGTACAGAATATAAGGGAATGACTTGGAACACTTTGTCACTCTTATAGAGGATAAAACTAAATCTCTGCAAGATGCTAACTTTGTGGTTCCCTCAAGTCAGGGTGAACAGTTGACAACTGGAATCATAGAGTTATTTGTTACCAATACCTTCAAACTATTTTTTAGAAGCATCATATAAGGGAAAGTAATATCAAAGATTTTCAAACAACTACCACATCCATTGAGCACTGGACAACAGGGACTTCTTGAGTAAAACTGTATGACTCAGATTTTTTTTGTTTTGTTTTTAGCCTCTCCCCCTACATCACACTGTCTTTTCCCCAAGGTTCTCCAACTGCAATGCATTGAGATACTCTTCTTTCTCTAAAGCACTGCAGTGCAGTGTGATACACTTCTTTCTCTAATCCACTTGTTCATAAGGATCTCTTTTCATGTAAGGCCTAAATATAAAAGTCCACTAATTATGGGACAAACTCTCTGAAAATCTGAGGACCAACATATCTTTCCCATTTGAAATTATTTCTCTCAGTCGTTTGCTCCTGGTATCAACTCTGTTTTTAACATCTGTGCCCTTGCCCCATCCCTACTCAATTTCCAATTTGTACAAATCAACTTAGAGCATCATACAGATGTCAGCTTGTCTGATTGGATATTGTCTGACATAAAACTTGAGCAGATGGATGTTTGACAAGCATTTGAAAAGAGTGACTTTTGGTCGTTGTTGCTTTCCAATAAGGTGAATTTAAACCCAAGGACTTGCATGTGACAGGAAAGTGTAACTGCTAAGAAAAAAAAATCTCTGTCTTTAGATTCTCATAGCAAACATTTTGGAAGAAAAGGACATGGCAGAGAAAAGAAATGTATGTCAAAAGAATATGAAAACATTTTAGCTTTATCTTGAAAATAATATAAAAGTTGAAATAGCATATTAAAAGAAAAGATTAGCTAAAAAAAATTCTGGGTAATGAGATTTTATAGGTAACTATGTGATAAAAGAAAGTTATATAAAACCAGAATAAAATAATTACCTAAAAAGTAAAGCATACAATCAGGAAAGTAATTTCAAATATTGGTTGATAGACAATCAGATGTAATTTGACTTCTAATATTAAATCTTTTCAAAATATAAATGTATCAAACTATTTTCTATCAATTGATCTCTCTATAAGCTGTCCTGGTAATATTTCAATTTTTAAAATAAAGATTAATGTTTTTATTTTATGGATATGAATACACTGTAGGTGTCTTCAGAAATACCAGAAGAGGGCATCAGATCTCATTACAGATGGTTGTGAGCCACCATGTGGTTGCTGAGAAGTAAACTCAGGACCTCTGGATGAACATTCAGTGCTCTTAACCACTGAGCCATCTCTCCAGCTCTGTATTTCATATTCTTGACAGTTAATATTTGCTACATTTTTCAATTCTATTTTTGGCATTGAAAATATAATTTTTAAAGTACAATTATGAAACAAGATTCAACAAAGTTTGAGGCTGCATAAAGAAAATTTGCATTTGGTTCATTATTTTATTGGTCCTCTGAGCATGTATGTTGAAATATCGACCAGTATTGAGTCTGTTCTTTTCTCTGAGCTCTCTCCCTAAAACATTCACTTTTCAGCACAAAAAAAGCAAAATTACTTTTACTTTTCTATAAACGGTTATTGTTCTTTTCACAACTGTCCCTAAACCTCCACTGGACATAATTCATCTATAGGTCTTAGCCAGGCACAGAAAAGCTTGCTTCCAACAGTGGTACTTAGGAGGCTAAGGTAAGAGGAATGTACATTTTGGGCCAGTCAGGCATACCTGCCCATGCTTTCTGTGAAGAGGGATAAGAATATAGCAAAGACTATTTCCTGTTCTCATCTGAGTATTTGTAGCTTTAATAGTGAACAGAAAGGACTCTAATGAAAAGAAGTAACCTATTTAGTTAAGTGGTTAATCAATGTTAAAAATTATCATGGCTGATGCAGTTAATATTTTAAGAGAACCTTGACATCTTAAAGTCCAACCTACTATATTTAATATTGCTGTTTAAAAATTGAATGTGAGACAAGGTATGTAGCAGCTCAACACAGTGGGGATATTAAACAGTGACGTTTCCTTAAACTCATGATAAAGTACTTATAAAACTTACCCTTTAGAAATGATTTATATATCCTTACATCTTGACAGTGTGTTCAGGAAAGAATCAGGGAAGAAATACAAAGTGATATTAAAGTATTTTTGTCTTTACAAAGGTATTATAAAAGTAGCTGATTTGCCAGGGAGATTTTCAGCAAAATTGTAATTTTTCTATATCATAAAATTTATGATAAAAACATAACTTCCCTGGCAATACTAAACCATCTGTTTTATTCAGATCTTATTGTTTTGCTCTATACAACAATAATTAAGTATGTTGGCAGGAAGAGTAATAGCAGTTTGATTTCTTTAGCAGATTAACAGTGTGAACAGTAGCTCTGAGGAGAAGAATTTTCCTGTGTCTTCCTAAAATAGTGAAATTAACAGTTCCATACTGAGAAACCTGGAGAGCCACCCACTATGTCCTACCTACCACCAAATGGCCACAGACTCCAATGCAATAGCACATTCCAGAGACTTTTATAACTCTGATAGGTGACGGCTTGTTCATATTGTCCCCTGAGCACTGCAGCTGTCATTTTCTCATTCTCCCTCATTTCTATTTTCATGGTTAGGATCACATTCTTGCCTCCACTCTTTTCTCATTGCTTTTAGCACTGCTCTTTATTTTAGGGTATGCTTTTATTTTACAAAGTAGAAATTGGACGTGCACCTTTGGTTAAACCTTGATCCTCCTATTCTTAGACATAATGTAAAGAAGTAAGCTCTTTTTATAACAGGAATAAAGCAACCTGTGGATTATATAACCAACAAAGGGGTCAAATATCAAATATATTACATATCCCATATTTACATTATAATTCATAACAGTAATGACATTACAGTTATAAAATAAAATGAAATCATTTTATGGTCAGGTGCACCATAACATGAGGAAATATATTGTAGTGTCACAACATTTGGAAAGCTGAGAACCCCTGATCTGGAGAAAAAAAGAAAGTTTAGCTTACATTTTTTAATTTGTATGTTTAGTATTATAAGACAAAATTAGCAACTGAATTTTCACGAAATATGCTTTAGTTAATAAATATAACCCAAGTATGGTTATCACTCGTTTTATCTTTGAATGAAAATTGGTTCTTCTCAATATATATCCTGATTATGGTTTCCCCTTTTTCCCTGTAGTCAAAAAAGAAAGGTTTAGAATTTGAAGCCAAAAAAAAAAAAAAAAAAAAAAAAAAAAGAGGCTCCTGAAACAATTGTCAACAGCTGTGAAAATCTGAGAGATCATGGATCATGCACAATAGTTGTCATCATAATTCATATAACAAATACTTGACAAACAAATTAAGAAAGGAAAAATCACATCTTGACAGAAGGCATAACAGCCAGACTATGATATATTGATCAGATTGCAACCACAGTCAAGAGGTAGGGAGAGAGGAAAGCTTATATGGAAATTCCTTTATCCTTTTCCCTTGGTGTAATACCTTGACTCAAGGCATGGTCCTACCCAAATTCAGAGTGAGTCTTCTGTGTGAGGCTCAACTTTTCTGGACACAATTATTGAAGTTTTTTAAGATAATTCTAAATTCTACCACTAATACAAGATTTCTTTGCATGTAGCAAACTCTCCTGGATCTTCAATGCAGAGCTTCTAAACTGTAACTTCCCTTACATGCTTAAACCATTGAACATGTGTCTCTATATTGAATTCAATAGAAGTCACAGTGAGAGAAAAAGATCTACTGAATGGTGTAGGTCAGAATATTAGACTTGTACTATAGTGAAATCTCCCACACTCTTCCCAATGTCCTCATAGGTCCTCAGAATCCATATAGGAGGATGAAGAGTGTTTCCTTGGTCCTGGTAGGTTCTGGCTATGATGTCATAGTCTCTTGCAAGCTTGTATTGTTTTAATGGGGTACAGTTTTTTTTCAGACCTATGGGAATCACTGAAACAGATACAGCAGATGTCTTGCAGTGCTTGCTGTTTATCTGGTTACCTTTCACTCAGATAAGGTATCTAAGACCAACCGAAATGTTTTACCTGGCTATTTATCTCAAATAGGACTTGTTATATCACATACTCTTATTTTCAGGAGCACCTTTGTTCCAAAATACATGTATTTATCAGGGAAGCCTTGCTTGCTGGTGTTGATTACAAGAACAATGGGCCAGTGTGTTTTGCAAAATTGAGGAAGAGCAAATTTTTATGTCCTGTATACCAAACTAATTTGAATTCCTCACCCTGGGCTCCAAAAGTGATTCTTGAATTGTATCCAAGAATTTTGTTTTAAATTGGAAAACAGGAGGTAGAAATTATATTTTATCCAATGCAAAAATTCCATTTACTTTTTTTCTAACTTAATAAATTTCTAAACTTTGAATAATTCAATTAATTATTCATAATAAATATATTTAAACGTATTTTATATATTTAATCATATCCATTTACCTTCTGCAATGCAAATAGTTGTATAGATAAATAAAAACAAGCTGTTGTAGTATGTTTTCCCTGACAGAATTATTTCCAAAACTCAGGACCAATATAGGGGAATTTTGAGAACTGGATCTTTCTTCACAAGTTTGGAATACCTACATACCAGTAAATTTCCACAATGTGAGTAATGGTAGCCTTAAAATGTGTTATGCTTTCTCATTCTACCTCAACCAGAGCATGAACTTTTTAATAATAAGTATATATCTCAATTCAGTTTAAATATCAGCTTGGATCTTTATTTTGCAACCCTTCTGCCTGAGTGATCACATTCAAAATGGTTCTAATAGAGACTAAATTTTTTATAGAATGCACTTTACTTTACAATATTGTAAAACTACCCTAAACATGCCCTTGCGAAGACAAAAGTTAAAATGCTTTTGTTCATATGAGGTGTTATATATATTAGTCATCAACTATTAACTCTGTGATAGTAATTGCTTCTTTCTTTTAATATTTTCATTGGATATTTTATTTACATTTCAGATGTAATCCCCTATCCCCTCTACCCAGGAACTCCTTATGCCATCCCCCCTTATCCTTCGTCTATGAGGATGTGCCCCCACCCATGCCCCACTCCCACTTCCCCACCCACAATTCCTCCCACACTGGGGCATCCAGGCTTCACTGGACCAAGGACTTCCTTACCCATCTATTCCTCATACTGTCATCCTCCCCTACATATACAGCTGGAGCCATGGGTCCCTCCCTATGTGCTCCCAGGCTGGTGGTTTAGACCTCAGGAGCTCTGGTTGGTTGGTATTGTTGCTCTCCTCATGGGGCCACAAATCCTTTCAGCTCCTTCAGTCTTCTCTCTTTCACCTCCATTGGGAACCCCATGATCAGCTCAATGGTTAGCTGTGAGTATCTGCCTCTGTATATTTCAGGCTGTGGCAGACCTCTAAGGAGACAGCTATATCAGGCTCCTGTCAGCATGCACTTCCTGGCATCCACATCAATGTCTACCTTTGGTGACTGCACAAGTGATAAATACCCAGGTGAAGCAGTCTCTGGATGGCCCTTGCTTCAATTTCTGTCCCACACTTTGTCTCCATATTTGCTTCCATGACTATTTTGTTACCCCTTCTAAGAAGGGCCAAAGCATCCACACTTTGGTCTTCCTTGTTCATGAGCTTCATGTGGTCTTGTGGGTTGTATCTTGGATATTGCCAGCTTTTGATCTAATATCCACTTATCAGTGAGTAAATACCATGTGTGTTCTTTGGTGATTGGGTTACCTCACTCAGGATGATATTTTCTAGTTCCATCCATTTACCTAAGAATTTCTCGAATTCATTATTTTTAATAACTGAGTAGTACTCCACTGTGTAAATACACCACATTTTTTGTATCCATTCCTCTGTTGAAAGACTTTTGGGTTCTTTCCAGCTTCTGGCTATTATAAATAAGGCTACTATGAACATAGTGGAGCATATGTCCTTGTTATATGATGAAGCATCTTCTGGGTATATGCCAGGAGTAGTATAGCTGGGTCCTTAGGTAATGCTATGTTCAGTTTTCTGAGGAACCACCAGACCGATTTCCAGAGTGGTTGTACCAGTTTGTAATCCCACCAACTATGGAGGAGTGTTCCTCTCTCTGTACATCCTGAATAGCATCTGATATCACCTGAGTTTTTAATCTTGTTGGGGGAAATTGTTGGTGGGAAAGTAGGAGTGGGAGTGTGGGTGGGGCACATCCTCATAGAAGCAAGAGGAAGGGTATGGGATAGGGGGCTCCTAGGTTGGGGAGAAGGGGATTACATCTGAAATGTCAGTAAAATAACCAATAATAAAAATTTAAAAGTAAGAAAAAAGCTATCTCTGATGATGTTCAACACCTTAGATGTGTACATAATTTTAACAGAATCCTATTTAATTTGATTTAGAATACTTAACATTAATTTTAAAGAATCTTCCATTTCACAAATATATAACTTTGGAGTTATATAAAAAAAATCTCAGAATAAGAAGTAAGACACCACCCTGTGAGTTATGGATCCTGAAATCCCTATGGTTCTGAAAATATCAGAAGCTTTTGGCAATGCTCTTGATTGTCTACTAGAACTATTGCATTGTAAGACCTCATGGTTGAAGACATTACACACTTATGTTGTAGAAAATTGATAAGTAAAAACGGACACAAGTTGCTTATTTCTTCTCTACTGGGTTGCTTTTATAATGAGAAAAGGTGCAACGCTCTTGAGGTATTTTGAGTGGAGGATGATGTCACTTTGCAATCTAACCAATGACCTGTTGTAATAATCTGTCCTTCAAGATATACTAAATTCTTTCTTTCTTTTATTTTTTCTTTAAGATTTATTTATGTTACGTATGCCCCTTAGGAAGAACAATATCAGCCAACCAGACCTCTCAGAGCTCTCATGGACTAAACCTCCAACCAAAGAGTATGTGACCCACGGCTCTAGCCACATAGGTAGCAGAGGGCATCAACAAACAGAGAGACCCTTGTTTCTGTGAAGGATTCATGCCCCAGTGTAGGGGAATGCGAGGATAGAGAGGCAGAAGTTGGTGGGTGGGTGAGGGAACATCCTCATATAAGCAGAGGGATGGGGAATGGAACAGGGGATTACCTTAATCTAATATTCACATCTCAAGAAGCAGAGATTAAAGACAATGTGGGAAAACTAAACTGTAGATTTGGGCATGGAAGGATGAGTGAGACCTACAGAAAGAAACAGTGGAGACTAGAAGGAAGAGGTCAATCAGTTCGATATTCATAAACCAGCCAGCTTCCACCTAGGGCTTGTAAGACATCTTATAGTACTAACTAGGTTCATTTCTGTTTATGATTAAATATCTTCCTCTGGCATTGACCTGTGCCCTACCTGTAATCTTAGCTTCAAGTGGTTCTTTACTGCTTGTTGCAGGAAAGGACATCCATGCCTTTGTTTTAAAATAGTGCTATGACAACCTTGTTATTACCACCTTGCAAACATGTCTTTGTTTTGGAAAGTTGTAAATCAACTTGTTACAGTTATGTTCTGCTTCTGTAAGCATGCTTATTTGCATGTCAAATTCCCATTTGGAAACACCTTTCCACTGAAAATTATTATCTTCCACATGCCTGATGCTGATTTCTTGATCCCCACCTTATTATAAGGATATAGCCATGTGTGCTTACACACACACACACACACACACACACACACACACACACACACTTTCTCTCTCTCTCTCTCTCTCTCTCTCTCTCTGTCTCTCTCTCTCTCT
>JANHMN010000001.1:224764573-224829166 GCA_030674055.1 Rhabdomys pumilio | reverse complement strand
CACACACACACACACACACACACACACACACACACACACACACACATTCACTCACTATGGAAACTTGTAAAGATAGTGAGCAGAAGTGTTCTAAGTAAAAGTCGACTTCTGGCATATGTATCGATTCTTGTTTGGAGCCTTGTCTTCACTACTGATAGACACCAGGCAGGAATGTTACATGGTATCATGGCTAGTGGTGTTCAGCCAGGTAATGAGTACTTTCTCTCTTTTTACTCTACTTCTCAATAACACATTAGCTATTTTCACTACTTATTAAGAAAGAACAGTATTCTACACCAATATAATCATGTTACCTCAATATCACTTTAAAATAAAATAAAATTTCGAGACTAGATTTATTTTCACTTCAATGAATTATAAGACTTAGAAAATATACAAAAATTGCAAGGTATTAGATCCATTAAATGAAAGACAATAAACCCGAAAATGTAGAAATTAATGAGGTGGCTCATATTCTGACCCCAGTGAACTCTCTTAAGTTCTCAGATTGCAGGGCAGGGTCAGCCAAAGACACAGAGGTGAGTTGAGCTGTTGTTTAGTTTACAACTTTTTCTGCCTGTAGGTAGAATGTTTACCTCAGAAAAAAGTTATCTTGGAAAGTATATACATATGAAGTATAATATTTACATATATATAATATTTATATATATAATAATCATATATTTATAGTGAATCTGTGGTATATATTACACATGTAAAATTTATAGTATTTATTGTAATGTACTGAATGTATGTGTATGTACACACATGTACACACACATACATGTATATATGTAATTGGTATTGATTTTATTTAGAAGTATTCAGACATTGTAAAGAAGACATGTAATATGGAGAGAATTTTAATGTAGGCTTGCAGGTCCTAAGAAATTAGCCGTGACAAAAAAATTAATAATTGAAAACACAGTCAGAAAAGGCATAGTATTTCTTACACACTATAAACACTTTCTCTGTTTCTCTTCCTTCTCTAGTACCCTAAATGACTTGTATTTATTTGAACTTTACTCCTTTTGAATAACTTTTTAAAATTTTATTTTATCTATTTGAGTGTTTTGCCTGAATGTATGCATGTGTGTGTGTGTGTGTGTGTGTGTGTGTGTGTGTGTGTGTGTTTATATGTGCACCACATGCATGCCTAATACCTGAAAGGTGAGAAGAAGTTGAACTCTGGGAGCTTGTATTATGTGAGTTGCTAAATGGATGCTAGGAATTGAGCTGAACTGAATCCTTGGTAATAGAAGCAAGTGTTTGCCGGGCAGTGGTGGCGCACGCCTTTAATCCTAGCACTTGGGAGGCAGAGGCAGGCAGATTTCTGAGTTTGAGGCCAGCTTGGTCTACAGAGTGAGTTCCAGGATAGCCAGAGCTACATAGAGACCCTGTCTCAAAAAACCAAAAAAAAAAAAAAAGTGTTCTTCACCACTTAACTTTCAGTTACTCTGAACCCAATCAATTCTTTCTTGCCAAACTGCTCTACCAGGCTTTAAATTAATTTGTGTGAATGTTCAACATTCAACAAAGATGGACACTGCCTCCTTTTCTTCTTTAGACTTCATAAAATGTTAATTGTAATAAGTACCCTATACTTTGCTTTTCAAACTCTTTTCTGTTTTATTTTAAATTTCTCATTTAATTACTATTGTTATCTATTTATTTATCCTTTGTATAAATATGAATATAAGATTTATTTGTAACCTAGAAATTTTTAAACCTTACATTTCCCTTTGCAAATGTCATATTTTAAAATCTAACTTATAGTATAGACTGTACCTTAAAATGCATTTATTTGACAGGACAAAATTAAGTACTAAGAAAATGTAATGAATATAAAAAAATTAAGTTTAAGAATGACTATGTATTTAGTAAACATTTGAAAACTGTGTTGTAACTAAAATAAATATGTTTTATAATTATAATTATAGTGGTAAGGAAGATTCTATTGTCATAAAATTTTATTTTAGCAAATTTATGACAACTTATTTATATTAAAATGGTTTTAACCTAGAGGCTGGACTAGTGACTCAGCATTAAGTTCACTTGTTACAATCAAAACAACTCTGATATTCCATTTTATACCAGTCAGAATTTCTAAAATCAAATCCTCCAGTGACAGCACATGCTGGTGATGTGGAAGAAGAGGAACATCTTCCGTTGCTGGTGATGGTGCAAACTTGTGCAACCACTTTGAAAATCACTTTGTAGAGAAGTAGCTTAACCTCAAAAAGCAGCAACACCTCTCCTGATTCTCCACAAAGATAGATGCTTCAATCTTTATTCATCTTTATTATTCATCTTTATTATTCATCTTTATTATTCATCTTTATTATTCATCTTTATTCATAATAGCCCGAATCAGAAAAAAAAAATCTAGAAGTCCCTCAACGGAAGAATAGATAAAGCAAATGTGTGACATCTACACAATAAAATACTATTCAGCTATTAAAAGCAATGATATCATGGGATTTTTATAAGTATGAATCTTGAAATACCATCTTGAGTGAGGTAACCCAGACCCAGAAGAACATGTTATGTACATACTTATAAGTGGATGTTAGATATAAAATTGAGATACCCATTGTTGGGCCCTGGATGAGGTAACTTTATTTAACCTGTGTTAGCACACAGGTAGAGGGCATGATTAGCAGGTCTCCACCTCCAGAGATTAAAATATTAATGACTTACCTAAAGGCTGGGGGGCGTAGCTAATTAAGTTATCATTTCCCCTTTTCCCCCTCCCTATAAAAAGTCAAGGGAGCCTGGGTTTTGCTGGGAAAGCGCATATCATTTACATCCATTCACCACACCATGAACAATAAAAGCTTTGGAAAACTCCACGTGTTGCCTTGTGTGTTGCCTGGCCCTTCCTGTGCCTGCCAGCAGACTGCAACTTTGGAACCCTGAACCCTTCTCCGCATTCATGTGGGACCCTCCGCCAGCGATGTGGGAAGTGTGGTGGGACACCACCACAGACCCTCCTGGGACCTCGCGCTCTCCGGATCCCTCCCCCCCTGCCCCAGTTTCTTTCCTCACAACCCATGCCACATTTCACAGACCAAAGATGCTAAAGAAGAAGAAAGGCACAAGTGTGGATGCGTGAATCTCACTTAGAAGGGGGAATAAAATAGTCATTGGAGGCAGATAGGGGGAGACTACTGTGTGGGAGAGAGGATAACAAGAGGACTGGGTGATGGTTCAGGATTATTATTTTCTCATTCGTATTTCAGATTGGTCATTGTGATAAGCCCTTTGAAACAGTGATCATGGGAGTGTCCACAGAATTTTGTTTATTGCCTTGTTTGTTCTTTGACTGTTTGTGTTTACCATCTTGATTGTTCCTTGACCATTTGCACCTATTGTATTGCTCGTCCCTAGACCTAGGTCTGACCTGAATACGTGCATGTAGTTCAAATTGTATAAAGGCAAAAAGGAGGAGGGTAATGGGATAGGGATTCCTATGAAGGGGAAATGGGGAAAGGGTAAGACATCTGAAATATAAATACATAAAATATGCAATAAAATAAATAAATAAATAAATAGTCTTGAAAGAAAGAAAAAATAAAATATATTCATAGGATCATAATATATTTATATATACATATATAAACTATATATGTATATATATATGTATATATATATATATATATATATATATGAATGTGTATGTGTGTGTGTGTGTGTGTATATATGTATGTGTGTGTGTGTGTATATAAAAGCATTTTCTCTGAATGAACGTATGTGTATCATGTATGTGCCTGGTACTCACAGAAACCAGAAGAGGAAACTAGGTTCCCTGGAACTGCAATGTTGGAATGTTGTACGGTAGGTACATTGTAGATGCTAGGATCCTAGTCTGGATATGGCTCAAGAATAGCAAGTGCTTATCACTGCTCAGCCAAGTCTCCAGCTTTCAAGTGTTTTGTTTGTTTCTTTTTGTTCTAAGTTGTATTTTACTCAGTAAGGTTCTCCCCTCCATCCTGACTGAGTAAGACTAACTACTTCCATTCTATTCTTACAAAATTCATTAAAATTCACAATAAATAAACAAAGATAGAACTAAATTTTAAACGAATAACTCATAGAAATATGATTTGGACACATTTTGCTGTTTGCAACTGAAGAGAGATATACTTTGTAAATGCATACAAAATGTACAAAATATACAATATATCTAAGAAATCGTCTTTGAATGTAACAAAATTTCCAGCATCATTTACCATGAATGTCTTCCTTCAGGTGAGCTTCTTAAGCAATATGACTGAGCACATGAATCATGTCCTCTAATATGTGCTTTAATATATAACTTAGCACATGAATCATGCCTCTATTTTAAGTTTTCATAGTTTCAATACATTATCAATGTTTCTTTCAACATGTGACAGTTTATTGTTTAGTAAAATATGAAATATTTAAAATTCCATTAGAAAACAAGTTTTAAATGCAAATGTTCCATAGTTATTTTTCTGTTGCATATTTTTACTGTCCCACATTATACAGAAACATGCCCATTCCATCTCAATTTAGGATTGAGACTGGCAAGTATTTGAATATAAGTACAACTCAATTCAAAACTAGAAAGCAAATTGGGATATTGTTCCACACATTGCTTCTCTAAGCATTTCTAAGGCAGCTTTCAGCAAAATTGAGTGCAAACATACTCCTGGCATTTTGATGTATTGAGAGTCTTGCATCAATTCTTTCTTCATGGGCTACATGCTCTGAATTTCTTCAAACTTCCAAATTATATATTTTAGTGTAGATCTCAATTTATACAAGTACAAGCTATATAAATTCTTTATACCTAAATGAATCAGTCAAATTATAACTTGATTTTGAGTGGAAATTCTTTATTAAGAGAACTTTTTTCTCTTGTCAGAAGTCTGTGTTAACATTTTAACACGAATCAATAAGTTGAACAGTAATTTAATGCAAACATGATAGACTAGACACAAATATATCAAATTATTACTATTGACCTTTTCTCAACTGAAATAAATGGCAAAATTTTAAAAAATGATCTATAATCATTCTTTCCTTAATTTTTGGAACAAAGTGAATTTTTAGTTTTATTTAAATATTTTACTTGGTGAATAAAAGGAACAAATACTAGACTTACCAATCTCTTATTAGGTGCTGGAAATTCTCATGATTACTTCTCTTTATCATACTTTCGTTCAGGAAATTTTTGCTACTATAACAACTCAAATTTCTAATGAATATTCACATCATGTAACCTCTAACTATAGTTGATTTTAGTTAACACTAAAGGTCACATAATTGAAAATATTAATTAGAATCACTTAATAATGGCTATAACTTGTAGGATAAAAATAGAGACAAATTATTGCTTCATTATACATGGCATATCTTGCAAAACATAAACAGTGGGTTGGTAGAAAGCTCCAATTACTGACCTTTAACCTTTGTAAAAGGTCATTTGAGAACTGAACAATGTAGGAGACAGAACCAATGAAGCAGTATGGTTATGATGCTTAAGGTTTCTAGAAGAATGGGGCACGTCTTTTTAAATCTGCATTACAGAAATCCACTTTTAAAAACTATGTTTAATCTGTTTAATCTGTTGTTAACTTCACGAGTAATTTAGCACATATATATAACATGTTTATCTTATAGAAATACTTTTTCTATGATACAAGTGATATGGTTTTTTCTTACCACACAAAGAACAAAAAAGAATACCAGTGTTAGTTGTTACATTTATGACTTTATTTTCAGGGAACTTAAATTCCATCAGCAGCATTCAAGAAGAGAGCTAAAGCAATTTAAATTTGGAAGTTATGAAAGGAAAACTCGTGAAAAACTAGCATCATTTAAAACTATAAACCACATGTAAAATTCTTTGTTAAGTGGCCTTAATATAATCATATATGAAAAGTTATTTTGATGTATCATAAATTTATAAATTGGAAAATTTTATGGTATTGATGAAAATTAGTATTTTACTATTTCTTTGTCTTGGTTAATCATAGATATGTAAACACATGATTATCTGAATAACTAAGTGATTTTCAATATTCTAACTTTGAAAGTGATTCTAATAGCCATGGATCCAATTATACATTTTTGAAGCTAATTCAAAATACATTAAGTGTACTGATAATCATGTATTCAAATTAGTTCTTATTTTCATCTACTCAAATACACTTGATAGACTACCCTTAACATATCTCTCTCACATAGACAATGCCTTATGTCTCCTTTATTTTCATTCATCTTTAGTGAACAATGATATCTTTTCTTATATAATTATATGATGCTTACCAAATGTATGTGTGTTTTAGAATCTTGACACTGTTGTTAGGAAGCCTAGAATACAATCTATTTCTCATGTAGTTGACATCAGGAGACTTCATCCAGGGCCAGTTTTCCATTCATTGGAGTCAGATGCAGCATTGGATTTCTCATGCTAGTTGCAATTGTTCAGGAGACTATACTTATTTCTGACCAAAGAAATTAGTGAAGTGATACATGACAGCTCAGGGCCACCTCAGCTAACTCTGTGTGAAAGACTTGCCATTTTTCTTTTTTCCTGCAAAGGTAAAACTGTGAAGATGCTGCTGCAAGGAAGATCAATTGCAGTCTAGAGAGAGGAATATTCTGGAAGAAGACAAATGACCTTCCATGACTGGTCACACCAATGTGCTGTTGATATGAGATGAAAAAACTGACCTTAATACTTGCATGTAATTAAAATAGTATAAAAGCAAGAAGGAGAAGTGAGGTGGGATAGAAGGTTGGAAATGGGGAAATGAGATGACATCTGAAATGTAAATAAATAAAATATTCAATAAAAATATAAAAAAGAAAGAAATGAAGAAAAGAAAGAAACAAACAAGCAAAGACAGATCTCTTTGTTGTATAAATTGTTAAGATTCTTGGAAATTAGATGCTAAAAATATAAACATATACTTTTTTTTAAAAAAGAGGTTTAATCACCTGGAAGACAGTTTTGTCTTTTTTCAATATATTATTTTCTTATACTTTCTACAAATTTACATGTTGTTTCAAAGTTATAGCATAATCAATACTTTACAAAAAATTCATCTTTTGGTCTTGTTTACATAACAATTGCTTTATAACTCAGGAATCTATAGACCATAGTAATATGAAGAGAAATGTATTCCTTTTCTTAAGATAGGGTTAAGCAAATTATTAGAAACACATTTTGTTCATGAACATTATATTTTAAATATGAAAATATATGAAAAAGTCATTTGCCTCTTTTTATTAGTGTTTTTATTATGGGTTTTTATTATGGATTAGTATAATTTAGGTAGTTTTCTAATAAGACTCTTACTCACTTGAAAGACAGTTTTGTCTTTATTATATATTATTTTCTTATACGTTCTACAGATTTACTTTTTGTTCCAAGGTTACAGTATACATCAATATTTTACAAAATTTTCATATTTTGGGCTTGTTTATGTAACAAGTATTATATAACTCATGGTTCTATTGACCATACTAAAATGGAGAGAAATATTTTCCTTTTCTTATGATAGGGTTAAGCAAACTATTAGAAATATATTTTTCATGAACATGATATTTTAAATATGAAAATGTATGAAAAAAATCATTTGTCTATTTTATTAGTATTTTTATTATACATTTTATTTGGTCTCAGATTAGTTTGTGTTGTTGTGGAAAATAATTTATCTTATTCTTAACTTGATTTAATTGCAAAACAAGATAAAAACATTTCTGGACCAATGATTTGGCTGGTAAAGTTGCTTATCCCACCAAGCCTCAAATTCTGAGCCTCCGCATCCACATAGTGAAAAGAAGTAATAGTCTTTTGTCAAAACGTGAGGTCCACATATTATGCACTGTTTTACACACACACACACACACACACACACAAACACAGAGAGAGAAAGAGAGAGAGAGAGAGAGAGAGAGAGAGAGAAACATGCATATGTACACACACACATATGATCATATACATATACAAACATGCATGCACACAAAATAAAATTATATAAAGAAAGAAATTAAGATTTAAAAAACAGAAGTCTATAGGTTAGCTTTTTTTCCTTTTTAAATTTTTTTTATTTGATATTTAGTTTACATTTCAGATGTTATCCCCTTACCCCATTTCTTCCGACCTCCTACCCAGGAACCCCTTATCCCTTCCCCCCTCCTCCTGCTTCTATGAGGATGTACCCCTCTACCTCCCCACTCCCACTTTCTCACCCTCAAATTCCCCCACACTGAGCATCCAGCCTTCATGGAACCATGTGGGACAAAGTCGCAGCAGTCCAAGTGTTCAAAATTTTATTGTTCATGGTGAATATGGATGGGTCTCAATGGTGCGTGCTCCCCCTTTAAACCAGGGAAAGCTTGCTTAAATAGAGAGGGGGAAGAGGGGACAGAATAACTTAATTAGTTATGCCCCCTGGTCTTTAGATAATTCATTAATACGTAAATCTCTCAAGGCTGAAGCCTGTTAGTCATGCCCTCTACTTATGTCCTATGTGACTGATGGTGCAGGTTAATGGAGTTCCATGCCACATGTTAGGAGCCTGGATTCTGGAAGCACAGCGGAATAGATGCCCATCCCTTACAGGCAATTGGACACCTGTTGGGTCTCCATGCTTTCCAGCCAGCACTTCAACCAAAAACAGTCATCCTATCAAGGTCCTGCTGACCAAGGATCTTCTTTCTCACCTATACCCAACTGTATATTCCTCCCCTACATATACAGCTGGAGCCATGGGTCCCTCTCTATGTGCTCCCAGGCTTGTGATTTAGACCCTGGGAGTTCTGGTTGGTTGGTATTGTTGCTATCCTCTTGGAGCCACAAACCCTTTCAGCTCCTTCAGTCTTCTCTCTAACTCCTCCATGCACTCACTGATAAGTGGATATTAGCCCAGAAGATCACAATACCTAAGATACAACTCACACACCACATGAAGCTCAAAAAGAAGGAAAACCACAGTGTGGGTGCTTTGATCCTTCTTAGAAGAAGTAACAAAATACTCACAGGAGCAAGTAAGCAGACAAAGTATGGAGCAGAAACTGTTGGAGGGGCCATCTGGAGACTGCCTACCTGGGGATCCATCCCATATGCAGTCAGCAAACATAGGGACTGTTATGGATGCCAGGAAGTGCATGTTGATCAGAGCCTGATTTACTTGTCTCCTGAGAGGTTCTGAGAAAGGTGGATGCTCACAGCTAACCATTGAACTGATCTTGGGGTCTCCAATAAGGACTAAGAGAGAACACTGAAGGAGCTGAAGGGGTTTACGGCCCCATAGGGAAAGCAATAACACCAACCATCCAGAGCTCCCAGGGTCTAAACCGCCAGCCTGGGAACATGTTTGTAGTGAGGATGGTCTTGTCAGGCATTGGTGGGAGAGGAGGTCCTTGGTCCCATGAAGACTAGATGCTCCATGTGGGGGAATTTGAGGGCAGGGGATGGGGGCGATGGGTGGGGGCACATCCTCATAGAAGTAGCAGGAGGGGGAAGGGATATGTGGTTTCTGAGGGAAAATGGAGAAAGGAGATAATATCTGAAATATAAATAAATAAAGCGTCCAATAAAATAAATTTTAAAAATATGAACTACTAAAACAGTTGAGTTATACCAGGTAAACCAAGGGTATTATTTTTATATTAAAGTTCAATGACTCAGAATAAACCCTTACATACATCAGAAAAGCTACATTTAAAATAAAATTAAATGTGTGATATATTTAGCTTGTTGTTAAGTCTTAGCAGCTTCTCAGATTAAGCAGCAACCCATTAATGCTAGAATGGAGTAATATTCATTAATTTAAAGACACAAAGTAAAAAGTAGCTCTCTAGCCTTATTTAAAAACATAAACACAGAACTGTCAATTTGAATTTTAGGACAGAAATGGTATAAGAAAAGGGATACACTGTCACTGAGATTTTTAAGAAAGAACCCTATTTCTTTACATTTTACATCTTCATATACTCAAGGTCATCAACTAATCATCTGCATAGGAAATAAGTATCTTTTATTCAGCTACCCATCTTACTGAGATTGTTCTTGACACATTTAAGTCCTTATAATCATTCTATAATTAAGTTCTAATGTATGTTCAAACAAGCATGTCTCAACTTTATTTTAACCTATGATCCATTTTGGTAAACATCAAAATTTTGTATCCTCCATTAATGTCATTTGAGTTTCAAAATAAATTAGGTATTGTCACCAAAAGTATGTCAAATCAATGATGATATTAGTTAAAAATATTATAATGTGAAAGATAAGGGCATACTGTACAGAAGGTCTGTTTGCTTGCCACAAGGTTCTCCCTCTTAAGGACTGAAGTTCATACACAATATGGGTCATTTCCAATGTCAAGATTGTTTTACTCTTTATTTTCCAATCTAAGCCTTAATGGAATTATTTGTTTGACTTCTGTGTCTTGGTAATTGAAAAACGTTTATATTTACTTTCTTTGTTTTTAGAAATGATTATTTTCCCTTTTTAAAAAAATCCTAATTCAGATATTTTTCTTCAAAAACTGGTTATTATACTGGAGAATGAATCTTAGCAATATGCACCCTTGGCAATCACTGTAGTATTTACACACCATACCCTAGCTCCCAAGGCAATGGGTTTATTCCATGTGAAGGTATATATCCATCAGATACCAGACTTCAGTAACTTTCCATACATAAAACACACAAACCCCGGGAACTGAAACTATGGGCACATATCCTGGAGAAAAATAAAAACACAAATCATATATTTTTGAGTTTACTTTTTTTCACAATTCATGATTGAATTCAAGGCTTTGAAGAAAACAGAACTAAGTTTAAAAACATTATGTATCGGAATATATTTCTCTCAAAAATAAAAGAGTCCTCTTGGTTAGTTTTGTAAAATTGCATTACCTATCACTATTCTGTCATATATTTTTATTATAATATGCCTTCAGAATGAAAGTGGAGATTCATAAAAATTGTGGTATAATTTAAGAAAAAATATACCTAAATTCTAATATAATTTTTCAGATGTAATGATGACACAATGACTTTAATAGAGAGTTCGCTCTCTTTATGTACCTAGAAAAAGTATTAATGGTAAAAAAAAATATGAGGTTAACATCAGAAACATTGAAAGAAAATTTTGTAATGTATCACTTGTATTTAAAAGACTGCCATTTTCCCAAAGGACATAAGTGACTATCTCATCAATATACAGTTGCATTCAAGTGGAAGAATACTGTGAAAGTCCTCCCTAGGTTAAACACACATTTGTTTTTTCAGGTCGAACTAATCTTACTGCTTTGAGAACTTTATCCCAGTGGCTGATTTTTCTATAGTTATAATAATTAAGCAGCTTTTCTTGGGTATGTGTCCAAATATGCAGTCGTAATTTTTGCTATTCTCACTGTGCACCATCTGCTTACTCATAATTCTTATGGAAATGTTTCTTTTAATACAAATAAAATAAAAATTTCTTCCCCTTTGCTCTACCATTAATAGATCTGTAGCTTTTTATTCCCTGGTTCTGCCCCTTATGAGTAATTATAACTAATTTTTTAAAAAGTAGAATTTTTTATTTACCTCATAGTTGTTGACACAGTAAAGTAAATAAGTCATTAATTACAGTCTATCTAGTCCCTTTCCTAGTCAATAGCCTGGCATGAAGCAATCCTTAGGCAGGCTAAGACAATATGATTAACATCCTAACTCATCATAGCTAATCTACACTTTTATTTATTCATTAAAACCAGGGACTCTCCATTCTAAGCTTAGCCCTCCCTTCGCTCAGAGCTCAGAGACTAACCCCTCTAAATTAAGAAAGTTAAAATTAAATAAGTTTCCTTGTTTTGCTTGTTAGAGCTAGAAATCCTAGACTGTTATCCTTCACTGAGTGGTTAATGTCATTAAAAATTTCACTTATACTCAATTTCAAAGCATTTCTCAATCCAATTTGGAAAAATCTTTAACATTTTAAATATTTCCTTCTTACATTTGAGTCTTAGGGGGAAAAATAGGGTATATGTGTTTTCATCTGATCCAATAATACTATTTTTACAAAATAGTATTACTATTTCTCAAACATTTCTTCAAATCTCTTTGCTTTATTTTTTCAGAAATATGATAATAAAAATCATATCTCAATTACTAGGACAAAATCAATAGCCTTGAGCATACACAGCTATTAAAATGTGATTTCGCATAATTTTAGAATTTGCTTTATTTCAGCATCATTTATATCATCAACATTGTGTTAAAGTGCTCATAGTTTTGATGATAATAAATCAGTTGAGGACTTATCCTTTTACAATCATGTGTTTTTCTATTCAATGTAGCAACCTCTTTGCAGAACAAAAAAGAATTTTCAGAAAAATAATGAATGAAGGTGGAGAAAATAGCTCTCTTGTCAGATTTCAACACTGCTATTTACTAAAATATCTGGAAGATTTATGTTCAAAAGAAAATCTAACTTATACTTGTCCATCCCTTTTTTTCTAGTTGTTTTGAAAAGTAACATAAAATCAGAATCTTAGTGGATGAAAGGCTTACTTTACCTACAATTTCAGGTTACAATAAATAACTTCAGGGATACCAAGGTGAAAAAAATTGGGAGCACTTGATCATATGACATCCACAGCCCAAAAACAATGAGAAATTTCATTGATGTTTGTGTTTTGTTCAACTTCTTAATTGTTATAGTTTTGAATTGCTGTTAGGCTATATAGCCCATTCTATATGCTGACCCTTAGGTTTAAAAACCATATGGTATATATAATAAAAAAATACTCTAAGAACTTGGTTTTCTAAAACTAAAATATGTTAGATAATTCTGGTTGTTTGAGACTGGTCCACACGGGCTCATATACTTGCATGCTTAGTTTCAAGTTGAAAAACCGTTTGGAAGGACTTGGAGGTAAGTCCTTGTTGTAGGAATTATAGCACTGTGGTAGGTTTTGTGGTCTCAAAACCCCAAACAAAGCTTTCACTCATCTACCTATAAATGATGATATAAAACTCTCAGCTATTTCTCCAGCACCATACCTGCTTGCCTATCATCATAATAATAAGCCAAAATTTAGAAATGTAAAAAAGCCCTAAATTAAATAATTACTAATGCCAAAATTATTCTGTTTCTTTATGGCAACAGAACAGTGACTACAACAAACAGCTGTACACAAATTCTGTCAGAAGTTATAAAGAAATCTAGTATTCTATAATAAGTTATTAATTTAAATAATAGTATCTTTTACATAAATTTGATTTTTTAAATGTTCAAATATAGTAATTTTCAAGGAAAATTAATCATAATTTCTTTATAAGCATACTTTAATAAATTGAGACAGAAACTACTTTCGGTTATTTTGAGCATTTGTACATTGTGAAACTAATTATGACATATATCATAGATAAGTGACTTTCCTAAAATATATGTACCATGAACTTAGCTTTTACAACTTTAACTATTAAACCATTTTAAAAGTTCCAGTATCATACTACTAAAGCAATAGAAAATTTCCATTTGCATCTAGTTTAATAAGAAATATTACTTTGCTCAGGATCACCACTTTTATTATAATAATGATTTTTATGTGAGGATAAAATAAATATTTAGAAAAGTCTACAAAGAAAAATATAAGTTTCATAATGCATTTAAAAATTCTTAGGGTGCATAAGTAATATTATTCAAACATTTCCACTATGTTCATCGGAGTCTTACTTATAATAGCCAAAAACTGGAACCAACCCAAGTGTCCCTCAACAGAAGAATGGACACAGAAAATGTGGTACATTTACACAATGGAGTACTACACAGCTCTTAAAATCAGTGACTTCATGAAATTCGCAGGCAAGTGGATGGAACTACAAGATATCATCCTGAGTGAGGTGACTCAGATACAAAAGAATGTACATAGTATGTACTCAGTGATAAGTGGATATTAGCCCCAAACCTCGCAATGTCCATGATATAACACACAGACCATACAGAGCTTAGGAGGAAGGAAGACCAGGGTGTAAATGCTTCAGTCCTGCATTGAAGGGGAAACAGAATGATCACAGGAGGTGGAGAGACTTGAAGACCTGGGAGGAAGAAAGGTGAGGAAATAAAGGTGGGAGCAGAATCAGATACTGGATGGAACCGGAGAGAGGTACAGAGGGTCAGGAAATCAAAAATATGTACAAAAATATGTAGCAGGAAGGGATGAGGAACTGGGGATACCCCTGGAGGGTCCCAGAAGCCAGGGAAATGAGAGGCTTTCAGGATCCAATGGGGATGATTTTAGCAGAGAAGGGGGGATACAACCTGTAAGACAACCTTCAGTAGATAGGCACATCCCCAAGTCGTGGGATGGGACCACATAGCCATCTCAAAGTTTTTAACCCAAAAATGTTCCTGTCCAAAGGAAGAACAGAGACAAAAATAATGGAAGAGAGACTGAAGGATGGGCCATTTGAGGACTTTCCCACCTGGGGATCCATCCTTTCTGCAGATACCAAACCAAACCGACACTGTTGGCTTGCCAAGAGTCACTTGCTGACAGGAACCGGTTAGGATTGCTCCTTGGGAGGTTTAGCCAGCAACTGACAAATACAGATATGGATGCTTGGAGCTAACCATCACACAGAACTCAGGGACCCTGGTAGAGGAGCTAGGGGAAGAACTGGAGGATCTGACAGGGATTTCAACTCCATAAGAAGAACACCATCAGCTGGCTGGACCACCCAGTGCTCCCAGGAACTAGACCACAAATCAATAGTGAGCAAGAAGAGATTTATGGCTCCAGACATATAGGTAGCACAGAATGGCCTTGTCTTGTCCTGTGGAGGTTTGATGCCCCAGTGTAGGCTGGAGTGGTATAGCTGGAGTGGTTTGGTGGGTAGGGCAGTACCCTCATAGAGAAAAAGGAGAGAGGGGAAAAGGAGGTTGTGGGATGGGGGACTTGTGGATGGGTAATCAGGAAGTGCTGTATCATTTGAGATGTAAATGAATAAAATGTGAAAGAGAGAGAAGAGAGAGAGGAGAAAGAAAGGATAGAGAGTATGTCTGTGAGAGAGAAAGAGAGAGATTGTGAGTAAGAGAGAGAGAGATGTTGAGGACTGTACTCTGGCTGGTTTGGCTTGCGCTGCTGCTCAGGTCCATGGGGTCAGGGTCGAGAAGAATGGAGACAAGGCAGAGGTTCTGGAGTCAAGTCTCAAGTCTCCTTTATTGTCTCTCTTCTATTGGCACATATTCACTCTTGTTTATTCCTCTTAACCCTATTTACTCATCTACCTCTTAACTCTATTGACTGTATATATTCTTACAAGGAAATCCTGGGTATTTATAAGCACACACAGGAGAACACAGGTGAAAACATTTTACCACGTGTACTATATGCAGCTGGGGTCACTAAACAGCAAAACAAGCTATGTGGGATAAGCAAGATATTTGTTAGAGTGTGCTCAGCTGTTGTAGGCTGCTGAAAAACCAAGTCTCTGTCAGGGTTAATGGTTCCAGATGGCTGCAAAGATAACTGCTTTCTAGCTGCTTTCTGCTTAAAGTCGGCTCCCTACAGAGAGAGAGAACAAGGGCACAAGAAACTTGTTTACCTATCATGTTTTATGTTTTGTAGTTTGTATCAGTAAACTTTTCTTTGATGTCACCTTTAGACCTATTAATTAAATTTGTTTTGATAGTCAATGAGGTGTATGTGTAGTAAAATAAATGAAATTCACCTTTTGATACGGTTAACTAGGAAATATATTTTTGTTTTCTTATTCTATCCTGAGGACTGGACCCAGGACTTGGAATGTCCACGACAAGCTCAAACAGTAAATCACATATATTTAACATGGGATATCTTTTTCTTAAAATTCCTGATTTTTACAGCAAAAATTGAAACTTTAAGATCTAGGGAAATATATTCCAATGTTTAAGCACTGAATTTGTATGTCCAGCAGATTCTAAAATCATCATTAATGTTACTATATTACAATAACACTGATTTTATAATAGTGTTACTAAAGATTAATATGTATTAAGCATTGTTAAATCATTAAACTGTACGTTGAATCATTAAAATGAACATCGTAAAAATTATTTATCATTGTACCAGCTCTGACAATTTCTAATTTTTTCATAGCAGTCAGTTAGAGTAAGGCAAATATCAAAGACTCATGACAATTTATTCTCACAAAATCTTCTTTCAAAACTAATTGGTCTTAAATAGAGCTGTGCTTCATGTTATCCACTAAATACCTGCTTGGTGTACAGTCATTGCATGTGATGTAGCAGGTAATTCAACAGTGTTCTAGTTCCTCCAATTTTTGTGAATTGCTGTCTTATTAGATTCTTACAATACCCACAAAACAGATTAAAACTTAGGTCCCATCTTTATAGACAACAAAACAAGCACACTGGAAATGATGTATTAAATGTGTTTCACATTTCAGGAACTTAGCTAATCTCAAATCTAGCAAGAAGCAAAATTTCCCATGACACTTTTCTAGGACTCCAGAACATAAGATCCAGTTCATTGCTATTGTATTCAACTCAGAGAGCTAATACGGTTCATGAAACATATTTAAGTCAGGAACTTAAGACAGTGATATATGAATGGTATATTAAACTAACAGGATTGACTGAGTGTGTATGTAAACACATTTCTATTATTACTAAGATCTGCTCATTTCTTTCAAAGTCAGAATGCTGTTACAAATTAAAATCTTCTTTTTAAACATCATTCACTATATAGTTTTTCTCAAACAGTGTTTCTGCCCAAATTTATATTATAAAAAATATACTTATGATAGCCAATGTACACAAATTCTGTACAATTCTCATGTAAGGTTAATAAATTTATTTTGCAATCATCTAATATCTTTCATGAAATGAATTGCAGTTTATTCCAACATTTGTGGAAAACACTTCCAAATTTTATTTCATTTACAATGTGTGTTTTATATCATTTAAATGCTGCTTGTGTTTATATTTAAGAATAACTTTAGTTTACTAAAAATTGAAAGATGTATGTGCAAGTTAAATGCAATGTATAACATCTCTCTTTTTTTTTCCTCTCGCAAACATGTTGAAATGATACAGAAAAAGAAGCTCCATTGTTCTTATGGTTTCTGTCTATTTAAGGATTCTCAGTTTTACTTTTTCCATGTTTCCATGTCATGTCCACACAATCTCATTGCTAATCAATAAGAAACTTTTCACACAACTCTAGTTTCTTTGGAAGAAAATAAAACCCTTTTGCTTATTTTGTTTTCGAATTTGAGCCTAGACTCAGACTTTTGTGATGTATATCTTGATTTATTTAACAGGAAACCAGATGTTGGATAATCTTTAATGTGGATTAGATCGTTTTTCCCCTATTTTGATTGGGAAATATGAATGCAATGAACCTTTAGATGAGTCCTTTCTGCTTATTGCTCATATAAAATTAGAAAATGTTTTTATGTCGTATATTTGCTTAAACTAAAACACATGTTCCAAAGTAAAAAAAAAAAAAAAAAAAAAAAAAAAAAAAAAAAAAAAAAAAAAAAAGAAAAAAGAAAAAATAGCAATGGTAATTCTGTAATCAAATTTATACACTCTTATAAAACCTAAAAATCAGCAACACAGTGATCATCATCAAAATTTATAGATAACAAAATAAAATAATATTTTGTTTCAGGTGAATTTAACTCCATAGTCATTTTTTAAAAGTTTTTCCATGGTCAATTTTATAAACAACAAATTTTCTCAGTAATTAAAATCTACATCTCTTTTCCATCATAAAATTAAAAATATATATTTATATCAAAAATAGAAAAGAAGTTGGGTTTTTATTGTGTTCAGTTGATTTCTTCCATTTTTTAGATCTAAAATTGTAATCTCAATCATTTATATTTTTAGACTCATTTATAGAATACTAATTTTATGAAAGTATATCTATCTAAAGGAAAACTAGACAAACATATTCATAAGGAAAATGTATTATCCATATGTTTCAAGAATATGCAAAAGAATTTTTCACAAAACCTACATTAAATATATATATTAAAAATACTAAGTATTTTAACTTAGTATTTTATAAAAATACTAAGTATTTTTACCAGCCTCCACCAATCTTCCCATAACCATATACAGCTTGACCTCCCGCTCCCAGTGAGTTCTAACACTTTAAGGCTCACAGTTGATTTCTCCCTACCCTAATACCTGGCCTAAGATGCCCCTGGGGCCCAGAGGACACAGGACCTCCCTTCCTGTTCTCAACTTCACCAGAGAGCAGATCCTATGCTCTATGCCCCCTCCCCACCAGTTCAGGTAAAACAATTTTCAATTTTCTGAGGAACCATCAGGTTGATTTCCAAAGTGGTTGTACCAGTTTGGAATCCCACCAGCAATAGAGTATTCCTCTTTCTCCGAATCCCCGACAGCATCTGTTGTCATCTGAAAAGGTTATCCAGAGATGACCCCACCTTGGAATCCATCCCATCTGCAGACATCATTCCTCAACATTACTGCTGATGTCAAGATGTGCTTGCAGACAGGAGACTTGTGTACCTGTCCTGAGACTGAGAACCCTAATGGAACAGTTAGGGAAAGGTCTGAAGAATCTGAAGGGTATTGCAACCTTAAAGGAAGAATAACAGTATCAATTAACAGTATCCCTCAGAGCTCCCAGGGACTAAACCACTAACCAAAGAGTATACATGGATTGGTCCATAGTTCCAGCTACATATGTAGCAGAGGATTACTTATTTGGGAGAGGAGGGTCTTGGTTCTGTGAAGACTTGATTTCCCAGGGTATGAGGATACTTATATGGTGTGGCAGGATTGGGTGGGTGAGGGGGAAGCAGCCTCTTAGAGGCAAGGGAGGGGGGATGTTATGGGGGAATTGCAGAGGGGAGAAAGAGAGGGGGGACAACATTTGAAATGTAAATAAATAAAATAACCAATAAAAATTGGATAAAGCACATGTAAGTGAGGATTTAACAACATAAGAAACATTTTTTATCTGATGAATCATGTGAAAAATGAACTACTGACATCTATAGCATTGTATTCAATAGAATACAATAAAGAAAAAATAATAAGCAAATGAGATACATCCCATAGAGCAAGAAAAACTAGTTCCATTCCATTTTATTAAACAGTTGAAATTCACATAAGCATTCAAATACATGTTTCCAAAGGAATGAATTGTTTCTCATTATCATTGTCTTTGATAAATACTGATTCATTTAAACTATCATTCATATTGGTGAGTACATAAGATATTGAACTATTACTTCCTCTATTTGCAAAAAATTATTAAACAAAATTGAGGATACTATCAAAAGTCAATATATAAATATTTTAGTGAAAAGATAAAATCTTGAAAACTGATGACAGACTTAAAAATCCTTGAGCGTTTTCAGAACAGATTTGTATACTATTACTTTTGAACTGTACAACAAAGGGGCCAACTCTAAAGCATGTTAGTTGAAAAAGTTCATTTTGTTCACTTTCTTTTATCAAAAATATTCAGAGGTTGATTAACATATGTAGTCAAATACTGCTTCTTAAAATATTACAGAAAACCACTAAGATTTTTTTGCATAGTAGAAAGACACAGACCACCTGGTTTAGTTATTTGCAAAATTATATAAAAATAACTCAAGGTTGATAAAGCAGTTGGTTTTGTAAAATAAAATATTAGCTGAATACAGATTATTCTTTAATATTGAAGATGTTTAATAACATTTTTGAATATGAAATCTGTGCCAAATATTTTTTCTGTTAATTTACTGTCATTTAAATGTTCTACTTAAAAAACATATGTGTCTATAGTCTTAAAAATCTTTGTCTATATTTCTGCTCTAAATTCTATTTTATCTGTATCTACATTATAAAACCTCATTTATTCTAGGACATTGTAAATGACTCTTAGGTATTCTGCTTGCTTCACAGTAGTGATAGATCACACGCAAACAATTGGATCTCTGTACGATTTGTCTGAAGCAACTGAAAATAGTATAGCAATCATGCCTTTGCCTAGTAATTTCTGCTATTCAACTGACCAGATTAGTTTAACAATAAAATAATGTGATTTTTCCCATGCCAATTGGCTATTTCTATATCTAGAAATATCTAAATATGTGATGAATTGGAAATTTTTATCCTGACATTTAGATACAGCATTGCTACAGATGGAATATGACTTCAAATGATGTGAAGTATCATCATGAAATACATTGTTTAAAATAGACACTAGCATTTGGCAAAAATGGGACTTGACCTTTACAGACAATTATGGTTTTGTACTTAGATTTTCCCAATCTGTCAAAACTATGTGTGATATTATATATTTATATTTTTGTCCGCAATACTGGAAAAATTTTAGTCTTTTACCTATCCATTTTGTGTTAATAAAGTTGATAGAGATTATTTGATATGATGGAATTATGACTGTTGATGATTTAGTTTTATGCTATTAAGTGTACTCAATATATTAAGTTATATTAAAAGCAAATATAAACTTAACATGATGAAGCGTAGACAAGAAAAAATTTGTTCTCACAAAGACGTGTGCCAATGTCTGGAGATATTTTTGGTCTTTAACAAAGTAAACTACTGGAAAGTATTGAATAGAAGCCAGAATTTCAATTCTTCCTGGAAGAACAATGAGAAATTCTGTCCAAAACATCAAAAATTGAGCATGGATGCTCTTAGTCAACACATAAAATGGCAGTTTAATACTGTTAGTTAATGCATTTGGTCTGTTGTTCTAAATATACCTTTCTAAAGAATTTTGAGTTAATATTGAAAAATGTAAGTAAAGCATGCAACAGAGTTCAGTTATAAATGTTTTTATATCAGGATGCATTTTGTTCATATAAATTGGCAACATAGGAGGGGAAATCATATAAAATAGCCCTTCTCAAAGAAAACAGCATAATAAACCTTCATTTTTGTAACAATTTTAGAAATCACTACATTGCAAAGCATTAACCCAAAATTGTTTATATAGAATTGTGTACAGAAGCAGTTTGTTGCACCCATAAACATTATTCAAACTATTGTAACAGATGGGTATTTCTGCATGGAGCATTGGTGGTTTAACACAAAAGAGTCATAAATGAGCAAGATCCTCAGTGGCAAGTCTCCTCTAACAGCCAATTTATCTATTTTAGACATGATGAAATTCAGCCAGCAGAAAGGAAACTTCTAGCTTCATCCCTTCATTATTTCTCCATGTTTTTAATTAAAGTAGCTGGTGTATTCAACAATAAGTCTTTGCTATATATATCCTGGTATGGAGTCAAGAACAATGAAAATACAGTTCATGGTAGGGTTACATGAAGCTTCCTGACCCATAAGTAATTGCTACAGAGTTCACTCTGACATTTGATTCACACACAGTAATTTCATAGGTCTTGAGAGTGACTTTTCTCATTCCCATATGGCACATTCTTTGAAATTCTTTAATAATTATTTTATTGGCCTTCTGGATGATTTTCCAATTTTGGAAGACAACATAAAATATTTTTTCCAAATGGTAAGCAGGATCACTGTTAGCACATCACATTTTTAACAATGTTTCAATTACTGTGACAAAAATGCTTTACAAAGGCAACTTACAGGAAATGGGGTTCATTTCAGATAACAGCCTAAGGGATTGGGCACTTATATTAGCATGGATCTTCCTGTTTGTTAACCCAATCTAATATTTCTTTTCTAGATCTTTCCAAAAATGTCATTTTATGGTCATTATGAATCCTGTCTTTTTCAAAATTAAGTTTAAACACCATTGAACCAGAAAATGGCTCATAAGTAAATGTGCTTGCTCTGAGATTTGGAAAACTTGACGTTGATTTCTAGAATCCACATAAACAAAGTAATGTACCACATTTTCACCAATGTACCACATTGATCACACACACACACACACACACACACACACACACACACGTATGTGTGCGCATATACTCAATAGTATTAATGAACTTTAAAATGATCATTTTAAATGCATTTAACTGTCACAATGCTACTCCTTATCAACATCACAATTAAGCATGTCATGATTAAGCACAATATTTTGGTATTGTCCCAAGAAGCTCATGACAATATTATAATAGGAGAAAGTATTGAAATAGACTGAAGCAACCTTCCTGGAGAAAGCATGGTCTGTGCTAGGTCCTCTGCATATTTTTTTTATGGTTGTTAGTTTGGTGTTCTTGAGAGAATCTTAAAAGTACGAGTTGGACAATAGTTTCTGGTTCATTTGTTTGCTCTTGGGACTCTATTCCTTCTCCTGGGTTACCTCATCCAGCCTGGATTTGAGAATTACTGCCTAGTCTTATTGTAACTTGTTATAATGCATTTGGAAGATATTCCTAGGAGGTCTGTCTTTTCTGAAGGGAAACATAGAAGAATTGGATCTGTGAAGAAGGGAAATGAAAGTGTAGGGTTGGAAGGGATAAAGGATAGTAAACTAAGATTGAGATGTAATGCATGAAAGAATCGTGAATAAAAAATTTAAAGGAGTAGTAGTCATCACCTTTAGAACTTCCAACACTGTTCAAAAGTTTAATGTAGAGCCTTTTCTGAGATTTAGGAAATCACTATGAATGAATCTTTATTCAATAAATAACAACTTACATACTTCCAGTATGCAACAGCATATTTAAAATACTCCATTCCAATGGAGAGGAATGTGATATAGAAAAAAATATTGAACTAAAGGAAGACAGAAACAAGTCAGAGCTTATCAAATTCTGAAAATCCAAGTGAGAATCTGTGGCTCAGTCTGCAATGATGTATACTTTAAAGTGCTTATGAAGGGCTGCTACATCTCAACCATATTGTATACCAATAGCCTCTGCCTTAGGGAATCTCCATTCCATGGTTACAGTAGCTATCTCATGGTTCATGTGTTTCCATATCTGGTATCTTTACACAAAGTTATATTATTACCTCTTTGGAGAGATTTGTAACTTGTCATTCATTAGCTGATCTCAGCAGCAATCTGAAACCATTGTAAAAGAGTCATAGTTACCTCTGTTTTTTTAATTTTTGTGTCACCAAAATCAGTACCATAAGGGTATTTCTAACTGAGATTTGTTCCCAGCACATGATGAAAATTCCTTCAGTTGAGGCAGAGTTTTATTGGAATCTGTGTCTTCCAACTTGACTCTTGAGAAATAATTTCCTAGGCAGTTGTTTTGGGGAAGTCAGTTTATATCACATAACATTCTCATCTTGGGTTTTGTACTTTCTATTGAATTTACATCTCACCAGACTAAGACTCCCATGTGCAAAGTTCTTCCTTTTTATCTGTGGTCCAGTAGAAATTCAACTGACTGTGCTATTATCCACCCTCCTTGACAATCAAAGCTACTTTTAAACTGGTAATGTCTCTAATTTTAATGTTGCCCACATTCATTTACCTCAAACTGCACGTTTTTGCAACTATATGCTTCACTGTTTTCTCTCTTCTCCCTGTAGGCCTGTCTGATGATGATAAACATACCAAGACTATAAATGCAACAATACCTTCAAATGCCCTACTGCCGCCTCCTGAACCGACCAGCAGACAGAAGACAGTGGACACAGGTTCTTCTTCCCAACAAGGTTTATTCAGGAACTTTGAAGTATCAAGAAAGGCTCCTGAGCTCTAGCTCCCAACCCTTAAATCTCTGTGTCCTCACCAATCAGAATCTGCCACGAAGTCATTCTTGATTGGTGTTGAGTGCAAAGGTCACATGGCCCGATTTTACATAACGATGAACAAGCAGAATGCATGTGCAGTGAAGCCTAGACTACGTGCCACTCAGGCTTCCTGAAATGGTGAACCAATACGCCAGGGGCATCTGGCACCTAGCCAGGAGCCATCTTGAGTTCTGCTCCCTAAACCCTACCCCACATTAAATAGTTTGTTAATCTTTAATTCATCCTCACTCAAATTCTCAGGGCCTGGATGGAATAAAGGCAGATTCTTTGCAGAATGTAGTAAGATGGCCCAAAGTTCAGCTTCTCATAGAATCTTTACACACACACATCCATACACGCATGCACACATGCACACACATACACATGCACACAAACCATGAGCTGGACCTCCACAATCTACATTTTATTGGCATCTTATTTTGACAAGTTCCTACTACAGCTGCCCTTTAATGTCTATTGAGAAAATTCTTGAACTTTCCTAGCCTCAAATTCTAAACTCTTCCATACTCCCTCAGTAAACCAGTTTTATATACCTTCAAACCATGCCAAAAGTTTTATCACAGCAAATACCTGCTGACACAACTTATTTTATTAGCTTATGTGTTAGCTACATTTCTCATTCATGTGAAAAAATACTTGATACCAACAACTTGAGAAAAGGAAGGTTTTACTTTATTTCTCATTTTCATGGTACATTCCATCATCAATGAAAAGTTACGGTGTGGCAGATGCTTGAAGCAGCCAGTAATTTAATATCTACAGTAATGTAATAGAAAATGATGACTGATGGCATTTAGTTTGCATTGTTTCTTCATTTTTAAAAGTGTGGGAAATTTGAAAGATAAATTTATATTTACTTTATGTGTATGAATATCTTGTTTGCATGTGAGTATGCACACTACATAAACATCTTGCTCCCTGCATAACCAGGAGGGAGTGTCAAATCCCCTAGAACAAAAGTTTTAAGATGTTTCAAATTGTGGTCTGTCTACAGGACGTGTCCTCCACAGACGTGGAGCTCTTAACTGAGGAGCTATCTCTCAAATTTCACTTTCTTCTTTTAATTCAGTATAGGACACTAGTCCATCAAATTTTGTCATGTATATTTAAGGTAAATTTTTGCCACCTTAACCCATCTAGAAATTTCTTCATAGACATTATTTGTTTAGGTGTTTATTTGTTCTCCCAAGATGATTCTAAATCCTATCTAATTCAGAGTCAAGATTAATTATTACGGAAGATTCTTTTTTTAATTCTACAAGGTCTTATACAGTTTGTAAAAATATTACGTTCACTTGCATCTAATGTTTCCTTTCAAGGGTCACGAGGATACAAAGACACAGAAGGAAACCAATATCATCTATAGTTCCTGAAACCTAACCATTTTCTATAAGCTATAAAATTTCCTTATCATGAGTACTGTTATTGCTACAAGGCTACTCTGAACACCCTAAAACTGATTGATCTCAGGAAGAACAACTTGCAATAACAGCACATTCAGGCCCCAGAAAAAGCATAGCTATAATTTATCCAATATCCTAGCTAGTGGAGCTAGCACCCACATTTGAACAGGCTCTAGGTTATCAATAAAACCCTTGCCTCTCGATAGTCATGCTTAGCTTCTAGAAGGTCTGATTATGGAGCAAATAATCTCCATCTGCCACATGGTTACTTACACTCTATAAAAGGTATATAATATAAATTGTGGGTATAATTGACCACAATCCATACACTTTTTTCATCCTCACAGGTTTATCATTTTTGTCTTCTGCAAATTGATATTTGGAGTGTTAACAGTTTCCACAAGCATGCTAGTACATTAGTCTTTGTCCTTCCTTCTTTACTTTCTCTCCCTCCCTTCCTTCCTTTCTTTCTTTTTTTCTTTCTTTCTTTCTTTTCTTCTTTCTCACACTAAAAATATTTTCAGGACACATATGTTGTCATAATTCTTGGCATCATAAGAACTGAACAGACAACTTTTTAATTTTGATACTTTTCTTCCTACTTCTTTACTCCTTTAAAACTTTATCTGCTCATCTATACACTCTTCTATGACTTGCAGATCCTGCTGACATACCTTACATATATTACTTCATATCACCAGGATAAACAAAAATACTGAAGTTTCATAATTACTAAAATATTTTTCTCAATCTCTTAATAAACACTGTATAATCAGTCTTGGTAATTGAAATTAATCATCACATCTTATGAGCACAATTCCCTCAAAAATTGTTGTTTGTCTTCTATTGTTTTACAGCTCCTGATATGCAAATGTGCTATGGGCATATTTTTATAATGGTGCATTGGATCTTGTTAATATAGATTCCTTTACTTATTGTCTCATGTTGTGTCTTACAAAGCAGACCTAACAGGACAAGATACTGTAGGTTTTCTCATTCTTGTTCGAAATCTTTGCCCAATGCAAGCAACTTATATGAACTGAATGCTATAATTATCATATTTTATAGGACTTGGTCATTAGTAAAGACTCTGCCTATATGAGTCATAATTTTTCTTTCTTTGTTTAGAGACCAGTGCTGACAAGTATCATGTATAGATTTTATTTAATTTTCTCCCTACTTTCTACATTTTTCCTATAGTTGTCAAGGTTTTGGATACCAAGGAGAGCACATTTATATTGACATATTTCTACACTCTATACATGGATATTACCAGCTGCAAGAAATATCAAGTTTTGGTTCTTTGAAAGAAAAAGTTCCTCATATAGGTTCATGTTTTTAAATACCTAGTTTAGTACTGCCCCAATCAAACAGAGAAGTCTCAGTTTCATGACCTTTTGCAAAGGCCATGAATCAGCTCTTTCCATCTTGTCTTTGACTCTTTCTGTTATTGTGTGAATTGTTTGATTCCTGGACTTACACTGGCTCACAGTTCATCTCAAGTAGGTAACTGGAGACAGACCAAAAAATAATTATGTATGAGTGCTGTTTATAAATCTATGACTTTTCTAGGTTTGCTTGCAGGAGCATAGTTGAGAGATTAATTATAAGACCACAGATGACTCAAAGACAGATGTATAACTGATATATACTCTGCATGGGTGATGACTCATGAAGTCTGAAACTCAAAAGATCTCTGCAAAACATGCAAATGATTCTTCTAGAGAATGTCTTCTTCCAAGAAATTGCTTATTATTTTCATATCCTTGGGTAGAGTGTTTATAAATATCATTTTAGGGTGTCCATGAGTATTGTCATTTTCATAAGCTTCCTGAACCTGCTATATTCCCTGAGTGTTCAAATCTTTGAAAGTGATATTAACGTCTTGATTTTTATGAATATCCTTTGTCTTTATGCAAAAAATATGTATCAATTGAGAGATACTAACTGAACTGCAGTACAAAAATCTTCTTAGTAGCAATAAATATGATTAAAGAGAATGGACAAGAGTCATTTATAATTGTAAATATTTACTTTTCTTCATTTTCCCACACAGTCTCTGTTAGCTTAAAATCATGGTATTATATTATTGAGACTTTCTTTTCAAATAAAAGTTCTTTGAAATAAAAATTAAAACATGGATATCTTCTTATTAATTATCACATCTTGAAAGAATGTTGAATCTAGCAGACATTTGATAAATGCTTCCCCCAGAAGTAGAATTCTGAAAAAAAAATCAACTGAAGAATAAATAAAATCACTGGAATAAAAAACAGGTGCAAGAACATGTTCAATACAATTATGGAGAACATTCCATCTGATCATAATCATGATGGCTAATGTTTAGTTGTATCCATATAATTTCAGTAAATGAAGTTGATCACCATATGGCAAAATTTGACTTACTACGAAAGAACAAGATACACACAAATAATACTGTGATCATGATTTCTTTGCTTAACATACAGATGCATCCTAAACGATATGTGCCTACATTTATAGATACACAAATATTCCCGTGATCATGACTTCTTTGCTTAATGTACAGATGTGTCCTTCTAAAAGAAATCTACATTTATAGCTATGCAAATATAGCTCTATATACATGAATTGCAAAGTACTTTAAGTGATTACATCCATTTGAGAAATAAAAGACATTCTTACATTCATTCATCACAAAATGATTCACCACTCAGCCTGTCTAAAACAGGAGTTCACCACATTAGGTTCAATTGCTTTGTGAACCATTAAGTATGTGTTTAATGTGAGATAAGTTAATAGTTATCAGCAATTGATGATAAAAGTGAACAAAGAAATCATCAAAAATCTGCCTGTATTTTACTAACAGAGGTTTACTTGCAAAGATGTTATTTATAAAAAATGTATATTTATTCACATTTTATATATATATATATATATAAAACTTAAGACATAATTTTGGTATGTCACTTTGTGCTAGAAGAATTTTTGCAGACTTAATATGAGAATATAGAATTTTCAGTGTAGAGAATTGTGCTAGATATAGTTTAGAGACTTAAATTATGCTTAGCAAACTCTGCTTGGAAATTCCTTCTCAACCCTCTAAAATAGACATAATTGAATTGTGCACAATATCCAACTGGTGTATAGTAATAGTCATATGCTGTATATTATTCTAAAATATGACAAATATATGGTATGATTTGAGAAACCTTATAAAAGGTTTTCCCAATTTGAGAACATAAACATCTTATACTATTTTAAATTATAACACATGAGAATATAGCATCTTCGGTGTAGAGAATTGTGCTAGATATAGTTTAGAGACACGAATTATGCTTAGCAAACTCAGCTTGGAAGTTCAGCAGTTAAAGTCAGCATGAAAAGCAGTTGACTATTTCAACTATTTCACAACTACTTTCACTATCTGCTCATTATATGTTTATTTTCATATTATTTCTGGAAAGCACAAAATTCTTTATGTTGCAAATATACATATATGTATATTACTGATCAGAAAGATAAAGAACAGATGGGAATAAGATTCTACATCAGATTCATAGAGCCTGGGAAAATCATAAGTTTTCTTCTAGGGACCTGCTGTTACTTCATATATATTCTAGTAGCAGAGACTCAGATGAACTGAAAAGTATAAGCACAAACCTTGTTTCCCCTGTTTCAACTCACCACAAGTTGTTTCCTCTTCTCTTATCTCAAACCATTATTAAAATATCTTTATAAAAGTTTGTTTGGGGAATCTAAAAATGCTGAGTAGGCTTCCTTTTAAATTTGTATTCATACATAACCATATGTCAAAATTTCTTACTAGAAAATTCACTTGAAGAAAGACCTTAGGAATAGGTGCCTCAACTGGCATATAAAAACTGTAGTTACAGTGTTTCTTTCTATGAAGTTTATGAACATGATTTAAACAGATATTTTTGTTCCTTTTTATGCAGTATCTAGTATGTGTTTTCACTTGTGAGCCAGCCCTTAAATTCAATCAGGAAGTAGGTGGTCACTCCAGTGGCATCTGCACTACTACAGTAGTACAGTGGGCATGTATTATCAGCCTGGTTGCTACTGCAACTCTCACTGGTCACAGCTGGGAAATATTTGTGTTTCCTTTTTTTTCTTCCAGCATTATGAAAAGCATCATTTAGCACTATGAAATACAGCCCATAGAGATGATGTTTCTAGGTCAGTATCAATTAGATTTCTCCTATAACTCAAGTATGCAGTGTTTCAGCAATAAGGTCTTACTTTGCTTATTTTAGAGAACAATTAAAACAATTGGCAATAGCTTGTAATATTTGGGCTTTAGGCTTTATATGTGACAAACTAGACTAGCAAAAATTCCAAAAAAAAAAATACCTATATCTTGAACTTGGTTATTTATTTATTGTGCCCTTGTAAACACTGTAATATTGTTACTGTATTACAGGGTAATTTCATTTAAGTTTTATATATATATATATATATATATATATATATATATATATATATATATATATATATATATATTTCTGTTTGTGTGTGTGTGTATGTAGGAAGGTTTCTACATTAGTAGGGTTCTATATGCTTTTGTTAAAGTATATTATTGTTAGCTATCCTTCGAAGAACTGATACAATTTTTGAGCTGTCCTGATTGACACACAGAATCTAAGATTAGCATCAATCAAGGTTTGATCTAGCTTCTATATCAAATTGAAATTGCCAGAGTCATACATTTTATCCCAGTCTGGGCTCACCTTTTCCATTCTCCTGCCTTTAACCTCCTGAGTGTTGCTATTACAGTTACAGAATGAGGCCTGCCTTGACTAATTGGTTCCTCTAAAGAAGACAGCAATATAAACATTTAAAAGCCAAATGACTAACTGGAAATATGTATATGTACATCATGAAATAAATAACTATTTTTTCTTGTATTCAAAATTGAAGAGACAGAGACAGAAGAAGCCCTAGTTTAATAATAACTTGGTCTATAAAATAAGCTCCAGGCCAGACAGGGCAATGTCATAAATCTCTGTCTGGTTCTAACAAACTATGTATATGTCATCTATACATGTGCTTAATACACGCATGCCCCTCTAGAGTGATATTTCACTATTATCAGAATTGTATACTTTTTCTTAAACAGCTTGATTACTTTCACTTTCTGAAAGCTAAGTAAAAAGAATGGAGAAAAGGTGTTCTAGATATAATACTATCAGGACCGGTGCCGATGTGTCCACTGTGAAATGAGCACACCATCATTAGAGAAAGGACATTTTCAAGGATCAGAGGTACCTGCTACCAGCTTCGTGCTCGATGGAATGCCCCATAAAAGTGATGAGTGGAATGTGCGATGAAATAAGCAACTATGAGAATTCATCCTACAGTTGTAACTTAGTTCTTTCAAACTCTTCTTTCTAGAATGGTAGTAACTCACCAAGAGACAGACCTCAGCTTGTACAGTAAATTACCTAAAAAATTCAACCTGTTAATTTTTCAGATTACTTAATAGTTAAGCATAAGCAAGGACTATCAGCTATTATTGGTTTATAAGTAAACAGATATTTGAAGCATCACCAACTTACGATGTCTGGTTGAAAAAAGAAACCAGTAAAAGATTTTAAAGTTTATTTCATATAAAGAAAATCATCTTGGCAGAGTATTTACGATTGCCTGATACTCTTAATTTCTTTTGTGAAAGAGATGTTTTATAATTCTAAATTTGCTTCCAAAATCCTTATTGTTAGTAACACTGTCCTTTTAACGGATAGGCCATGGTGTTAAATTTTTGAGATCCGTTTAACAGATAGGCCATGGTGTTAAATTTTTGAGAGTCTGAAGTTTATACAGTGCATAATTAGGTTCTTCACATCCTGTTCATTCTATTCATAAGTCTTAATGAATGAAAAAAAATGGCTAGCTCATAGTAATGCTCTTTTTTCTTTTTATAAAAAAAATAAGAAGGGATAGCATTTACTTGAAACTGGGTGAGAAGTCAACATTTAAACAACAGATTCAATTAGAATGTAATTTTTCGTATGTAATTATTTTGAAGTCTTGGGAATATGATCTATGCAGAGAAAATCAGCTTTTAGTAAAAATCCTATTTGTGTTTTCAAGCTTGATCATAGGCCTTGACAAAGATTTTTTCTTGTAGTTCTTATGGAAAATAGTTGTGCAGCCAGTGCATAGTTTCTGTATTTATGTATGGTCAAAGCCACAACTTCTTTCTAAGGCTAATCATCCTCTATTTATATTCTTTATTTTAAAGCACAAACATTTATATTTTAATATACATTTTGATAATTTGCTCTATTTATATTCTTATTGCTAGCACCAGCATCTTGTGTCTCTGCCACTACACCTAAGGCTTCCATTTAGATTCCTTCCCTGTTGGAAACCACCACTGAGAGCTGACACACAGGGTAAGTATCTGCACTCTGGTTTAGAACGTAACACTTCCCAAATCTTTGTTTATTGCCTTGCTTGTTCTTTGACTATTATGTTTATTGTCTTGCTTGTTCCTTGACTATTTGCATCTATTTCATTGCTGATCCCTAAACCTAGAACTGACCTTAATACATGCATGCAATTAAAATGGTATTAAAGCAAAAATGAGAAAGGGGGACAGGATGGGAATTCTGGGGAAAGGAACTGGGAAAAGGGGATGATATCTGAAAGGTAAATAAATAAAATATCCAAAAAATAATGAAAGAAAGTAGCACTTCCAACATCTTGTTGTCCCCATCCGTACTCTCCAACTTATAAGTCTATGAGTCTACAATATCTATAAGTCTGATTCTTTGACAGCAATCTCCTTAGAGAGTAGGGCAGTCCCTACATCTATGTTCTTCTACCTGATCCATATGCAGGTCCTCTGGGGAACACATCAGCCATGAGGTAATCAGTTACTTTTCTAGTTCTAGCCTCTGGCTTTTACCAAAACAGGAAATGATTAGAGACTTAACTCTTTTATTTTTGACAGTTTGCTTTAACTGGATTCTCTGACCCTGGCACTTAAGTGCTGCTTCCCACCTTAGAAGAGATCCTGAACAAACACCAAAGGGGAAGGTAACAACCCAGTAACAGGCCAAACCATTAGACATGATGCCAATTGGAAAGAGGAAAAAGCATGAGCCCTGTAACGCAGCATAAGGAGGTGCTAGAGTAGATCCTATGAGACATTGTAAAAGGGAAGAAGAAATAGGTCTGCCAGTGAAGGGTTATATGATTCTGAAAGAAAGAGCTCTGTCATGTTCACATGAATTTATGGGCTTAGTTTCTAATTTTAATAGGCACAATCTCACAATAATGTTAAAAGCATACATATAGGTACTATTGTGTGTGTGTGTGTGTGTGTGTGTGTGTGTGTGTGTATTCATATATGTGTACAATAACAATTGATAAAAAGTAGAAGCCATGAATAAATATAAGAATAGGAAGGCTGTATAGGAAGGTTTGTGGGAACAAAAGTAAAAGGAGAAATGTTGTCTCTGTAATGCAATCTCAAAATTAAGCACAAGAAAAGAAAGATGTCTGACTGATTCTTATCTCTGTCAAAAGGAGCAGCATAAATCAAGACAAAAAATTGGAGGATACCTAATTGAAAGGAAATTATCACACTTACATATTGATTACAAACTTCTCCAATAAAAGGGGGCACATCACTTTGATACTGAGTAGGTATTTTGGGGGAAAATTTTCAATGTCATGATTTATAACAGAGCAAGGTAGAGAATTTCCTTAAGTGAATCATAATTTTCCTAGGATAGAGTATGCTCTGTTTTCTGTCCAGATATAGGGATTTGTATTTTGACATGGTATTAGATACATGGCAAAAAAATAGGCAAGTTTGCATTTTTCAAGAATATGGACATTATCATGACCACTATACACATTTATAAGTGATGAAAAATATTTTAGTCCCCAAATTTTGTTAAAAGGTCTTGAATGGAGAATGGATTTAATCATCACCAGAAATGAATGACTGAAGAATTAATTCATCTAAAGTAAAAGCAGAGAGAAATGTTCAATAGTGGGCTTCTGTTTGATCTCCAGTAACTATTGCATCAGAGGCCAGTTTCTAAGTACATAAGGGAAGAGTTCCTGCTATACTGGAGCAAACTTAAAATCATATATGTATTGTATTATCAAGATTCATCCAAGAGTCTCAGTTATGATTAACTGAGATTACTAAATCAGAGACCAATTTGAGATAATGACTTCATCATTCCAGGTATAAATATGAATGTTACTTTTACTTCCTCAAATGAACAGATCAGATGAAAGCCATATCAAATTTGTATAAATCAATGGCTTCTATTGAGCCCAGAGTATTTCTGTATAGTTATCCCTAGGCCTGGAAGGTTCTAGCCTCCATACAATCTAGTTTTCTGCAAGCCCACAAACCTTGAAAGCTTCTGATTCCAGTGTTTGTCTGCTCGCCTAGGGTTAGAATGTTTCAGCTTCCAAGATGTACTATTGAATGAATTCACTCTTTCTAGTTCTTTTTTTTTTAACTCTGGCTGTCTAGTTCAACTCAGCTCTTCAGTCTCAAACTCCACTCTGAGCTTCCTGACTCAAATTGGCTTCTCTCGTCTTCTGACTGAATTACTATGCTTGGAAAGACTGCCTTTGAACTCCATGAATTAGACTACCCTGAAATGCACTGAATTAAACTGATTCAATCCTTTTCTTTCTCAGTGCTCTTTACATAAGCTCTTTATTCCTGTTTTGTACTTGTGAGAGTTCTGCATAACCTATCTCTGACTCATTCTTTCTTTCTTAGATTCACCACTTTATCTGTTCCTCAATTTGATATCATTTTCTGGGATAAAATTTCTGTCCTAAAGACATGTCTGTCCTCTAGCATGAGAGGTCAAAAAAGAGACTAAAGCTGTGTAGTGTGTCTGTATTCTAGTCAGATCAGATCTTTGGGTTTTATCCCTTGCCAGAACAACTATGTTGCTGAATTAACATTCCTCTACAACAGGGAATATGTTAAGGGCTAATAGTCTTTAAATTTTTGTAGAAGAAAGTTCCCAGATGTCCTTCCTCAACACATGAAAAACAAAGTGCCTATGTACACTCAATATTCAAGCAATTTTCTGGTGGTTTATTAAACATAGCATTTATTTTAAGGAAGAAACGATTGGGAAAAATTACATTGCACTGCAAGGCCACATATTCATCATTTGCTTTGTTGATGTGACAAAATGCATGACATGAAATGACTTTAGATAAGAAGGGCTATTTATGCTTCAGTTCAAAATGGTACAATCTTGTGTGGCAATAGGGGCTTTAGACAGCAGATCACATCATATCTCTGAACACTGATGCTCTTCCAGCTCTCTCTGTATTCTTGGGAAGAGTGTGACTCACATGTTGTAGAGTTTTCTCTTCAAGTAACTAGTAGAAAAAGCTGTCTCACTGATATCCCCAAAGTATTGTCTTCTAGGTAATTCTGGATATTGTCAATATTGTCAGTTGACTATGAATAGTAAACATTACATGCTACAAAAAGTTGAGCATGATTTTGTTCTGTCCCTGGCAGCTTTTAGCATCCTGTGTGTCTTATGTATCCCTGAATACTGCAGAATAGATCATCAACTGGAATTTATAATTCTCAAAAGAAAATATTTCAATGGATTCCATGTAATATGAACAGAAGACTTTTGCCTTAAAATAAAAGAGGAATAGCTTCAATATTCTTTTGCACAGCTACTGTATCCTTCCTGAAAAGTCTAGAGGTTTCCAGTATGCTTCTGGTCAATAGTTGCCCATTGTTGTTCATTTATCAGTGACATCTAATTTAAATATATTAGTCACCTTTAATCACATTAAAAATTATCCATGCCTACAATACTGGTATTAGTGAAGTACGACCTTGAGGTACCCACAAGACAGAGAACATACTATATTTGATAATTTTCAAGCAAATGAGAAACTCAGAAGGAAATACCTTCTTGAGGATAATATTTGAAGTTTTTCTGTGTCCTCCACATGCATTCATATATTTGCACACACCAATACCTACATGCATGAACACAAAAATCATATGAACATATACCAAAACACATATTCTTCCCCACATACATACTTACAAACTCACAAATTATTAAAAACATTAAAAAAATACATTGATCTTGTTATTGGTAACAGAGACATACAGTTACTTTTGATAAAGTAAAAAAAAAAATTCTTGTGTATTAGGTGTTTATGCAGAAAGACAAAGAACATAAGTAGAACATGACAAAGGGCCCTCAAGATTATAGTCCTCAAATAGGAAAAGTTTCATCAGTAGTCCCAGAAGTATCAAAGAAGAAAATTGGAAACAATAAGAACCTGGGATTTTATGAACTCAACCTCAAAACCTATTCGTACCTTACTATAATAAATGTAAAGAAAATTCAATATCAACCTGGCAAAAACATGGAGAAATGTCATTGGAACTTTGACTTCTCATCAGAATTAATGCAGAATAAATGGGAGTATTTTTAAAAGCAAGGAGTGGACAGTTGACAAAAGAAGAAGAATGTTGAATTAAATTTATATGGGATTTAAACTATTTCATTTGTGTAATATATATATATATATTTGTGTGGGGGGTGGTGTATGTGTGCATGTGTGTACATGCTTCCTGAGAGACCAGAGGTGCCAGTTCCCTCCTCAGTGTTACAAGCAGCTCTATACCTCTGGCTATGTGTGTGATAGAGGTGAAATTCTATTTTTCAGTATGAACAGTATTCAGTTTTAACTACTGTGCCATCTTTCCATCCTCCATATTATTTTAAAATCTACAGAAAAACCAGCTTTCTTTAAAATGTGTTTTCCAATCAAGGTGTTTAATAGGAGGCCTATTTGGATTGACTCCAAAGGGTAGGCATAGTGATATGTTTTTAACAAAAGCATCTGACAAAGTAGATAGTTGTTTACTGGTGGCTAGGAAATATAATATCTGTATCTAGGGTCAGAGATGTGATAAGGATCCCATTTGGTTGATCCACAATTTGAGTCCTTAAGGTTCTGTTTCTTGAGGTACAAACAGATGAAAATGAGAGAGGGATCTTATTTCATTGAATTTCAGGTCTACTGACATATAATTAGCTATCCACCATAAGAGTCCTGTGGGAACAAAAACATAATATTCTATGAGCCATGTATAGTTTTGAAGAATAATAGAAGCATGAGGACCTTTTTGAAGAGGGTTAGAAAATTACTTATATAAAAGTATTCCATTTACAACAAGATACATTATTTCATTGATGTCCTAGCCTCTATTCTCCTGCTGAACTTATGCTATATGCCATTTTACTTTATAGATCCAAGAGCAGAGACCAAAAAGAGAAAAAGAACCTTATTTTCTAAGCAGTGATTGTAATACTCCATTGATAAGACTGACTTTGGTGAATAAGGAGTTTCCATCGGTTACTTCTAAGCTCCCTGTTCAGATAATCACCAGGAAGTACAAGTAAAGTATTTGAGATTTCATAATGAAATAAAATATGTGTAGAGCCCTTCCAGTGTGCACCTGTTCATACAATCCTTAAAGACTTAATAATAACATTTGGGGTAATGCTTCTAAACTATTAAGGCGTATGGGCATAGTGTGAGGAATGCTCTTAGTAACTATCTGCTGAGTTAGTAACAGGAAAGATTGCTAGAACAGCAAAAGCCAGGACCCAACAGAAATATTTGTCATTGCTTTCTACCTCATGCCTTCCCTAAGACTCTTGGATTCCTTTTGGACTAGCACATAATGCATAACTTCTGGGAATCATGGCCAGCAAGAAACCATTGTACTTCAAACTGTTCTCCCTAACTCTGCATCTATCCTCCTATCTCTCAATACATGGCACTACATTCTGACCAGCAAACATGTGACTGGCAAGGGTTCTAGTCATTGTCTCCTACAAGATTGAGATGAAGCATCAGCTTTCCAAAGGTTTTGAGGTGTTGTTTGTTTGCTTGGTTGGTTCTTTTTTTATAGAATAGGGTTTATTTGGGAAATGGGGAGGGGAATGTAGGGACTATAGACAGAGAAAGGCAGAGAGAGAGAGAGAGAGAGAGAGAGAGAGAGAGAGAGAGAGAGAGAAGAGGAGCAGAGGTCTCAATGAGCACATGGCAAGAGAGGGAGGAGGGAAATAGGGAGACGGAGAGGGAGAGCAAGAGTGAGAACAAGAGCAAAAGAATCAGAAACAAGAGGACAGAACAAGAGCAAGAGAGAAAGCAGGATTTGAGTTTTTGATAACAGTAGAAACTGTGGAGAAGTTAATTCCCTAGGAGAAAAACAAAGTCCTATGAATAAACAGAATACATCACTCTGGGCACTGTCAATATGAGTAAACAGTTATTTGTAATCCTTAAAATCTACTGAATGGAAAAAAAAAAAACAGTCAATGGTTTCTAGTTTGGAATGTAAACTCATCACCGCTCTCTCTAGTGTCTATATTTTAACACTAAGTAGTATATAAAAAATTGTTGCCTAAAAAAAAAAAAAAAACAAATAGATTTTAAAAAGTTATTCTATATTACTTTTGAGTGAAATATATTCATATTCCTAAAACTTAGTAGTTACAGCTACTATAATACAGAGAACAATTTCATTGTTACATTCTACATTTATGGTTCTATGACTTGAATTATGAATATGGTGCTACAAAAGAAATGTCAGTATTTTTTGACGTTCAATTATATTTACTATTGAAAGTGACATGCATCTATTTTAATTGACTTCCGGCTTTTATATAGTACAGCACACCATTAAACAAAAAGTTTTAATGCATTATAGCTATACACTGGAAACATTTTGGATAAATAGATTTGAATTTATTTATTTGTATATTTTTTTCTATACCAACATATGTCTAGCATACTTTTCCCTCCCAGATCCTCCTCTGCTACGGCTCTTTCTGTATTAGTTTTATGAATTTTTCTGTATTAAAATTCATCAGTTTTTGAAGTCTGTCCTGTTTTTCAAGTCCTATTGCTCTGATAATAATACACTAAAGGTAACCTAGTAAATAGCTTTATTTTATGTGATTTAAAAATATTCTAACTTTTAGTAATAAAGTTTAAATAAAATATCTAATGAAAACAGATTTAAAAGTATTTATATATGTATTTATATATTTATGTATTTATGTATTTATTATACTTAACACAAAGGTGTTACAAGTGTATGAATCAAAGGACAATTTAATATTCTTTCACTTTGATTCTTGTTTCTGTGCTGTAGGGCACCTGGAAGCATCTAGCTTATTCTCCTGTTTCTGCCTACCTTTTCATACAGGAATGCTTCAGTTACAAATGTACATCACTAAGTCTACACAGTATGTCTAAACAAGATTCCAGAAACAAAATTAGGGTAATTAAATTCTCGAGACAAGTAAGTACTCTTGAATACTGAGCCATGCCTGGCAATATGCGAATTTTAATTAAAATCATTTTATGCTTCACATAAATGATTTCTCATATACAAAATGTAAAGACTATACTGAAGGAAATATGTTTTAAACTTCACGAATGAAACCATGCTTGAATATACTAACAAGTTTGCTATATTTTGTTAGCTAACTAGGCATTTTGTATAAAATAATTCTCATTATCTTAAATTTTGAATATCAATCAAAGGCTTTGGTAAACAATTCTAAAAGTTCACAAAATATCAATTGAAGCAAAGACAAACGGCAGCTTACATTTAAGTAAGACATACTTTTACAGATTTTAGTTCGCTGCTCATTTGGATTAATTAAGCATTGCTCTATAACAGGTCACCTCAAAATTATAAGTGTAAAGCAAGCATATTGTTTTCTCTCATGACATTTGTATTTCAAAAACTTGAGCAGATTGAAACAACAAATTGAGCTGAGATAGCTGAGGCCTCAGGGAGGCTACTCTGAATCTGATCATGTTTAGCAACCAAAAACTCATTGTCTGCACATGGTACTTGATGTCAGCTGTCTCCGGGAACATTAGTAAGTAATAATTATGTATGGTCTCTTGTCTTGTCCTGGGATTCCCTACAAGTGTCACTGAAGAAGAAAAAACATGCAAGAGATGTTTCATCACCTAGCCACATTGTATTCCTTTCTTAAAATAGAATATTTTATTTATTTACATTTCAAATGTTATCCCCTTTCCCCGTTTTCCCTTTTGAGTGATGTAACTCAGTCACAACAGAACACACATGGTATACACTCATTAGTAAGTGGATATTAGCCTAAAAGGTCGGAATACCCAAGATACAATTCACAGACCTTGTGAAGCTCAAGAAGAAGGCAGATCAAAGGGTGGATGCTTCAGTCCTTCTTAGAAAGGAGAACAAAATACTCATAGGATCAAATATGGAGACAAAGCATGGGACAGAAATAAAGAGACAAAGTATGCAGCAGAGACTGAAGGAATGGCCATTCAGAGATTCCCCACCTGGGGATCCATCTCATATACAGACAACAAATCCAGACACTATTGTGGATGCCAAGAAGTAAGTGCTTGCTGATAGGAGCCCGATATAGCTGTCTCCTGTCTTTCAGAGCTAGGCAAATACAGAGGCAGATGCTCACAGCCAACCATTGGACTGAGCATAGTGTTTCCAATAGAAAAGTTAGAGAAAGGACTGAAGGAGCTGAAGGGATTGGATTGCAATCCAATAGGAAGAACAACATTATCAACCAACCAGACCCCCAGAGCTTCCAGGAACTAAACCACTTACCAAAGAGTACACATGGAGGGAACCACAGCTCCAGCTGCTTATGTAGCAGAGGATGGCCTTGTAGCACACTGTTTTCTTATGTAGTTGACTGCCCAGACTCAGCAGGAAAGAACATAAACCCTTCCTCTGCACAGAGGCTTTATAACCACTCACACCGTATATGAAATGTGAGAGTGTGATACATCGTGTCCAGAGAGTATGCATTTGGAGTCATCAAAATTCAAGAAACACCAATTCATTTTCAGTCAAAATTAAAGTTCTTCCCGCTACATAACATTGTGAGGTATTCTAGGACTCAGCTTCTTAAACTCTGGGTTACTGACTTTCCTGGGATTATTTAACTGAAGGAAGGCATGCAAAACATTTGGGAATTGTAAAGGGTTCTAACAGAAAATGGCTAAAAATACATTGGAAACAAAACCAAAGATGAACCTAAGGTGTCTCTTGCAGAACTCATGCACGGAGAATCACATGATTTCATGGAAACCTTGGTTGAAATCATATGTAAGTAAACTTGTATTCTGCCATAGAGCATATCAGAGAAAGAAAGTTAATGCTCTCTGAAACAGGTCCCCCAAAACCTAGGCTATTATACACTATAAATTATAATGAATTTTTAATTTAGTTTTATTTCTGTCTTTAATTTTTACACTCCGGATTTTATTTCTGCCCCCCTCAAGGTCCACACTCAAAATGTTCCACATCCCATACCTCTTGCTCGCCCCTCTATCTCCACGAGCATGTCACGCCCCAGAAACCCCTACGTAACTAGTCCTCTAAACACCCTAGGGCCTCCAGTCTCTTGAGAGTTAGGTGCATTTTCTCTGTCTGAATCCAGACCCAGTAGTCCTCTGCTGTATATGTTGGGAACCTCGTATCATCTGGTGTATGCTGCCTGGATGGTGGTCCAGTGTTTGAGAGATCTCAGGGGTCCAGGTTAATTGAGGCTGCTGATCTTCCCATGGGGTCACCCTCCTTTTCAGCTTCCTCCACTTTTTCCTAATCCAACCACAGGGATCAGCAGCTTCTGCCCATTGGCTGGGTGTAAATATCTGCATCTGACTCTTTCAGCTGCTTGTTGGGTATTTCAGAGGGCAGTCATGATAGTTCCTTTCTGGAGACCTCCATAGCCTCAGTAATAGTGCCAGGCCTTGGCACCTCCCCTTGAGCTGGATTCCCCCTTTGGTCTGGACCTTCTTTTCCTCAGGCTCCTCTCCATTCCCATCCCTGCAGTTCTTTCAGACAGGAAAAATTATGTGTCAGAGTTATGACTATGAGATGGCAATCACCTCCCTCGCTTGATGCCCTGTCTTTCTGCTGGAGGTGCAGTCTAAAAGTTCCCTCTTCCTACTGTAGGACATTTTATCTAAGGTTCCTTTCTCTGAGTCCTGGGAGTCTCTCACATACCAGGTCTCTGGTGCATTCTGAAGGGTCCCTTCAACCTCCTACCTCCTGAGGTTGCCTGTTTCCATTTTGTCTGCTGGCCCTCAAGGCTTCAGTTCTTTTCACTTACCCAATAATAGATCAGGTTCCCCCTTTCACTCCCTTCCCAGTCTGCTTTCTCTCCCATGTTCCTCCTTCCATCTTCACTTGTGATTGCTTTCTCCTCCTTCCCAAGTGGGTTTATTGGATAATTTGTTTATTTACATTACAGATGTCATCCCATTTCCCATTCTTAGAACCCCCTATCCCATCACATCCCCCTTCTCCTTTTTGTTTTTATACCATTTTAATTACATGCATGTATTGAGGTCATATCTAGGCTGAGGGTCTCGCAATACAATAGATGCAAATAGTCACAGAACAAGCAAGACAATAAACACAAATAGTCAAAGAACAAATAAGGCATTAAACAAAATTCTGTGAACACTCCAATGATCACTGTTTCTAACGGCTTATCAGAGTGACCAAAATATCTGAGCCCACTCCCCTGTCCAGCCCAGAGTCATTTTCATGTCTGAAGCCTACTTCCTTGTTCTAGCCTAAAATTTAGATTCCTTCCTGAAATTACTTCTTTGTTCTAGGCTAAGATTTAGATTCCTAAATGAAATTGCTTCTTTGTTCTAGCCTAATGTCAGATTTCTGCATGAAACCTACTTCCTAGTCTTTGGCCAATGTCATATTTCTGACAAGCCGCCCATTTCTTGTCCTTGGCCCATGTCAGATTCTTCTCAAGAAGAGAGCCCCAAAGACTCTCTGTCTCACCTCTTTTTTTATTTAATTAACAAGACTGAGCCTGTCTTAGCTCATTCTGACAAGAATGCCATGGAATATGCATTATCCAAAGCAATCTACTTCTGTTTTAGGTTGGTAAGGCTCTGTGCAGAATCTTACCTGTCCTTTTAACCAATATATTAAGAATTTTTGCCTTTATAGAAACATACTAGCTTAATTGCAAAAATCGAAGACTTCAATATTAATATAGTGCCTTTCTTCAGGCTAGAAGTATCCAAATGCAAAGTAGTTTACCTTTGAATTGTATCTGGTAGAAAGTTTAGTATATAGATGTTGTTTGTGTTGCTAATGAATTTCATTTAAAAAGAAATTTTAAATGAAGTTTACTTAATATTAAGACAGAGTTGTCCATAGTTTCTGAAATAGCTATATATTACTTATCTAATCAAATAAGCTATAAGGATAATCTAATCTATATCATGTATATCTTTATCACCTATATCTGAGCCCACTTGCATAAATATGGTAGAAATTGTATATATATATATATATACATATACAATTTCTACCATATTTATGCAAGTGGCATTCAAAATATCTTTCAAATAAAAATAATAACAACATTAAAAACAAAATCTTGGTAATGTCCTCTATCTTTTGACCAAAAATATCTAGTAAATATTTAATTCCTTATCAAAAATTATCAAGCAGACAACTCATTTAATAGACAAAACCACACTTATTTTAATAATAAAATTACATGTGTTTCATAGAATTGCTTTATAAAGAGTTTGTTATGATTTGTTAACAGTTAATGTTTATCTTTGTATTTCTGTATACTCATGGATACATGAAAACTACTGGGCATGACAGGATCACAGTAGAGCAAGGACTTCATGTGAAGTATGGGTGCAAAAAGATCTCTGTCAGAATTTCTACAGAAAAGCAACACTACACAGTTCTTTACATTCTAAAGATCTAATAAATTGAAAGAGATTTGAATATACTCCCCACACCAAATGCGTGCTCACCGTGTAGATATGGCTCAATAGTTATACCCAAATGCAATGATGAGGAAGAGCAGAACGATACAAGTTCTACTGTTTCACAGAAGTTCATAAACTCAACTAAGCATGTGTGGTGGCTGATTACTGGATAGGATGCCATCCTATTTCTGTGGAATGATTTTTCACAGCTGTTTAGGTACAGACTGAGGTTTTAAATTTCTCTGAGTCATCCTTCTATCTCCAAATACCCAACATTCATATACAACTATGGAAATTTACTGATTGCTTGTATGTTTTTCATACATAGTGTTGAGAGAATTATTTATACTGAGTACTTAAGCCACTCTCTATTCTGATCCTTCTGTGCTTTGGTATAATTCATTCAAATTTTTTAGATTTCATATGATATATAAAGTGCCATGTTCCCTTAGGTAGAACATATGAAAGGCTAGACAGACTATGCTCTCCTTTATATGGATAAAATAAACACACCATTATGATTTCCTAGGCATTGATATTTTTGTTTGTTTGTATGTTTCTTTGAAGTTTAACAGGAATTTATTTCTGAGACAGTAACAAAGGATTTTAAAGTTATACCTTTGTTTGATGAATATATTATACTTTCCATTTATGCTCTTGTTGTAATATTTGTTGAGAAGTCATTTCTGAGTCTTATCACTTGCCATTTGATTTAAGTAATTGATTCATACTTCTTGTTCTTGTGTCCACATTTTTCCCAGTAAGAACTGTATTTGTTAACTTTCTAGAAATCAAACTACTATTTTGTAACAATAAGATTTAATTTGACATTGAATTTGCTCTCTTACACACCCAAAACCTAACAATACCTATGGAGGAGAGACTTTAGACAGTGTGCTGAACATGAGGTTTTCTTCCATTACACTATGCTAATTTGTCATTTTTAAATTGAAGAATTAGTATTATAATTGGTAGAAAGTTTGTTCACTTAGCCTTTGGCAGTTAACAACAGATAGTTATTGAACATACTCCCCAAAGTTATTTGGTTTGTGTATAGACTTCATACGCAACTTATTCTTCTACAATATGGTAGCTAGGTGTTTTGGAAAATATGAACATCCAGAAGCTTTATTGCATTTTATTAGCATCTATTACTTTTGACTCTAATAAGGTATGCAAAATAAAATTTACCACTTTTTACTGAATGAAGCTATGTTTATGCTTTACCTAGTTATATGTGTGGTAAGAATAAAAACTTTACTGTTTTATAGAAAGCTTAATGGGGAGACTATAACATAGTTATAATATTTCTCCCTTCCCTTCCCTTTTCTCCCTCTAAATACGTTCATTAGCTCTCCTTGCTATCTTTTAAATTCATGGTTTCTTTTCATTAAACATTGTGTGTATATGTATAAGAATAGATACATAAACTTCTAACTATAACTAGTTCAATGTCTATAATACTACACACACACATGTACACATAGAGACACACACACATACACACACAAGCAGGAAACATAATCAATATTAATAGCATAGAATGTAAACTCAGAATTCTATAAAAAAATGGAATAATTTTAGGAAAATACAAAGAGCTGTCTGTAAGAGATCCCACAATTAATCACAATACTAAGGAAAATTAGGAATACTAAGGAAGTGGGAGGGTAGCTGATTTGGATTCAGCTTGAGTTTTATAGAACACCTGGAAAAGAAAAAAAAAAATTAAAAAAAAGCACATAAACAAGAAAGACTAAAAACAAAATAATTGCAAGTAAAATGATAAATCCAAGAAGTGGAAAAAAAATCTAAAACTGTATGAGAAGGTATATAAAAGAATGTCAAATTATGTATTAAATAAATATTATTTACACCATTCACACACAAGAATTAGTAATCATGCATGGAGACTGTGAATTTACATCTGCATTTCAAATTAGCTTTCAGTAAATTACAAAATTTATAATTATCTACATTAAAGATAAATGCATAAGATAAACTTTTCATTTAAAATGACACATACCAAAAATTTACTTGTATACATCAAAAATTTCCTTGTTTAGTTTGTATTGTATTATGACAATGTATTATAACAAATAAATATGAATCAATGAAGTAAAATTTTAGACATGTACTGCTTATATTTTCATCTCGACATAATTTAGAGTTACCTGAAAAGATGTAACCTCAGATGAGGAATTGCCTCCACCAGATTGACATGTCTTTAGGATATTTTTTATGGACAGTATCATCTCAAAGCAGTGGGGTCTGAACTATATGCACAACACAAACACACAGATGCATGCATCACACACACACACACACACACACACACACACACACACACACATTGTTGCAGAGTAAGCTAGAGAATCCAAACCAATAAACATTCGTATTTCTTGTTTTCTGTTTTATGCTTCTATCTTGAATTCCTGTCATGAGTTCACTGGATAATGAAATGCAAACAGCTAGCAAAATAAATATTACATGGCTTCAAGTTGGTTTTGGCTGGTTTTAAAAATCAGCAACAACAAAACCAAGGTAAAAAGGTATATGTGCTAACATCTACATAATGTTAATTGGTCAGAGACTGAATCAGAGTGTTGATAAGAAGTAAAACCAATAAAAAAATTTTGAGTGAGACATTTGTAGTAAAGTATCACTAGAGCTCAGTGAGATACATGTGATATTTCTATCACCAAATTCATTTATTCTAAAATCTCTGTAATGGGAAAAGACACAGACCTAAGCATCAATCTTCTGCTCATTTTACTCAAACATTTGGATGACATATGTTCAAACATATATCCTTGTGGAAAATGTATGCTTTAAAATAGCATCACATGCTGTCTGTGCTTTCATATGCATAGATAACTAAAGGAGGGTTCCTTACCTCTTCCCCAAAAATAGTAATAAGGAATAGAGGCAACTGATTTACACTCTGGGTGAACTACAAGTATAAGTATTTTCCTAGTGAGAAGTCTTCGTTTCTCTGAAAAAAAAAAAAAAAAAAAAAAAGCTTTAACAATACCTTTAGTCTATCACATCGGTGGCACAATGCATGATAGGTGAATGACAGGCCGAATGAAAATCAAGAATCCATTGTCATCACCATCATTCTCATTCATCAACAGCAGATCAGGTCTTTGTGCATATGTTAAATAAAAAAAAAACACTTCACTGCTAAGAGTGGATTGATGGATAATTTCAACTATTCTAGAGCTTTTGTAAGAATGACCCAGTAGAAAAGATTAGGACTCGGCCCAAGCTTTACTGTCAGTGTAATCAGTAGTAGATTCCATTATAGTGCCTCTTCTTTGTCAATTGTGTGCCAACTGAAGGTTTAAAGAGGATGAAAAAGAGCTCTGATGAGCATTGTCTCACGTAGGAAGCAGGTGCTTTGTCTCAATAATCCATCAGTCATAAGAATGGCAAACTAGAAATAAAACAGTAGATGAATGTGTCTTCTAACCTCTTGTTCTTCTAAGTCAGTTAAGTCAGTGATCAGATCTCCACAAAAAAGTTCTGGTGTGTGTTTCTCTCTCTCTCTCTCTCTCTCTCTCTCTCTCTCTCTCTCTCTCTCTGTGTGTGTGTGTGTGTGTGTGTGTGTTAGATTATTATTATTTACAAAGTTATGTGTTAGAATGATTGGTGTGATGAATGTCTAAAGTGGTATTGCCAATGCTAGAAATTGAAATAAAAAACAAACAACAACAACAAAATTTATTTTCCTATCTGCTGACATCAAAAGTCTCGTCCCATGGTCTATATTGGGATGCAAATGAAATCTGAGTTTTGAGAGTAACTTCCTGGTTACTATGGTACAAGCAGCATATTTTTGAAATCCAGCATTCATAAACATTCAACTCTATTTCCCATTAATGATAGTACTTTAACCTTCACAACAGGTCGCAGGACTGTGAATGGAAAATTTAGTGCTGGTGATTTTGAATATGAACAGAAGCCATTAAAATTTCAAGGATCAACTCTGTGTGTGCAAATTTATATCCAAGTGGTAGTAAAATAGCATATTAAGGAAGATTTTCCTGCTGTTATTTATTCCCTTTTCCTCGTTATTATCCTCCCTGTGCTCTTACCCTTATTGAAAGTAAAACTGTATGTAGATGTAGGTCACATGCAAGTAACATCAGTAAAGAGGCAAATACCTATAATAAAGCAGGAACCTTATTTCAGCCTCATTAATGGAGAGAAAGCACAGTACATGCCTTGCTCAGGAGATTAGTAAACTGGCAATCAAAGAATCATAAGTAATTTTCTAACTTTGTAATTTTCTAATGTAATTAATCTCCTATCTTGATGTTCTAGTAGAAATACTTTGACTAAACTGTGTGAAAAGCCATACTAATCAATGATTCCATGTTATAACCTGTCATCTAGATATTAGGAGGTATAAAGATAACAGACACTGATATTTTCTGATGATTGTGTGTCTTAGCATTCTGTTTGAATAAACCAAAAATTCATTGAACTTTTGTTGAATGAGTCTGAGAAACTATATCAAAAAAATATTCCTGAGTCAGTGAAATGCAAGTAAAATATATGTGTTTGCATTTATATAATATTTAAACTCATATTAATATTGCCAAAACCCTTTGAATCATAGATCTATAAAACAACCTAGATTTTGATGAGTTGAATACAGAAATAGATGTCTTTACAATGAAGCTACATTTTGACAACTGTATCTTCAATCTAGAATGAAGACGTGTGAATTATTATAGTGTCTACTTATAATAATCTAGACGGTTCACATAAGTTGGCCAATTGTTAGATATGGTTTCATGATGAAATCAAACAACACGTGGTAAAAGAAAAATGAATAAGGATTCAGCTGGCATAAAACAAAATAATATTTTACTTTTTTTAATTTATTCACTTTTTATTACAATTGTGTTAGGTACTACACCCAAGAACTCAAATTAACACTTGGCTACTGACCTACATCAATATTTTTTACAGTAAAGTTTTATATTGTTAAGAACCTACTATAAAATAAAGTAGGGATAGAAAAGTTAAAATACTAACTAAATACACAAATGATGTACAGTCATTGTGATTATGATCTCAAGAAATAAGTATCAGCCGTAATTGTGTTATTCTTTTTTCTTTTTTTGAAAAATATTTTCATGCAGTATATCCTGATTACAGTTTTGTCTCCCTTTTCTGCCACCAGTTTCTTCTTAACTCCCTGTTTATTCAGATCTACTTCTTTCTGTTTGCCATTAGAAAACAATCGTTTGACTGATAATAATAAAATATGATAAAACAAAATCAAACTATTGGAAATGGGCAAATCACACAAATAGAAGAAAAGGAACCCAAGTAACTGATAAAGACAAAATATAAAAAAAGATAAAATATAAAAAGGCAAAATGGCCCTGGCATGATAGTGTGAAATAAGGAGCCTTGACAGATGTGGTTGATTTTGTTTTTTGTGGCCGTCTACTGGGAGACATTCAGTTTATTGTTTAGAGTGGTTTGTTTCACCAATGTCACTCTCTTGGAAAATTAAATTTGCACTGGCAAGTGATTATCAAATTGTTATTCATTCTAGGTTAGAGATATGGACATGTGCCAATTCTTCTTTTAGCTCAATGATGCTATCTAGAGTAGATCTGTGCAGTGCCTAAGCATGCTACCTTAGTTTCTATAAGTTCATATGTTTGTTGGTCTTGTAATTAAGAGCCTTGTTCCCTTGGTTTAATCTGTCCCTTGGATCTAAACCTCTCTCTGCCTCCTCTTCTTTAGGTTTTTCTGATCTCTGCCTGGAGGAATTTGATGGAAACACTAATTTAGGGCTAGGTATTCCAAAGTCTCTCATTTTGTGCATATTGTCTGGTTATGGTCTGTGTATTTGTTCCCATATGGAACTTCTCTAATAATAGCTGAGAAAGACATAGATCTATGAGCACAGAAGACTGCAATCAAGAGTCATTTTAGTTACTAAAATTTAGTTACCTAATTTTAGTTACACAATAGTATTTGGTTTTATTGCAGGTCCCTGAGATAATACTTCCTGAATTCAGAGTCCCCTAAGCAATGTCTGGTATGGGTTCAATCTCATCGTGTAGGCCTTAAGTAAAACTGGCAAATGACAACCACAAACTTTGTGCTACTCCTGTAATAGAATATATTGAAGTCAGGATTTGGTGGTAGATTCACCAGTTTGTAGCTGGATTGTGACTTATATTTCTCCCTTGGTACTGTGTAGACTCTTCTGATACAAGAAAACTTGCCCATAGTAGTAAAGGCTCCAGTTAAGCACCAGGAATAATTATCCATGTTCAATTCCTTATGTCATTGTTATCTTTAGGGACAGGTACTTTCAATCAATTTGAGAAGAACAACTGATAATCTTCATAACAGATTTTGATGTTTGACAGACACAATTTCCATTACTGGGAGCTCTATTTAGTGACAAGTGATGTACAGTTTGGCTCTGTCTCTCCAATTTATCTATTTCACTCACACTGTTCTCATATAGGTTTATATTTTAGGAAACTTCTACTGTATTAGGATTCCATGATACGCACCAAAACGGTTCAGAAGTTAAGTTGCCTCTTTTCTTAGTATATTCCTTCATCCCCATCTTCTCTATAATCCATGCTTAATCCTCCCATTCAAGCCTCCTCACATGTTGGCCCACAAATGTCTGTTCTCTTCTATTTTATTTTCCTAAGATCTTTCTATACATACTCCCAATTCCTTACTCTCTACCCAACTACTGTGGTTCTGTGGATTGTTGTAATTTTATAACTAAATTAACAACTAATATCAACATACCATATTTGTAAATATACCATATTTGTCTTTGAAGACAAAAATTACCTCAATAAAGATGATTTTTTTCCTTTACTTCATCCATTTACTTACAAATTTCATAACTTCATTTGTTTTATCTTCTCTGCAATAATACTGTGTAAAAGTACCACATATTCTTTATCTATTGATAGGTTGAGAAGCATGTAAGATGTTTCCAATTTCTGGCTATTTTGAATAAAGAACTAATGAAAATGGCTTAGTGGGTATCTCTTTAGTAGCATGAAGCATCTATGGTTATATGCCCAAGAGTGGTAAAATCATGAAGTAGATTGCTTGCCCCCTTCGTGAGGAACTGCCACAATGATTTAAATAATAACTATACAGTTTTGCACACCCACAATCAATGAATGTGAGGTCCTTCTGTTCCATATCCGCATTAGCATGCGTTGCATTTGTTTATTGATCTTAGCTATTCTGATGTGAATATGATGAAATCTCAAAGTAGTTTTGATTTGCATTTCCCCAATAGCTAAAAATGTTCAACATTTCTTTAAGTATTTCTTAGTCATTAGATTTTGCTTTGTTGAGAAGTCACTGTTTAGGTCTTTATACCATTTTTTTTCTTGGGATGTTTGTTTTTTTGATACCTAGTTTTGGGGTTCTTTATAAACTTTCAATATTATCTATTTATAAGATATGAAGATATGCTAGCTAATCCTCCCTGTTCCAACAAAACCACTACTTTTCCCCAGAGAGACAGCCCAATATTAATCACCTTAGTCCCCAAGCCCAGGGAATAGGGACGCTGACTCTTTTTTAACTTCTTCAAGCTGATCACGGGCGTTGAGATATTAGAAGAGGAGTGGGGGGAAGAGTAAATTGATAAGCTTCTGACGCTGTGTCTTCACTGCATCCAGATGGAATAGTTTGAATAGGTCTGCTCGTTTTGCTTGATGAGTAGATACACCAAGGCTGTGTATTCTGCAATATACAATTCTCTGGACAAGTTTTAGTACCAAGAAAAAAATTTTTTTTCCTAGAGGGCTGACATTTTTTTTTAAAGATGTTGGTTCTAACAACTTTTTTCCCCTTTTATGTAGTTGGTTATAATATTTACATTTCAAGTTTTATCGTCTTATCCCATTTCCGCCACCACCCAGGAAACCCTTATCCCATCCCCCCTCCTTATATCCCTTCTATGAGGCTGTGCCCTCACCTACCCCCCACCCCAACTACCCCCTCCTCACCCTCACATCCCCCCATTCTGTGTTTTTCATTGGACCAAGAATCTCCTCTCCTACCTATGCCCAAAAAGGCCGTCCTCCTTTACGTATTTAAGGTTCTCATTGGTATAAGCTTCTTATTGATATGAAAGTGAAATGAATATTGATACTCTCATGGGCATTGTGCCTGTATAACACATTTAGAAATACAAGGCTTAGACCCAGTCCTTCTTTAACTTTTTTTAACTGATTTGGGATGATTAGCCTGTGAGTTAAGGGACTATAGCAAATTCATGACTTTGACTTTATTGTTAGGGTGTTTTCTATATTTTATTTAGAAATAGCTGAGAGGAGTTAACAGTTAAGAGACAACAGTCCAGGTTACCTTACATGGATAGTTGGATTTCAAAACGTCAGAAATCCATAGAATTGACGACACAAATATTTCTATATTAATGTTCATTTTGATTAGAGACCTGTCTGCTCCTGACAGCTTCCTGTCTTGGATTCTAAGAAGAAATTGAGCTTCCTTGGAGTTACTCCAGTTGCGGTGAGATAGCCACTAGGCAAGAATTGCCTCTCTCCATCTACAGACAAATTACTGTCCAGAAAAGGACACACTTGCAGAATAGTCGACTGATTATATCTGCCTAAACAGAGTAATCAGCCCTTAATAATTCTGCAGCACTAAAGTCTGTCAGATGAGGTTGGGACAGAAGGCTGAAGATTTGATGCTCCAACGCTTGGTAGCATAGGGGCTGTCCAGGTGTTCAGCAGTCTCTATAAATTGGCTAAGTTTTAGAAGCTATGCTTAGTGCTTTCCATAACTTCAGTTAATTACTATTTACTATTACCTTTGTTAATTACTATTTACTATTACTATTTGACTATTTAACTTGAGAGAAAAGATCTGAGTTAATGGTTTTCAGCTGACATTCATTCTAAAGCCAAGAAAAAGCCAGGTTCAAAACTAAGTGTTCTAGTCAAGAGAGATAACAGAGGTTCTGGTTAGTCAACAAAAGGAAGTACTGGGTATTAAATCTTGTAACTCACTGGTACAAATAGGAATAATTATGCTCTAATTGTATTTTGAGAGAAAAGTTTTATTTTAACAGGAAGGGTGATATGTAGGAGGAGCTAAGAGGGAAGGAGCACTGAGAGAAAAAGATGGAGTAAGGAGAGGAGAAGATGAAGTAGATGAGAAGCTTGGTAATGAGAGAGAAAAGGAGAGAGTAAGAGAGAGGGGGCATAAAGGCAGAAGTTCACATGTCTCCAACAGTCAAAGATAGTTTACATAGCTAGGTTGGGTATTGGGTTACACTTCTGATTGAGCATTACCATACTTATAAAGCCTTTGATTAACATTTAAAAAAAATTGTATAAAAGCAAAATGGAAAAGGGGGCATGCGATAGGGGTTTTCTAAGGAGGGGAAGTGGGGAAAGGGGATGGCATCTAAAATGTAAATAAAATATCCAATAAAAAAGATATGAAGATATGTATATGGTAAAAAGAGGCAATTTTCTTTTAGTGTTTAGCCTGATATTTGTCTAAATAATTGTGCTCTTTGCATGAAAAATTTGTCATGTTTCATGGAGTCCCATTTATTAATTTTTACTTAGTGCCTGTCCTAATGGTGTTTGATTCAGAAAATCTATGCCTGAGTAAATGCATTCAATGTTATCACATGCTGGTCTGTTACTAGTTTCAGTGCATTTAGTTTTATGTTAAGACCTTCGATACATTTGGAGTAGTTTTGTGCTGAATTCTAAGTATTGATATATTTACATTCTTCTACGTGCAGAAATCTAGTTTGACCAGCATCATTTGCTTAAGGTGCTATGTTTTGTCAACTATCTATTTCTTGGTTTTCATAAAAAAAAAATCTGATTTCTATCAGTATGTAGATTTAATCTGGGTTTGAAATTTGACACTATAGACTAGTGTGTCTGTTTTATGATAATAGCATGGTGTTTTTATAATGCTTCTTTAGTACAGGTTGAAATCAGGGATGGTGAAACCTCCAGCCACTCTTTTATTATTCAGTATTTATTTAATCTCGCCAGGGTTTTTCTTTTCACTTGAAGCTGAAAATTGTCTTTTCAATGTATGTGAAAAATTGTGTTGGAATTTTGATGGGTGTTGCATTGAATCTGTAGATTGCTTTGGGGAGCTCTGTCTAGAACCTAGAAGAAATAGCTTTGGACACGTCTGACCATAGCCTGGCAAATCTCTGAATTCTCACCTCCCAGAATGCAGTTTAAGAATCAGACTGACTTCTTAGCACTTATATTTGTGTTCATTGTTGATGATAAAAATTATTCTTGAAGCAAGAAGAGATCATTTGTTTAATGTATGATCCCACTTCTGTAGCTAGTCTTGCCTTGTTCATGACTAGATGAAGCACTCTGTGATTTAATTGTGGTATCCAACATACTCTGTGTTTCATGTTTGCTTCACAGTGATTATGCAAAATGTAAATAGCACTTACATTTGTCTACTGGCACTTTAATTTTTCCACTAGACTTCACATATATAAATGGCTGCATACTTGGCATAGTACCTCTTAGCTTCTGTTGACAGAGTACTGTTCATTCTCTCCTTGAAATTTTTTTTCTGCCCTTACAGTAAGTGAATGCCCTGATGTCCCAATGATCCATCACTAGTTTTCCGCTTTGTACATGCATGGTAAAACTATTTTGGACCAAATTCAAAAATGTGAATTTTAGAACATTTATTTCCTTTTTGTTCTCCTCAGGATGCTTGTGTGTGTGTGTGTGTGTGTGTGTGTGTGTGTGTGTGTGTGTGTGTGCGTGCGTGCTTGTGCACATTTCCATGTATAATTATTTAGCACATTTTGAAACTCTATTCACATAATAGAAGATCCAAAGTTAAACTACTTGTGTACCCTTTAACTCTCCACCATTAAAACCAGTGATAAATGAACTGGTCAAAAGACAGTGCTATGGCATATATCAGTAACTCTATCTTACACAAAATTTGATTTCTGTGTCAAATGATAGCACAGTGAACTCAAGGACAAATGGAAAGATAAGAAATATTTGTGAAGTCAAATATTTTATTTTTTTTTTAAATGAAAGTTTGTACTTTTACTTCAAAAGCATTTTCAATATCCTGAAAACTTTAAAAATAATGCTACCGTTGAGAAAATAATTAATTTAGGTTTCCAAAATTACATAAAAGTTAAGTGTACTCAAAATATATATTTCTGTAACTTATTCTATGCTTTAAGATACCTTCAATCTAAAACATGACATAATTCTCATTTGGTTTAATTCCCACCATCTTCCTCCAGTGTATTTGCTCTATTTTCCAGTTTGAAAAGTCTGCAGTCCTTTCATACTGTGATTCAAATTTCTAGTATGTAAGAGTCTACTTCTATCAATGAATCAAACCACACACCATCTATACATTAAAATTTGAGAAACTCTTACTAACATAAGGGTTTAATGATTTCTCAGATAAATATGATATTCATATAAAGTTATTTTAATGGGAAGCCATAATGTACTAAAATAGTAATCTGAAAAAAGTTTAAAATAAATAAAAATTTGAAAAATTTAAGCACTCAAAAAAATGTGAAAAATTTTCAACAAAAATACATTACTCAGTTTTTTCCTAGTCTGTAAATTTTACGGTACTAATTTTGCATATAGTTTCCTTTTTATTTAGTCATATTAGATCTTTGTAAAGCTAATGTTGATTTATAAATATTACTTTTATTCAATGAACTTTTAGCAGCTCAAAAAGCAAAATATGTGAGCCTTATTTTAAGATTACTTCCTATATTTTTGCTATACAGTTTTAGACAAGTTAATTGTAGAATCTATTGACATTGATATTAAATATATTTTATACTGTAAAATTAATAAATATTTTATTAAAGTTCCTCTTAATTGTACTAAATATGTCACTATTAAGAATATATCTATTGCCAGGCTGTGGTGGTGCATGCCTTTAATCCCAGCACTTGGGAGGCAGAGGCAGGCGAATTTCTGAGTTCGAGGCCAGCCTGGTCTATAGAGTGAGTTCCAGGACAGCCAGGACTACACAGAGAAACCCTGTCTCAAAAACAAAACAACAACAAAAAAGAATACATCTATTATCTGTTTGTTATATAACTATAATACAAATATTGCAAGTCTTATAACTTTCATTTCCCTATTTTTCCATCCATGTAAATAAAATAATATATAGAGAAACAATCCACATTATTCTGGTGATAGGCAACAAATGGGAAACTTGGGTCATCCTGACCAGAATGTATTAATAATTACTTCCCTAGATAATTAATAGTTTGGCTCTTCTCTCCATTTGCACTTCATTTCATCAAAAGTGTTATGCCTTCAAAGAGATTTTTTTTGTTCAGGGTGACATTAATACATGAAGGGAAGCTGATCTAAGTTAATTAGGTAAATTATTTTAGTATGCATCTTATTCATAATTATAATCAGTATTTAGTTACTCAAAAGCATCTTCTTTGACATGTCAAGTTTGCATCAAAATAAAAGGCTTCTGTAAATCAAACAGTACAATGAAGAGTATGAAGCCACAGTTTACAGAAAGGGGAATATTAGAATATTCATTTTCTTTTTAGACTCTTGCATTTATCAGGGTACAATGTGTAATGAAGTCCTTCACTTAATATTCAGTAATTAAATTAAGAATAACATAATGAATGCAGACACAATTTAGCAAAAGAATATCTTCTTTATTATGCCTTACTAAATAGAATTATCTACTTTCAAGTTTATAGCATAGGAAACTAGTAAAGTCACTGAGAGGTATTGGATTTAATGCTTCACTCAATTTTATCTTATTCATACTTTAATTTTACTATTCTTTATACTATTTAAGACAGATATGCAATGATTAAACACTCATTGTTTCAAGATATATAATATGATTCTTTCTATGTATCTCACTCTTTTTCTTCAATAATCAAAATTCTAGAGATACATATAAATATGTTCCATGGAAAATTTGAACAAACAATGAAGTGCAACTTAATTAGACTATGGTGCATAAATGCCTATTTTCTTTCCTTGGGTGAAGGAATATGATAAGAGCCATACCCAAGATTTATGAATACATGGCTTGAGTTGAGCCCAGAACGTTTCTAACTATCCCTATGCCTAGCCCTGGTAACTTCTGTCGTCTGAAAATCGGACCTTGTAGGCTTCAGCTTCCACTCTGTCTGTTAAAGTAAGCCTAGTATGTTTTAGTCTCCAAGGATTATTGCTGAATAAATTAACCATTTTTAGTTTTTTTTTTTTCTCAACTTTGGATAGCTGGTTCATTTCAGCTGTTCTTACTCAAATCTCTCCAAGTAGACTCATTGAAATCTTGGCTACTGACTGAATTGCTCTGCTTGGAAAAACTAACTGCCGTTGAACTCCACCAACTGACCTGCACTGACTCTACTGACTACACAAACTGAAAGAACCTGAAAGAAACTGCAAACTCAACAAATTAACTTTATTCAACTCTCTGATTTCATGATAATTAGCCATATACTATCTCTGAATCATTCTGTCAAATCTTCCTCTGATTCATAAATGTCTGATTTTCAATTAAATGTCATTGTTTTTGGATTAAAGGTATATATTAAGAGCATTTCTGTATTCCAGCCACAGGGAATAAAACTGTGTGTTTATATTCCAGCAAGTGGGATTAAAGTTGTGCACCTGTATTCCAGATAGAGGGATTAAAAGTGGCTGGTGTTTCTGCAATCTAGTTAAGAAAATAACAAGAGATTGTTTTTTCTTTGTAAGGTTTCTTATAGAAGGAGTTGTGAGATTAAATGGAATTGTTGGCACACACACAAACACACACACACACATATTTCAACATTTTTTATTATTTTTAAATTATTTTTTATTTATATTTCAAATTTTATCTCCTTTTCCCATTCCCCCTGAAACCCTCTATACCATCCCCATTACCCTGCTTCTATGAAGGTGTTCCCCCACCTACCCACTCCTGCCTCTCGGCTCTCAAATTCCCCTATATTGGGGCACTGAGCCTTCACAGGACCAAGATAGTGATATAACCTTCAAGGAACAAGCAAAGAAAAATAACACACACACACACACACACACACACACACACACACACACACACACTTATATAAAACCCTCCAGTAAATGCAAAAATGAAAAATGAGAAAAAATCATGACCTAGGGATCTATTCCAATTAATTGAAGCATCATCAGTGGTGGGGAATAATTTAATTCTCTGTAAAATATTTGGTGCAATACAAAGGAATGCAGGTACATAGCTTTTATCAAAACCCAGAAAACAACACATGAACAAAATTAAAAGTTACTGGAATCATGATAAGGGGCCAACCATTTAAATTTTAAACAACCATTGTATTCCTCCTTATGCTTGCACAGAACAGATATAAAAACCTGAAATACAGTGTTGAAAGTCTTATGCAGTTCATGAATACGTTTTGAAATACATAGCTCATTAGGGATCTTCTTGGCACCTGTCTTAGTTATAATTTTTATTGCTATGCTAAAACAATATGAATAAATTTAATTTGAGAATAAAAGAGTTTATTTCAGTTGCAACTTATAGTCCATGATCCTGTGAAATCAGAACAGACACTCAAGGCAGGAATCTGGAGGAAGGAATTCAAACAAAGTTCATGGAGGACTGATTTTAAATGACTTGTTCATGTTTGCCTGTTCAGCCTGCTCTCTTATGTGACATAGTACAATGTGCCCAAAAGTGGAACCACCCACATTGGACTTGGTCCCACATGATTCATTGTTCAAGAAAACAGTGCACACAGAGCAATCTAGGGGGGTTATTTTCTCAATTGATTTTCTTTTTCCCAATTACCTCTAGTTTGAGTCAGATATCTATAAAACACAACCAACAAAGCACTTTGGAAGGTCTAGGAATTGTTAGAAAGTTTGGATGTTGAACTATGCATCACTAACATGAAAAAGGACCACAAGTTAAAGTTCACAGTAAACTTCAAGTCAAGTCATGCCACTTTCCCCCATTTATAGAAAAATCAATGTGTTGTATGTGTGACCTACTGCACCTATCAGAAAACGTGTCATGTTTTTCCTATCAGTGAGGTATAGCTGTAGGCTTTGAAACAGGATAAATGATTGCTAGTTTCCTATCTAAAACAAATGTGTCTCTTGTAATATAAATACATTGAGCTCACATACTAAATTTCTATTAAAAATGCTGATACTTGTATTCATCTAAAACAAACCTCACTAATGCATGAAGGAAAAGAGGATTTACATGGGCATCTAGGATATGCTCTTCAGAAATCTGGCAAAAAACACATTAATGTAAATTTTCCTTCCTGTCTTCTTGCTTTTCTGTGTTAATCTAGAAAAATAGAATCAAACCAGATGAGAAGCTTATGGAAAGGATTGTGAATTATGGGTGGAGTCATTTATTGTACCTGGTAAACTATAGTTTTACCAAAAAATTTTCAATGAAAATCTCTGGTACTCTTTAATATGAAATAAGTGTATAAATGAAGCTTAAGTTGTTCTTTTTTATCATTTTTTTTTTTTGCTAGAACGGCAAACAATTGGTATCAGATACACAGACTGATTTTTATTAGGCAAGTAATTTTAATTTTGGAAAGTCAATTATTTCATTCTTAAAAATAATTTTTTCTTTCTCAACTGGTTTTGTTTTTCACATTTTAACCTGGAAAATTTATTATTTTTATTTTATACATTTGACTGTGGATGGCCAAGGATTGACCAGAGGACTGTCGTTTATCTTACATAGACTCAATAGGGTTTAGATACATTCCAACATCTGGAAAAAATGCTTTTAAATCATTTTGCATTGTACTGAACTATCTTAGAAAACATTAAACCATACCAGGTCTCATTTTTTTCTACTCTAAGCAATGCTAATACTCACGCCTGCATTTTTTGCCCACCTGCTCTAGCACTTATATTATAAACTGATTGGCTTTTATGGTTGATCATTTATTCTCAATAATCAAATTTCATTCTATAAGAAAATGACACATAGAAAAGCACCATAATATCAGTGATAGTGAATGTGTACAGTGTATGTCACAAAATAAAACATATACCATAATAGTCATTAATCCTGAAAACAATCAAGATGTATAATATTTGTGTGAGAATCTTGAAATAATACCTCATCATACCTTATTCACTTTCAATCATACCTGAATTTGAACTCAACAAATTTAAAATGGTAAATAGCTACCTTGACTGCGCATCTGGCTAACAACTTCAATTCAAAAATGATGTTTAATCAAAGGAAACTATGAAAGAAAAAAATAACATTTGAATATTTTTCTTGCTTGTGCTTATTATCTTGAATAATACAGCACTTAGAAAAATTCTTACTGTGAGGCATTTACCCATAAATTATTTGCAAAACATAATTTTTGGTAAACATTTTTCTTTTAAATTCATCCAATGATCATAGAAATCCAAATGAATTTATCCATCCTATTTCCAAATATTTGCTCATCTTACAATCTTTTGTCTCTGCCAATTATTATGCTTTAGTATCACCAGTTTATTATATGTTGAATGACTATGTACTTTTGTTGCATGCCTATGTCAAGATTTTCTTTCATACAAATTTACGATATCTCTTACATAAAGTCCATTCATATTGGTATCACAATGCTTCATTTTCTTTACTATCTCAATATAAATGTTTAATGTTACTGAAGTAACATTTTCTAATTTATAATTTTTAATGTTTCTCTATTACAATTGAGATTGTTTTCCTCTAGCTTAAAGGGGCTCTACTTTTTCTAAAGTAAATTTTCTTAAATGTGTACTTTGTCTTATAAGTATGCAAAAGTATCTCTGAAGCATTCATTCAACTTAAATCAAGTGCTGAATTTAGGATCTTATTTATCAAATATCATTTATGGTCAAAATGTAATCGCATATGTTTGAATTGAAAGTGTGTTATATAATTAATATGAAATTTCAATTGTTATCAACAGCAAGATAAAGTTTAGTCTAAAATACCTAGAAATCATTTGAAATGTGTATGGAAGAAATGTTTTTCTCGTGTGCCTGTGGTAGTCAAGAACTGGAAACTGTATGTGATATATAGTACTTCAAATAGTTCAAAAAGATGTATCAGGAATCTTTGTACCAAGATGTTCAAGGGACAGAATCTTTCTTAATTGATCTCTCTTGGGAGGTAGAAGTAGAATATATTGGGCTCATTTGTTGACACTGTCATTTATTTGAAGCTTAAAATGTTGCTTCAAAGTAACAGTTAAACAAAATCATTACATTTTAATTAATACTTAAAAACAATAAAAATAGGATAAGTACATAATAGCTTTTTATCTAGCTAACACATGATAATTGTTTTACTGGCAGTCAATCACAACATCCTAAAGTAACTCTTCTCTAATTCACTGAGAAATATAAGAGGATTAACTAATTCTTAACATCACTCATAATTTACTTAGCTTTAAAAATTACCATGTCATATATCATATATATATAATATATATATGTATATATTATATATATAATGAAACAGAAAATAAAAATAAAATCATGGTTTCCAGAGTCAAAGATAGGTCATTAGAAATGTTCCACACTGGAATTTAAAATCCTGGTAAATGAAGAATAACAAGACTGAGTCAAAAAGCTAAGTGAGTATATAGCAGGTGCTATATATAATCTTATATATTATAGATATTATTTTAGTGTTCTTATAGGACTCTTGATTGTGACAACTAGTGGATCTCTGACTCTTGTCCTTATTCTTGGGAATCTTTTCAACTTAAGTTGTTGTATTCAGTTTTGTTATCATAGTTTTTGTTTTTTCTTATCATATCTTATTATGTCATGTCTGGTTGTTACCATTTGGAAGCAATTTTTGTTCTAAGAAAAGATAGAAAATGAATGGATCTGGAAGGGAGAGCAGGTGGAGAGGAACTGGGAGGGGTACAGGGAGCATCTCAGGTCCAACTTCAGCATTCAAACAGGTCCTAACAGAGGCAAGGAACAGAGGTAGGAAAATAATGAATGAATAAGTCAGAGACCATGGGTGGGTGAATCTTGCATGTCTGACTCATTAGTAACTAAGGTATTTGTTTATTTATACAGATTCTAAAAAGATCATATTATTTTATCCCTGGACAAATGTAAGTACAAAGAGAATAGATATTGTCAACTTCAAATAATTTTAGAGTATGTGAGCATTTGTTGCATATGACATTCTATTCTCCAGGAGAATGAAACATTAATTGGTGTAGGCGAGGTCCCAAGCCTTGAACAAACTGGTTGAAGTACCATTTGTAAATTTGAAAGCTTTGCAAAGTTGCAGGCTGACTTGTTCTACATTTTTTAAGTCTTCACTCCTTAAATTTTGCTGGGATTGTGAACTTGTACAACCACTCTCAGAATTAATCTGAGAAAATGGAAAATACTTCTACTGGAAGACCCAGCTATACCATTCCTGGGTGTATTCCCAAAAGATGTCCCACTATATCATGGGTTCACTTGTGACACTACGCTCATAGCAGTTTTATTCATAATATCCAAAAACTGGAAACAACTCAGATATCCTTCAGTCAAAGAATGAATACAAGAACATCATGAATTTTGCAATCAAATGAAGGAAACCAGAAAATATCATCCTGAGTGAGGAAACCCAGAAATAAAATTATATGCACTCTATGTATTCCCTAATAAGTGGATATTAGTCATAAAATACAGACTACCCATGATACACCCCACAGACCCAAAGAAGTTAAACAAGAAGAAAGGCCAAAGGAAGCATGATTGAATCACACTTAGAAGGGGGAACAAAATAGTCATGAGAGGAAAAGGGAGGGAGAAAATTGGTTGAGAGAGGGGAGGGGAAGGGGAATGAGGGGCAGGATTAGGTGCTGGTAGAGAGAGCAGAGAGTCCCAGAGGGCCAGGAGAATGTATAGAAATGTTTCAAGTGGTTATTAATCTCTACCCAAGTCTCCCTGGCCATGGCTGTTTCAGTTCCTCCCTACTCTCACCAATGTTCTTGGTTCCCAAATGAAACATATACACTCAGCCTTATATTGTAATATACCTTGAACAGCTAAATGGTTGAGCCACTCCAAAACCTCCATGTGGCTAACAGCTCCTCTCTGATACTTCTGAGTTATTACTTAATAAAATCTATATATCATTGTTGTTGCCCTAGATCCAGTCTGGGGCTACACTGGGGCCACTCTTCCCAGGCTTCTGACATGTTGGTTGTCTGTCTCTCTGTTCTGCCTTCTCAGTCTTGAAAACTACTTCTTTCTCAGCATGGCAGCAATCTCCTACCCTCTTCTTCATCCTTTCCTAGTCTGGGAGCACTAAATGTCCAGCATGTCTCACTAACCAGTCATTGGCTACCTGGAACTTTAATTATCAATCAAAACCAAATGGGAGCACGGATCATCAGCATCTGATGTGTGGACATGCAGTTTTTCGGGCCAGTTTTTGAGGACCCAATTAACATATTATAAATAGTATTAGACCAAATCTACAACATGGAAATATGCAGCTCTGGAGTGTAGAGGGTTGGGGTGGCAGGAATCTCAAGGAAGTTCCAGAGATCTAAGATGGGGAAGGCTCCCAGAACTCAATGAGTATAATCTTACCTGAGATGGATAACAGTGGAGATATGAAATCTGAAGAAGTCACTTCCTATAGCCAAGCAGGACCCTTAGTGGAGGGATAAAGATGCCAACCCACCCATAAAACTTACGACCAAAATTTGTCCTATCTAAAAGAAATGCAGGGACAAAGATAGAAAAAAGATTAATGGGCTAGACTTGGAACCCATCCCATGAGTAAGCACAAATCCCAGACAGTATTAATGATACTCTGTTATGCTTGTAGACAGGAGGCTAGTATAGCTGTCCTCTGAGAGGCTCTACGCAGCAACTGACTGAAACAGAGACAGATACACACAGGGAAACAAGGCAGAGGTCAGGGACTCTTATGGAAGGAGAAGGATTGATCTCCCTGAATGAGATAGATCCTCCACATGAAGTCCAACCTAGTCAACTAACCTGGGTCTATGGGAGTTCTCAGAGACTCAGCCTCCAAACAAAGAACATCCAAAAGCTGGAAAAAAGGTCTTCTAGCACATATATAGCAGTCTTGCAGCTCAGTCTTCATGTGGGTCCCCCAAGTACTGGAAAGGAGACTTTCTCCTAAAGCTGTAGCCTTACTATGGAATCCATCACAGGATTGCTTTGTTTGGCATCAGCAGGAGAGGATACACCTAATATAGCAGAGACATGAAGAGCCATGGTGGGTGATACACAAAAGAGGTCCCACACTCTCTGAGGAGAAAGAAAGGGTTAATGGGAGGACGAAATCGGTGAGGAAGGTAGTGTTTGTGATGTTATAAATAAATAAATAAATAAATAAATAAATAAATAAATGTCTCCTTAGCACTTATTTATGTGAACTATAAATAAAACTTTAGAAGTTAAGATAAATGTTTTAAAATAAATAGTATTTTTTTATAGACAATCAAGTTCAAAATATTAAGGCTACATTGATTGTTTCCTTCCATTCACAATTCAAACGGATATGTGTCATCCTAGCTCAGTATGATTCATCTGGAGTGTCATCGGTAAAAGTTAAATTCCATCTCCACGGCTTGTGAAGTAGTCTAGATATGGCAAATATATATTCAGCTTTTACATTGACAAATTTCAACTTTAAGGTCAATACCATTACTACTTTGGTCTCAATGAATGCAAATAAGTTTTTGTAATCTCTAAAATCTTTGTCAAAGAACAATGAATGCCTATGCCCTTCCACAATTAACATGGAAATAATTCTGAAAGTTGTTTTAGTTTTATTTCTTGTCCTTCCAGTTATCTTCTGAGGATTAAGAAGTGTCCTACATGCCATGTGTTAAAGTTAACAAATACAAAAAGGAGAGATGGGACATCTATGACTAGTGAAAACTGGGTAAAGCCATGAAGCCAGAATGTCTGCTGATATAAGCAAAGATGAGCCAGATACTCTTTTTAACCATCCTACTGTCTTTCACCTTGAGATTCTGATCTCTGCATATTGCATTTATGGGGGACTTTTTACATTGTGATCCTTTCCTTTTGCTAGAAATTATCTTTGCTCTTAAGGAAGTAACCTTATTTGACCCTTATTGGTAGTCTTCCTTAACATGGAGATTAGGAAAAGCACAAAAAAGTTAGATAGCCCTGGAATTCTCTTGGCACACTGTCCCTAAGAAACATCATTGTTGCTAGTCAGTCAGAGATGCAAGATTCACCCAGTCATGGGAAAGACTCATTCATCCATTACTCTTCTTTGCCTGTTCCTTATCTCCTCTGCTAGGCATTGTCTGAATGCTGGGACTGACTGATCCCCCAGCGACTGGCACCTGAATACTTACTTGTTCTATGAACCATTTGCCTGTGTGAACAGAATTAGCATTTGAAGAAGCAGTTTTTAGAATAATAGTGGTGTTTAAGAAATTTGTGAAAACATCTGGATTTATTTGTGCACAGAGCAATATCTAATTTTTCACTGTAAATTATGCACAAATATCTTAAATAATTGTCTTTCTCCTCTCTCTCTCTCTCTCTCTCTCTCTCTCTCTCTCTCTCTCTCTCTCTC
>JANHMN010000001.1:224674688-224748507 GCA_030674055.1 Rhabdomys pumilio | reverse complement strand
AAAAAAGAAAAAGAAAAAGAAAAAAGAAAAAAGAAAAAAGAAAAAAACAACTTTACTTAAACTATTACTTTTCTTATATTATTATTATTATTATTATTATTATTCATGTCAGAAGACTTCTCATAAGCTACTCTGCATTTTATTTTAATACAGACAGAAACTGATGAGCATCTTCATAAAGTATTTGTCATACAAATAAGAGTGAAATATTTTTATGGGAGACAAGAATGAGCTATGTTTCTTGTATATCTTTCAAGTACAATAATTCTTGTTCAGATATTGCAAAATTGTTATCATATAAAAAGTTCAAACGGGATGCAGTTAGAACTGAGGAGATGCACAGGTATGTGGTGACATGTTTCTAAAATATGTCACAGTTTATTTTTGTTTATTTAAGGTATATATTTTTTTGTACTAGTAAAAATTTTAATTCTTTTGTCTACTTTAAAGTAAATGATACAATGGATAGTAAATAATATTTTTGATAAAAGAACAAAATTATTAAATATATTTGTTATATATAGTTGCAAAGGAATTACAGATTGAAACATATAGAAAATACTATACACAAATACAGATTATATATATTTATTATATATATATATAGATATATATATATATGTATATATATATATATATATATAAATTGACTAAGAAATAATACAAAGTCTCTGTAGAAAATTGAAATCTACAGAAGGCCATTTAATCAGGTAATTAGTAATTTCTGATTTGAGTGAATTTAAAGTGGAAATTACAGAAAACTGTCAAAATATTCCACACCAGTCTGTTCTTACTAATGGAGGTAAAATTGTTAATAAATTTATATAACAAAAGGGATATTATGGCAAAGATAATCATTTGTATCTAATTTTAAATAACAATATTATCATTGTATTTATTGAATTTATTTTCAAGGATTTCCTCTGAGTATATTATTCTGTATGCCTTAAAATAATCAGTATATTACAAAGACTCATGTTTAATGAGAAACGTATTTATGACTTATAGTTCAAATTAATTCTTTAAGCCATTATTATGCATTTATAATTATATCAATCTACTACAATATACTAAAACATTTACACAACCTAAAATATGTCAGATATCAAAATCTTGTATTATCAGGCTCTGCCAAAATAATTTTTTGAAGGCATATTAATTGTTTAGAAACAGTAAACCCACAGATATTGTGCTATATAATTAAAAAAAAAAACAAAATATCAGACTTCTAATTTGAATTAATTTCCTTTTGTAATTGCAAATGATTTCCCAGGGCTTCAGAAGTTGTCTCTGTGAGGTTTGGCATTGTCTCTATGAGTATTTCTGTGTGGTTTATGAGCAGCAGATCCTAAAGCCATGAGATGGTTGAGCATGGAAAGATGTCTGCCTCCAACACTGACTATGTGAGCTCAGTTTCTGGGAACCACATGGCAGTAATGACACCCTCCGGTTGTCTTCTGATCTTCACATGTGTGATCCTTCTATAAAATGGAATACAGGATCATAATAAATCAAAATATAAAAATAAGTTATTTATGGCTGAGTCGGCTAATAGGAATATCTGGTTGCTTCTCCTCCTAAAGACTGTACTGTAATGCATGAAACTCATAGATTTTTGGAAATTTGTCCACTGATTCACCCACATGTGCACTAACACAGCGTGCATTCAAGTGCATGCACACACAAGCATAAATAAATATGATAAATATGTTTCATATAGTCTTTTCCTTTTACTTTGTATGACTCAAATTATTCATTCTAAAAGTAAACTTTCTGGAAATCATTTCTATAGATTCTATTCAAAATAGATTATAATATTTTTCTAAACAATAGTCTTCATACTTCTTAGACATAAAAAGCATATTTTTAAATGTATTAAGTTTTAAAAATATGTTTTTTCATTTTATCTGCATTAGTGTTTTTGTACACATATGTCAGTGTACCATGCATGTACATTGACAGTGGAGGCAAATGAAGGCACTGGATCCCCTCAAATTAGTCTTATAGATAGTGATGAGCCAACATGTAGTTGCTGGGAATCAAATCCAGATAGCAAGATTAAGTAGTACTCATAACCATGGCCCACATTTCCATATATTCTTTAATACTTGCACAAATTGTAGTGTTAGCTTTTGGGGGGATGTGTTATTTTATTCAATTCAATTTATTATTATTATTGTTATTATTTATTCAATTTATGTAATTACAGGCACATATTCAACATTTGTCATAAAACAAGGATCATTAGATTGTTGTCCAATAAAAAAGTTAAAATATACCCTTACAGAATCTATTTAATGATTGTTTTATGATAGTGATCATCTCAAAACATAGGCACTGCTTATATAAATGTAATAATGAAAGATTGAAGAATCTAGGGAATGAGTCTTGTTGGATTTATTTACTCAGAAGAACTAATGCTTACAAAGGTTCAGCTAATGAATTTTAAGAGAAAAATGACCCACACATTGTATAAATATAAAAGCTTATGATGTATGTTATGATTATAAGTTTAAATTTCAACCCTCTACCACATAGAAGTTAATATTATTGTCTTTCATTCACCTTCTTTACTCTTTCCTTCATATATTACAAAATAAAAACAGTTACTTTCTATACCTTAATTTATTGATATGTGAAAATGGTTATATGTATTTTAAAATAATAAATTAGGACTGAAAAGTATTGCATGAACTGGTCTGACATTCTGCTTATCTCAATCTACTGCGAGAACTTGATTATCTAGCATGTTGAATGAAGCTGAAATGGTCATTAATCAAATGTTCTGGTTGAATTAAGGTTTATTTATGTTGCTGTAACTGTTTCTGTTTACTACTGTTCTAAGCATTTAATATAAATGCATCCATTTAAAGGAATACAAATCAATTGTTTTGTACCCCATCAAGTCCTTCATAAATAATTTTGTTTTGCTTCTCAATATACAGGAGTTTTTAACATTGAGAAGTTCAAAATTTGACTTTTCACAAGTGCCACATTTGACAGAGAACATCTATATTATAGTCCAAATTTCTAAAACAACAGAATCATAACACAATAAATGCAGAAACAATACTTTTATTTAAGTCTATATTCAGAAAAATAACATACAAAGTAAACACTATATCTAATTACTCAATTTTAAAATTCCAGATACGTAGGTATTCTACATATGAAAGGTTTTAAGATTAGTTTCTTTATCGCTATGTTTTAAGAGATAACAGATCAGGTATAGTGTCATATATTGATCAATATTTGTAACGTTACAATAAGGAAGATATAATTAACTATATTTAGCAAGTTAAGAAAATAGCATCATACTGATGATTGCTCTACATTGCACTACAATGTTCTATAGGATATTACTGATGAGTTTACTTTCTTTGATGATGTAAAATTAGAGAATCTTTAAGACAATAGGTCTTGCATGTTACATCCCTCCCTACTGTCGAAAGGATTCTCTAGTTTTACATTAAAGAGAAAACATCTCCTAGAACAGCTAGAAACCTGTCAATAGAAACTTCCAGGAGTCTAAGACTCTGAGTAATGGGGGATATAGAACCTGAAGCAGCCATTTCTTCTAAAGAGGCAAGACTTCAAATGTAGGGATTGGGACACAGGCTAGGAATAAAACATTCGACATACTATTTGCCCTGCCTACAAGATGTGCAGGACTACAGATGGAGCAAAAATTGAGGGAATGGCCAGTCAATGACTGGTCTAGCGTGAGACCCATGCCATGAGAGGGAGCCTACCATTGATACTATTTTTAAAATATTTATTTATCTATTTAATGTATCCAAGTATACAGTCACTCTCTCCAGACATACCAGAAGAGGGTAACAGCTCCTATTACAGATAGTTATAAGCCACAAAGTGGTTGCTGGGAATTGAACTCAGGACCTCTGCAAGAGTACACAGGAGCCTGGCATAAATATCAATAGAGGAGCTTCACCCAGCAACTGATGGAAGCAAATGCAGAGACCCACAACCAAATATTAGGCAGAACTTCGTAAATCCTGGGAAAGAGGGGAAGGAAGGATTGTAGGAGACAGAGGAGTCAAGGATACCACAAAATCCAGTTAACCAAACAACCAAAACCAACCAAGCAAGCAAACAAACAAACAACAACAACAACAACAACAACAACAACAACAAACTCTACTGCATCAACTAACCTGTGTCCATAAGGTTTTATAAGAGACTCAATTGCCAAGCAGGGAGCATGCAAGTGACTGATCCAAGCACCCTTGCACAATTGTAATAGTTGTGTATCCTGTTCTTCATGTTGGACTACTAACAGCAGGAGTAGCTAATGTCTCTAACTCAGGTGCCTACTTTTGAGACTCGTTTCCTCTATTGTGCTGCCTGGCCTAGCCTCAATAAGAGAAGATGAACCTAGTGTTATTGCAACTTGGTATGCCAAGGCTGAATATATCTATGGGAGACATTCTGTTCTTTTTTTTTTTTTTAGAAAGGAAGGAGGACTAAATGGAGAAGAAGAAAACATAGCCTCAGTAAGACTAGATACACCTAATCCTAGAGAGACTGGAGGCCCCAGGGAACAGGGAAGTCTAATAGGATGGGGGTGGGGACATTCTCTGGAGAAAGGGGTGGAGGGAGTAGGTATAGGATGGGGAGTGGTCAGGGTGGGGGTGGGCAGACTGAGAGGAAGATAATGTCTGGATTATAAAAAAGAATTAAAAATAAAATAATAAAAATAAATATAATGCATATGTCTAAAGATGTGATTGGAAATTTAAGGTAATCTCATAATAATAAATTTGAACTTTTACAAAAATTATTTAGTAAATAGTTGTAAATGGGTGGTGACTGTACAACGTATCTCTTAGAGGGTATTGCAAAACTCACCTCCCTTAAATACCAATACAAATTAATGAGAAATTAAATATACAGTATCTAAATTACAGATAATATATCATACATACTAAAATAGTTTGAGATAACAATGAAAAATGAGATAAGTTTCCATTTTACTTGATGATTGCGTAGCAAAAATATCTACCTGGCGCTAATACTTAACCATTAATTATTATGTATGATCCTAAACCATTGGACACAGTGCCTAACAGACTCATTATAATTTAAGCATTTTTAAAATATTTAAGTATTTACATAGGTTAACATAGGTTAATCTAAATAAATGTTAATATAAGTGAAAGTAATCTGTCAGGCAAAATTTGGCATGCCACCTTCTTCTATTTGGTTGGGAAAACAATCACACTGTTTTATTAACTGTTTATAGCTGAGTAGCTATATGGAGGTGAAAGCATACACACACAATGTCTGAGCTAATTTCGTAACCAATGCTTTCCCTAGCTGCTATGGATTGACAGACAGCAGGCAGAGTGCTAATGTTTTGTGTCTGTGCAGTTCAGGAATTTGTGATGACCTGGAACTCTTGAGAATTTGGGATATGGTGATTGTAACTAAGGAGTGGACTCTCTGCTCATTTAGTTAAAATTCCCCTTGAGTAACCAGTTAAAGCTCTTCGAATATAAGTAACAGAGCTATAGACAGATAGGATTCCAGCTGCGATACCTAGTAATGTAATTTTACTTTAAAATGTAAACATGTGGCAGCATATTTTGCTTCTCATGAGACATGAATATACCATTCACAAGTAACAATTACATGCTAGGTAATTAAAAAGATGAGGAGAAAATTTTATTTTTATTTGTCATAACATTCAGTGCATAGATTAGGACGGATGTCAATTTTCAGTCACCTGGATGCACTCACCGTGTGAAAAGAACACTTCAGATTCACACAATAATGCTGCCACTTTCAAGTTATTTTGTTTTAATTTTTAAATGAAATTTATTTAGTGTGAGCGAGAAAGACCATATGTGACAAAGGTACCATTTGAATGTTAGAGGGACAACTTGAGGTGGTGGTTCCTGCCTTTTACTGTTGTTTCTGGGATTAAATTTAGGGCTTCAAGCTTGCCAGCCTGCAATTTTTTCCTTCGGATCATATTGCCAGCCATTCTCTACTAAGTCCTTTTGCCTCCTCCAGCTTCATTTTTTTGAAACATTAGTTTTCCTTTCATGATAATAGGTGTGGTGTCATTGGAGATTTTTTTTTATATTTATATGTGTGTACCTGGTTTTATGTATGTGTACTGTAGGCATGCATGAACACACTGAGGTCAAAAGAGAGATCATATCCACTGAAACTGGAACTACAAAAGTTGTGACTGCTATTTTGCTGCTGTTAACAGAACTCAAATCATCAGCAAAACCACCACTCTAGGCTCAGTTTCAAGTGTATTATAAATATAACTTTAATACTATACTTATAATTAAAATGGCTTTGCAGGTATATTTAATGACATCAAAATAATTCTCTAAATATGCTATGTACAACATAGGTGAATATCATATTACATAGAAGGTATGATAAAAATAATTACATTCAAAACCTATTTGAGTACTCAAAATATATTTACCTGCATCTTATTGAAAGCTTATGATTTAGTTAATGAAAAGGTAGCAGCAGTATTTACCTCTATTTCTTGACTTTAAATCTGTCTAAAGAATTTGTGGTTTTTTGTAAATTATCCCTAAGTATAGTTATAAAACTCTATAACTTCATTTGTTTTTTTATTGAGGTGATTTATTTTTTTGAAAACTAATTTTGCTAGAGAATTATATTTGTGTCCTTTGCTGATACAAGTTTTCTGATATAATAGTAGTGTTTTGAACTATATTCTTATAAGTTCTGTATATTAAAAAATTGTATTGAAAAATGTTCTCTCGTATATATTCACTAATAAGTTCATATTAGCCAAAAAAGTACAGAATACCCGGGATACAACCCACAGAACTCAAGAAGGTTAACAAGCTGAAGAGTCCAAGTGAGGATGCCTCAGTCCCACTTGGGATGGAAAAAGAAAATAATCACAGTGAGCAAAGGGAAGGAGGGACCTTGCTGGAAGAGAGAACAGGGAGGAGAAAGAAGGAACATGATAAGGTATTGAGGGAGGTGGTGACAGATTGGAGCCCTGAGGGACAGCAGAAAGACAGGAAACAGGCAGCCTCAGGAGGTTGGAGGTCAGGGGACCACCTAGAATGTCCCAGAGACCTAGGAGGTGAGAGACTCTCAGGACTCAGAGGGAGGGACCTTAGATGAAATGCCCAACAGTGAGGAGAGGGAACTGATAGAGCCCACCTACAGTAGAAAGAAAGGCCATCAAATGAAGGGATATGGTTACCATTCCACAGTCATAAACTCTAACCTAGAATTGTCCCTGTCTAAAAGAGCTCCAGGGACAAAAATGGAGAAGAGACTGAGGGCAAGGAAGTCCAGTAATCAGCCCAAATTGAAATCCAGCTCAAGGGGAGGCTCCAAGGCCTGATACTATTACTGATGCTATGGTGTGCTAACAGACAAGAAAAGCATGGCTGTCCTTTGAGAGGCTGAACAAGCAGCTGACTGAAACAGATACTTACACCCAACCATTAGACTGAAGTCGGATCCCTGTGATTTAATTAGGGAAAAGCTGGAAGAAGTTGTGGAGGAGGAGTACCCAATAGGAAGACAAGCAGTCTCAACTATCCTAGATCCCTGAGATATCTCAGACACTGAGCCATCAATCAGGCAGCATACACCAACTGTTATGAGGCCCCCAACACATAGACAGCAGAGGACTGTTGTGTCTGTCTTCAGTGAGAGAAAATGCACCTAACCTTCAGTGAATTTGAGACTCTCAAGAGTTGCAAGGTCTGGTGGGGTAAGACAGGGGAGGAGGAAAGGGATAAGGAACTGTCAGCTGTCAGCAGGCAGACCGGGAGGGGGATAGTTTCTGGACTGTAAAAAACAATTATCATCATCATCATCATCATCATCATCATCATCATCATCATCAATGTTCTCTAATTTGAAACATTATGAAACTGGTGAAGTGATATTCTAATTTCTATCATTCTATGGATAAAAGTAGTGTAAATTATGGTGGATGCTGCTTAATTAGCATAAAATGTGGTATCATTAAATATGATAGATTTGGCATGTTGTATTTCTAAAATGCCCTTTGTGGGATGATAATATAAATAGTAAAACATATTAAAACTTGAATTTTTCTTTGGAAGCATTTACAATGCTTAATATCTGTATTCTGCAATAAAATTCTATTAATTGTGTTCCTTGTCAAATGATTCAAGCTGACTTCTTTGAGAATGAGATTGCAAATTTGGTACAGAGAAAAGAAGCAAATAACTAAAACTATAGAAAAAGAATGACAAAATATGGTACTTGAAGAAAGTAACATATTTTAAAATATTCTTTTATTAATTTTCAATGTAAATGTATAACTATATGATAAACTCAAATTACATATGTTGAAATATAAAAGATAATATATAAAATGATTGTATTCAAACACAATGTACTATTTAGGTCTGGTGGTATAATGAAGCATTCATTTCATCATGATGTACTATTTTATGTCTACTTTATTGTATTTCTTGGCAACTTAGCTTCTGGCTTGCAAAATAGATGAAACAAAAGCAATTTGAGGAGGCTCAGAAAATAATAAATTTTTTTGTATAGGAATGCAAATATCCTTATTAATAAAGGTTGATGAAAAGGAAATAATATATCTGCTTCTCAAGATAATAAATGTGCATTCATGGTTATAATATTTATAATAAATATTTATAATAATTATAATGAGTATAATAATTATAATATTTATGGTATTTATAATATTTATGTTATTTATAATATTTATTTTAAATATTTATAATGGTAATTAATGATAAAATAAAACTAGCATTATTAGATTAAGAGAGACAATTACCTCAGTGAAGTATTAAATATTGTAAACTCTAATAAATTAGATCTGTAAATCAATTCATTAAGCTAAATAAAAGTAAAAGAAATGTATTATTCAAATATCTATATTTTTATATTACATATTTATATTATATGTTTGTGTGTCTAGTTAAGAAATTTTAGAAATTCTTTTGTAGGATTTACTTGAGTTCATGAATAGGAAAAAGATGATGTGGGCTTATTACAATTATTGTCATGGAAATTTAATCAGTTTATACATAACAACATTGATTGACTTAAAACAATTAGAATAAATATAATGCTTTCATTTACAAAGTACAGTGAAACAATAGAAATTTCTTTCTATGCTAAAAAAATGGATATTTCTGCACATCTTAGGAAAATCAAGAATGGGGCAAAAAGCAGACACTAATTATTTTTCCTCCCCTGTTGAGAGGTTTATTTTTTTATTATTTGAAACAATTTTGAAATCTGAATTATTTTGTTCATAAACTTCTTCTCCTCCATGTTTGTTCAGATTCCTTTTTTCCTACCCATCCAGCTTTACACTTTCTCACAAAGTACCTCAAAACAAAGAAATAAATCACTACCCAAAATTATTTTCCTCCTCCTCCTCCTTCTCTGCCTCCTCCTCCTCCTCCTTCTTCTTCTCTTCTCTTCCTCCTCTTCATTTTCTCCTATGACTCATGCTCTTCCCTCTTTTCTCCTCATCCTGTGCCCCACTCTTTCGCTTTTTCCCCTTTCCTTTTCCTTCTCCTGCTTCAGCTCCTCCTCTTCTTCTACTTTTTCACCCCTCCTCCTCCTCTTTATCCTGTTCCTATTGCTATTTTTCTCTACTTACTTCATTTACCCATCAAGTACAAGATTACCCCACCTGGGGATCCATCCCATATACAATCACCAAACCCAGACACTACTCTATATGCTAAGAAGTGCTTGCTGACAGGAGCCTGATATAGCTGTATCCTGAGAGCCTTTTTCAGAGCCTGGCAAATACAGAGTTGGATGCTCACAGCCAACCATTAGACTGAGCACAGGGACCCCAATGGTGGAGTTAGAGAAAGGACTGAAGGAGCTGAAGTAGTCTGTAACCCATAGGAAGAACAACGGTATCAACCAAGCAGACCCCCCCCCACGAGCTCACATGGACTAAACCACCAACCAAAAAATATACATGGAGGGACCCATGGCTCCAGCTGATTATGTAGTACAGGATGGCCTTGTCGGGCATCAATGAGAGGGGAGGCCCTTGGTCTTGTGAAGGCTCAATGCCCCAGAGTAAGGGAATGCCAGGGCAGGGAGGTTGGAGGGGGTAGGTGGATGAAGGAGCACCCTTATAGAAACAGGAGAAGGAAACATAGGGTAGAGAGTGTCAGGACGAGAAACTGGGAAAGGGGAAAATAAATAAAATATCCAATGGAGAAAAAAAACCAAACAAACAAAAACCAAATACATTTTAAATGTGTGGCCTTATGGCTGGAAGGGAGGTGACCTATGATGAGCTCCACGTTTATACAAACCTCTTTTTCTTCTAGCCACTATCAATTGCCAATAATGCCTCAGTAAACAGTGAGACTGCTCTCCACTTCCCAAAAGCACAACAGAATTTTCTTTGGTCTGATTTTTCTCAAGTGTTCTTCATGGCATCAACAACCTCTGAGTTTCTATCTGCAAAAGGTCTAATGTGGCCAGATAACACTTATTGTCTTTGAAGTCTACAATATTAAGCTGACTCTTGTTGGCTTATATTTATATGGGTCAATCCTCATCGTAAAGTATTTTTGGCAATTTAATATAATCTAGTTTAAATGTGTATAATCTTTAATAAGGTAATAGAGTCTCTTTTATATATATATGTGTATATATATGCACATTTAATTTGTAATGTATGCATATGAAATTATATATATTTATACATATACATACATACATGTATACACATATGTGTATATATATGTATGTATATATATACATATATGTGCATCCCAAATAGCTAATCTCTGTTGGCCAGTGAGGTCTGTAATGGCCTAAAACACTACAGCAATTGTTGACATTCTTAGTCTTGAGAACTTTATGCTAAGACCATGTTGTTGAAGATAACACATACTTGCGTCATAGAACGTGGAGAAATCATATTGATATTCACCTGAAAACTTCATTCCTCCTGGCTAGACCCCATATTGCTGGAAGTTGTTATGCAGAGCATGCATGACAAAAGTAATCATCAATCTTACCCAGCTGTGACTTATGAGAGCTACAATAATGACCAGCCTAAAATGTCTTTTGTAATGAAAATATAATTAGCTGCCTGTCAGTGGCCTTTAAATATTAACAGTTGAAGGAATTTGATTATTAAGGATGTTCACTCTGTAATTTCTAGGAAATTAAATGCAAATTTCATGTGCATTGTTAACATGATTATTAACACAAATATCCTGAAAAGTTAGAGGAAATGCAGGGAGCTGCCTTTTTCCCCTTATCATTTTGACAGTAAGGTGCAGACCTGATACTTTTGTAGTATCTGCTTCCTTTATAGAGGATTAGTTTTCTTCAATACCACAACATAAACTGCAGAACTAGGGAATTAAATGGACAAATTACTACCTATAATCCTATAATTGCATTAAAGGTTTGCAAATTGACACATTTTTTTAAATGTAAGGAATGTGGTTGAGAATTGTGCTTAATTAATCCAGTCTTCTCATTCATGTCAGACCATTCTTCAGTCATTTATAGTTTAGTGCTTTTTAAAAATCTTCTTTTATCTGATTTTTAAAAATTAATATGTTCATTATTTTAGAATACGATATACTAATGTAATGCACATATGTAATGTTTAAAATATAAAATGGTAAATTCACAACAGTAGAATTTCCTTCTCAAACAGTCATTATGCTTTGCCTTGGCACATTCTTAATATTCTACACTTTTTCCTTTAATATTTGACATAGGTTGTTAATTTACACTATCAAATATGCTATAGAAAGGCAAAAGTAATTATTGCTCTTCTAGCGTGTCTTGGTGACCCTTATTTAATTTCTGTTTAATTTTGTGTTTTTTTTTTTTCAGCTTCCAGGGTCAACAACTTCCTTATATTCTAATTCAGGTTCTTTGCCTCTTTGCCACAGTTTTAACATCATAGTGTGACACCAGCTCTTTTATTTATTTGTTTATTTATTTATTTATTTATTTATTTTTGAGACATGGTTTCTTTGTGTATCTTAGGTAACTTAATATTTGCTCTGTTGACCAGGCTGGTCTAGAACACAGAGATCCTTTGGCTTCTGCCTCCTGAGTGCTAAATTAAAGTCATAAGCCAGCACCGTGGGGCTGTACCATGATCTTCTGATTGCATTTCATCAGGTGATGACTTATCTAAAGCTATACAATTATCAAAGGATGTAATTTTTGGTTGCTAGCTGTATAGTGGTATTTAGTTGACTCATCTGTCAGGTGGCTGATATTTTTCCTATTGATATTCTTTATTTAATGTACCAGCATACTGTGTAGTCAGTAATGTATATGTATTTCCTGGGAAGTGAATTTGCTTCTCCTCACCATGCTATCAATTTTAGACATATATTATATGTCTAAATATATTATATGTCTAAATGATTTAGATCATTTAATATCATTATTTTTTCTTTGCTTTGGATATTTTATTTGTTTACATTTCAGATGTCATCCTCTTTCCCCATATCCCATCCCTAGAAAAACCCCATCAAATCCCCCTACAATACTTTTAGCTTTTATGACATTTTAATTTTTGTTTGTTTGTTTTGTTTTTCAAGACAGGGTTTCTCTGTATAGCCCTGGCTGTCCTGGAACTCACTCTGTAGACCAGGCTGGCTTTGAACTCAGAAATTCACCTTTCTCTGCCTCCCAAGTTCTGGGATTAAAGGTGTGCGCCACCACTGCCCAGCGACATTTTAATAATTTTTAAAGTTCATATTATTTCTAATAATTAATATAACAATATCTTTCTGGTTAGAATGTCAGTTTGCTTTTCATGTTGTCATAATTTTTAAACCACATTTTTTCAAAGAGTCATACTAAATTTGATTTACTGTTACTTTTCCATGGCAGGACCTAAGAGTCAAAGTATCTTTTAATGCAGAAAAGAAAACATAATCTTTTTTATTTTTGCCCAAAAAAATATACCTACAAACCAAAAACTGCATTGTTTATTCTCAAAATGATAGTACTTCTATTATTTGCTAACCCTGTAGTGATATATTCCTACATAATATGTGTATATATTTTAGTTTTCTCTCTTTTTGTTATTTTGTTGTAAAACTCTTCACATTGAATAGTATAATCCATCCTATTATCTTTATCTTATTCATTCACTTTATGAAAATTAATGTTTATTACTTAATACTCCCTGTGTAGCTGCTTCCACTCTCTGAGCTCTGATGTCTCTCAGAATCCTCTAAAAAATGAGTACCTTTTTCATTAGTCAAAAATTTCCATAATATAAAAATAACATATTTTTGTAAAGCATCTTTTGTGACTATCTACTTCAACTAATAGAAAGCTGTTTGTTTTATTTTATTATTTTACTAAACAACAACATGAATAAAAATTTATTGAATAATGTCAGGCATGACTAAGATATTGCATCCTTGTATGCAACCTGCATTGTACTGATGTTATATCAGGATTAAGAAACATTCCAAAACAAAATGTCACACTTTCCCATTCAAATAATATTCATATGTAGTTGATATTTTAAAGATATATTTATAAATTAATTTAAACAATCCAATGCTTACTTGATATTTAATATGGAAAATCACACATGATTCTTAAGTATGAGAGCTATAGTTTATTGTTTGTTTAGTAATACAGCTTTTTTTCACATGCATGAATAAATATAATTTTAATGTATGTAGAATATTTGTGTGCATGTGTAAAATTGAACTAATAGTAAATTATGTAATTATCTACACATTTCTTTTGAAATAGGTTTTTTGAAACAGCAAGAGATCAAGATATAAATATTGAACAGAGACTGAATGACTAAATCTTTGATTCAGATACATTATTTGAAATCACAGCTTTTCTTTTTGTGTGTTCTGTATGTTCTTAAAATTATTTGTGTTTTCATCCATCTTTTATAAGCTCATGATTATACTCACCAGCGACTTGGCACCCTGTTTTCTGACAAAGATTAAATCTATTCTGAATAGAGGATCCTGTCACTGAGTGTGCACTGTGCATTTGGTATTCGTGTTGCAACAGAAAGCAATCGTTTTTTTTTTTTTCTAAACAATATTAATAAAAGTGTTCTGGAAAACATTCAATGCAGTCATTTATGAAGGTTATTACCTTGCAATGGTGTTCATCACTGCCTGCAGAATCAACTGTCAGAGACTCAAGTGGGCTCATAGTATCAGGGAGCCTGTATAGATTTGATCTACATTCTGTATGTATATGTTATGGTTATATAGCTCATTGTTCTTGTGAGATTCCCAACAGTGAGAGCAGGGACTGTCTCTAACTATTTTGCCTGCCTCTGGAGCTGTTATTCTCCTATTTGGTTGCATTTCCCAGCCTTGATGTGAGATTATAGTCTTGTCTTATTGTAACTTTCTATGCTGTATTTGGTTAATATGCCTGGGAGGCCTGCTCTGTTCTGAAGGGAGGAGAGAAGAGAGGAGGATGATGGATCAGGGAAAATGAAAGGTGGGGAGGCAGAGACTGGGGCTGAGTAAAAAAGGAAAAATTTCAGTCAGAATGTAATATGAAAGAAGAATAAATAAATGGAATAAAAATAAGTTGTTCATAGCCTGGCAGTGATGGCGCACGCCTTTAATCCCAGCACTTGGGAGTCAGAGACAGGCAGATTTCTGAGTTCGAGGTCAGCCTGGTCTACAGAGTTAGTTCCAGAACAGCCAGGGCTACACAGAGAAACCCTGTCTTGAAAAATAAAAACAAAAACAAAAACAAAACCAAAAAAGTTGTTCATGTCTAAAAGTCCTTCCAAACCAAAGTAGCTATTCCCAGTTAATTTAGTTATGAATGTTATGACATGTTAAAACTCTCTAACTTGAGCTTTTTCTGTTCTATCTCTCTTTTATTTCTTTAATGAATCTCCTTTTAGCCAATTTGAATAATGAAAATGTTAAACAACATATATTTGTCATGAGTTTAATAGAAAAAGCACATAGCTGGGGGTGTCTTGGGAGAAAGGCAGCTTGTACTGCCAGCAAAGCAGCCAGAAGGCACATTTAAAAAAATTTTCCCAAACCTTTTGCATTTGACAAGTAAAGAATGCCTGCTGTTTCATATCTGTCCAAAGGAAATGTGGTCCACTTTTATTTACTCTTTCCCATAGCTCTCTAAACACCTTAGCAATAACAATTTTCTCGTCTTCATTCCCTGCCTGAGTCAGCCATCAATATCTATGTTTTGCTCTCCCTGGCTTCAGAGGACAGATGTCCTTGATTTAAGTAGACTGGTGCTGATTCCTGGTATCAAAGGCTATTCCACCATCTATCGCCTTCAAAGACAATTCAAAGTAACCTTTCATCCTCCTTCCTTGTGGACCATCATTACAGAAACGTGCATTTTTAATGCTATAGCCCTGCTGACCAACACATCTGAACGCACAGGAAGAAGTGTATGCAAAACTCTCTCCAACTGTTTTTCTCACTGTGTGATGAAACTGAGATCCAGCACAGAAAGTTACTGTGTTTTGATGTCTCCGTTTGGATTGGAGCTTTGTTGTTTGGACACCAGAAAAAGAAAAACCAAGGGAAAATTGTTAGTTTACAAACTTGGATAACACTGTGCTTTTAAGTAGAAAATGGTAAGTGGTGGAAATATTGTAAGTCAGTAAACAGTGTTTTTTAATGCTTTGTTTATTTCCTAAGGATTTATATATGATGTTGGGTCCAACTTAATGCTATTTGGGATCTTTTTATATGTATACTTAAATGAGAAATTAATTGAATATTACACAATTAAAGAACAAATATATTAATTTACAGAAGTATAGTCAAATCTGTTCCCAGGAATATCTTTCAAACTATCACACACAGAGACACACAGACACACAGACACACAGACACAGACACAGACACAGACACACACACACACACACACACACACACACACACAGAGAGAGAGAGACACACACACACACATGAGATAGAGAGATTAGTTACAATAGATAATTAGCTATATTGTTTCTTTATATTTAACAACAAATCAGAATCATTTATTTCAAGAAAATATTACAGATTTTGCAACTTGACATTATTGTCAAAAACAGGTCCTTAGAATATACAGACAATAGAAGTAAAAGCCCCCTAAAGAGTTTAGAGTCCTGTAATTAGCAATAATAGTATTAGTCAAAGAACGCCTTAAAATGAGCACATAATTTTCTAAATATATACATCTAAGTCACAATAATCTTTTAATGTAACTACTGTACAAAACACAGTTATTTTACTGATGTTAAATGTTACTCAGTCATTTTACTGATGAATGACATTAAAAAGTTCCACAGTGAGGACAAAGCAAAGCTGCACAACACACAACAGTGTGTATGACTCTGCTTCACATTATGTAGGCTTTTCTTCTTAATGTAAGCCTACTGTCTTCAGACACCATGTTACTTACTTACCAATAGTGAGTTAAAGAATGAAAAGTTTCTACTTTACTGGAAAAATTGTTACATTAGGACACTGCAGAATTGTGTGAACTCTGAGTTAATCTTCTAAGATATACTCCATCTGCCGGTTGAAGATAAGGTATGTATTATCCCCCATAGCACAGGCTAGTAGATACCACTTGTTGTCATTTTTTCCATCAACCCTCATTGGAACATCATAGTCAACACTGCAAGAATCCTATTTCAAAATACAGGTGGCATACATTTTAGACCCATTCAAGTCGCTTAACAAACTTATAAACATGTCTCACATGTATTGATAAGCAATATCATTTACCAAAATAGTTGCAAGAGTTCAAATTGAACCATCTTTAAAAATGTTAATTTATGGTGACTGTCACTGAAAAGAAAAAGAAAAAAAAACATATTGTGAACTTTGTAAATGTGTACGTCATCTGGTATAATAAAATAATAAAAGCGAATTAGAAAGAATAGAGCTTTAATAAAAGATTAATCCCCTAATCATAACCTGAAGAAACAAATAATAAAATACATTGTAGTCAAAAGAAACAGGAGAAATTAAGTAAAATAATAAAGATAATTCAATTACATAATATTTAGAGAGTAAACTAGAGTATCTGTCTAATTAAATACGATTTAGCAGCAATGGTTGGTTATGTATTTCAAATATAATCACTGAGAGCCATAAAAAGCTATTTTGTGTGAAATGTTTCTTAAGGACAAATATTTTACTTTTATGATTGTTCATAGAAGATTCTTTCTAAATGTTTCCAGGATGAAACAATTTTAAAAACAAATATGTATAGACTATATTAATTGATCATATTGGTTTTGATTGATGTAAGACTTTGTGACATGTCTCTTGTATTTTTTGAAATATGTAAATTTTATATTTAAATCCACACATCCAATTATATACATGTTAGTTCATTAGACATTAAATACCTTGATTCTTGTTTTTTTTCTCATTTTACTTTGATATAACTTAATTTATTTTTAGTATTCAGAACTGTGAATATTATGTTCATTTTGCTTTTTTAATATTTTTTATGGTTTTTGCCAACTTAGTAAGTTGAATAATGAACGTCAAAGTCTTTCAAACCCCACCATTTCTCTTTATCTTCTACCACCACCCTTTTGTTCTCTATGAGTATCTATCCTGCTTTTATGAGGTCATTCTATGGCATGGTCCACTGAATTTAATTAGACTTACTCGACCAAGTCTGATATTATTCACTGGAGAGAGGGCTGTGTTAAGTTTGATGCTGTAGTATGTGGTAGTTATGCAGAACCCCATGACTGCCAACATACTAAGGATCACTGATGGCAAAATCCTTAACTTTTTCTTGAACCTCTCCAAGGCTCAGGGAACATTTTGAGAAAGAGGGCATAATGAATATAAGAGGTGAAGCTGGGTGAATGTGAAGCAAAAGATATTCTCTGGACATGACAAAGCAGTAGCACACATGAACTCAGTGTATCTGACTTCATGGGCATAAGACTGGGCCCATCAGCATGCCATTATAGCTTTTTATATATTTTTATCTCCCTTCAAAGGAAAGTGAAATTTTACCATAACTTTAATTTGTGACTTGGATGCTTTAAGCCATACATTCCCAAATACCAAAAGAAAAAAAATGTTGATATCTAAAAAATCAAAGGTGACACTTGATTTGTATCATATGTAAGGGTTATTATAGGAATAGAATGTGAAATATGATTTTTGTTGATTTAAAGGGCAAATGATCACAGACATAATGGGTTTCAATAAGTCTAGTATAGTTCTTTGCTCACCACTGAAACAAACTAACAGGTAAGAGTTGACTATTGGGGTAATATCAATATTGATAGATAACTACATCACCAGCATTTTGGCACACAGGATCAATATTGTACCTGTTTTGGCTCAGAAAGTTTTACAACCTTTATATATATATATATATTTATATATATATATATATATATATAAATGAATATATCAATATATTCATTAGATATAATTAATATATTGATATATTCATTATCAATAATTAATATATAATATATAATGTATTATATATTTAATAATTAATATATTATATATTGGTACACACATATATATTAATATATATATAATATTAATATATATATTATGTTTCAGTTCAAATTAAGCAACAATTATTAAATGGATGTGGCATGAATACCATGTTATGAAAACCCAGTGGTAGATGGCCTTGTTGGGCATCACTGGGGGAGGACTTTGGTCCTGTGAAGGCTGGTTGCCTCAGTGTGGGGGAATTTGAGGGCTGGAAGGTGGGAGTGGGTAGATGTGGGGGAGCATACCCTCATAGAAGTATGAGGATGGATAATGGGATAAGAGGTTTCTGGGGGTGGGAATGCGGAAAGGGAATAACATCCAAAATGTAGATAAAGTATCCAATAATTAAAAAAAAAAGAACAACAAACAAAAACAGACAATATAACTGGCTATTGCAATCGAGCATTTTTTACTTTTTGGCATCAATTTAATATTACCCATATTATTAGGATTCCTTATAATTGTCAAGAAGAAGAAACTGTGGAAGGGGCCCATGGAACTTTAATACAATTATCTTCATGAAATAAAGGAAGGGGCAGTATACCCCTATAACAAACTTAAAAAGTCATGTTCTTTGTATTTTAAATTTTTTTAAATAATTGAATGCCAAAAAACTTTCTGCTGAATGTCTATGGCACTCTACAACTAGGCATACTTATGCATAGGTGAAAGGGAAGGATCCACTCACTGGCATATGGTATGATCCCATCAGGTACTTGATATGGGGAAGAGGGCATGTTTGTGTTTTTTCTGCATGATGCTGAAGGAGCATGGTGGCTGCCAGAGTGATTGTTATGAGATGTTGATGCCAGTATAAAGAATGATGCTGTCCTGTGAGCTTGCTGAGTTTCCTGACAATAGTGACTGGGGTGTATCAAGATAGTTGATACTTCCTATGTGGCTGCAATCCCTTCACTCTTTAGTCCTTCCCCTAGATTTTCCATATGAATCTTTAGACATGTGACTGAATACTTATCAAAGTTAGGAAACCAGCAAGGCACCATGTAAGTAGCTTTAAATTTCTTTTTTCTTCTTTTTTTTTTTATTTGTTATTTTATTTATTTACATTTCAAATGTTATTCTCCGTCCCAGTTTCCCCTCCACAAACCCCCTATTGTCTCCCTGTTTTCCTGCTTCTATGAGGGTGCTCCCCCACTCATCCATCTACTCCCACCTCAGCATCCTAGCATTCCCCTATACTGGGTCATCGAACCTCCACAGGAACAAGGGACTCTCCTTCCATTGATGCCAGATAAGGCAATCCTCTGCTACCTATGAAACTGGGTCATTCCGTGTGTACTCTTTGGTTGGTAGTTTAGTCCCTCGGAGCTTTGGTGGGGAAGGGAGTACTGGTTAGTTGATATTGTTGTTCTTATTATGGGGTTGTAAACCCCTTCAGCTACTTCTCTATTGGGGACCTTGTGCTCGATCTGATGATTAGCTGTGTACATCCACATCAGTTTTGGCCAGGCACCTGAATAGCCTCTCAAAGGACAGCTAACTGTACCAGGCTGCTGTCAGCAAGAGCTTCTTGGTATCAGCAGTAGTGTCTGAGTTTGGTGTCTGCAGATGGGATGTATCACCAGGTGGGCCAGGCTCTGGATTTCCTTTCCTTCAGTCTCTGCTCCACTCATTGTTCTTGCATTTTATTTTGATGTGGGCAATTACATTTTATTTGCACAACCTGCAGTTTCCTTTCATAGAGGGAACCATTAATTTTATTTTACTACCCAGAAAGATAATGATTTACTTCATAATAGTGCTTTTCCTCTTTTTTTATTTTTTGTATAGGTTTGTTTTGATGTTTTAACTTTATTTTCTAGTGTTGTTCTGTAATGTATATACATATGTATACATATGTATATCAAAAAAACCTACTTCATAATCATTCCTGGTAAGAGAATTTCTTCCAGTCTCAGCACCCCTTAGTTGCTTATAGAATATCATGTAGGGCTGTTGCCTCCTGGCCTTCCCTAGTTCAGTTTGGCCTCATGTTTTCACAATATTATTGGTGAGAGTTTGGGTGTTTGCATGTGAGAGCATGAATGCGTGTATGTGTGTGTGTGTGTGTGTGTGTGTGTGTGTGTGTGTGTGCGGGCACGTGCGAGCACATGTGTGTTTGTCTCTGTGTGTCTTTTTGTCGTCCTGATATTACTAAGACAGAGTCTCACAGAGAAATTCTGATTCTCAGGTTCTTACAATCTTCCTATACCTTCTTTACTATGAGATCTGAAACTTCTGTATGGGAGTTTTGATTTGAATGCATGCATTGGAACTGGGCCCTACAACTTGGTGTTTTGATTAACTGCATTATCTTATATCATCTACATATGTGATTAAGAGAATTTTTCTTGATAAGTTGTAAAGACTACAACTATCTGTGGTCATAAGGACAAATAATGAATGTAGTACTTAGGGATTATGCTGGTTTAGTGAAGTGGTTGCAGGTTCTCCTTCAAGAGCTATGACTTCACTAAATCTGGTTAGTTGGAGAGATTTCCAGTCCCAAATTCAATGACCCTCTTATTAAGATGGTCTTAATTGTGATTAGAGTACTATTGGTAATTGTCAAGGTATATGTGTTACAACTGCATCTTTAAGGTATCATATATTCCATATTATTGTTGTAGTTCAACGACATCATAGGTGGACTGTTGTTTCCCTCTTTTAAAAGCTTTACTTGAAAACTTCTGGTACTATGAAAATTCTCTAGGAGGAGTCATTTAGGTCATCACCAATTTAGGTACCTCTGGGCCCTGTATCTGATATACAAGGTAGTACCTTTCACCTCTAGAGATCAATTAATGGCAATAGTTTGTACAATTTTATTGACTAAGGCAAACAATTAAAAATAGAGCTTCTGAGATCTGTTATGGGTTCATTCATTTGTTAGATTATCTGTGGTTCTTAGAAAAGGCATAGTCATTTTAAATAAGCAAATTTTATGTAATATGTATTTAATATAGTTATTTACTATATAATAAATGAATATATCCACATTTATAGGAATCCACACATGCAAATTCTATATATATATATATATATATATATATATATATATATAATATATATATAATATATATATATTACACTTTCCATTTTAGAAATTAAATCAAAATTATTCTAATAGTTCTAATAGTCTTAATATTGTAAATTTTATATATAGTATTAATTTGAATATGCTATTGCCTGAGAGATACTGTGAGAGATCTAAACTTTAGTCCCATTCAAAAGGACGGGCCATAGACTTGTTCCCTTTTCTATGAAAAACATATATATTTCTTAATCTATCATAGGAACAGGAGAAAACTGGTTTCTCAGGGCAAAATTTTAAAAGGTGATCAATAAAAATAAAACACGCAGCCTCAAAAACCAAAACGTGCCCCTTAATAAACTTCTTAGATAAAGAAACATAACTTACTATACTGACAGAAGTACTCAACAGTAGCATCCCTTACATATGCTTCTTGAAGCATCACAAAATCTGTGTATTTTCTTTGCCTGTTTTGTTTTCATTCCTTTGGGTAGTTGGTTTCATGTCCTTAAGTAGTCATGAATTGATTGACAAATTGAAAAAAAATCATGCTGTGTTGGATCGATTTTAGAATTTTGAACTTCAGACTTAATACAGCTAAAACTATTCTCTGCCTAATCCTTCTCCATGTATATCTCATTATGGTCCCAAAGTCGTCAGTGTTTAATATAGATAAGTGTAAAAAGGAAGAGTAGTTATTGATGTGTTATTTACTGCAACAAGATACACATTGTTTTAGTCATTATATTTATCCTTCCTAAGCAGTAAGACATTGCCAAAGTCTTGAGGACTGAATGATTATTCTTGCAAGTGAGAATATTTTATAGGGGGCAAATAATTTGTTTCCAACAGCATATTATATTGTCTCCATGACAGTTAAATCTAAGGACTTCAGCAAAACTGTATATCCCAAGTGGTATTTAGCACCTATATCTTTACAGCTAATATCAACTTGTAAAAAGAACACATACAACAGTTGGTTTTTTGGATTGAGTTACCTTACTCAGTATTAACTATTTTTTTCTAATTCTATCAATTTACCTGAGATTTTCATAGTTTAATTTATTTTAAGACCTGAATAGCCTTCCAAGTATAATTTTACCCCATTTTAGTTTATATAATGGACACACTGGTTTTTTCCAGTTTCTAGCTATTATCAACAGAGCAAATGAATATGGAGGAGCAAATATTTTTTGTAGCATGGTACAGAGACTTTTGAGATTATGCCTAAGAGTAGTATACATGGCTTTGAAGTAATCTATGTTCAGTTCTTTGAGGAATATCAGGAGAAAAACTCATCTAAGAGGCAATGAGTTGGCAGAAAGAGGTATTCCAAGGAAGAGAAAATAGAATATGAGTTCAAAATGCATTATGGAAATTTATAACAAGAAATTTATATAAGAGAAGGTGCTATTTAATACTAGAGGTGAGAACATAAAAAGGTATCACAAACACTAAAGATGTTTGACAAGGAGTGTGGAAACCTAGTGGTGTAGAAGATCCTTAAATAGAAACATATATTAAAAGATTTTAAATAGTACCATCATAAATGGGGAAGTAATAGTCAATAAGACATAATACAATAACAAATGATGATCTCAGTACAAGGAATACATTAGATCTTTTTCAGTTGTTGGCCAAAGGCTTCTATATACCTCCAAGACATTTTCAAAGCCATTTGTCAATCTATGCAACACTAATACCATATTGCTGAAGAAATCACATGCTTAGCAGTCAAAATTGGAAATATTAAAATTCATCCTCTATTGAATAGCATCCATGATGATGAAAGGTACTAACCATGTTACAAGAGAAGAAAAGTAATTATTAGTCTTGCCTAGATGCAAACCATGACAGCTTAGTGATCTGACTATATCCAGTGTCAAAATAAATAATAGCAAACATGTTGTGACAGTAACCAATGTCTTTTTAATTTGGTATTTAAAGCTTACTTAATGATATGAAGTCATGTATACCACTCTTGATAAAGACTAAGACCAGAAAAGAAAAACTGTATACAACATTACCCTCAACCAAAATCTACTTACTGTTGATTGCTGTTGAAAACAAATTGTTTTTCTTTAATGAAATGATACTAAGTACATTAACCATATTTCTGTTCAAGTCTCATGCCCAGGAGTAGTTATTCAACATACAATAAAATTCATTTTGTGCATTTAAACAAATTTTTTTTTGAAATTTAATTTTAGAGAGAGAGACCACGTGAACATGAATATTTAAATAGGAGAAAAGATCTGGGAGGATTTGGGAAGGCAAGATTATATAATCAAAATATATTGCATAAAATACTTAAAATAAATCTATGTGTAGATCTAAGAGTCCAAGAGAAGCTGTGATATTAAGTGTTCAGTGGGCTGTATTTATACATAAACATTACTGAGGTGTTATTTGCATTTTGTAATATCTTAACTGAATTTTTATCATGAATATGTACAAAAATAAAATAGTATAAGAAGACTGTATGTGCCCTTATCTACTATTTCATCATAATTTTCACATATCTTTGTGCTTTATCTAAATTAAAAATGATGCTTTCTGTTGTAACTCAACATATCAACCATAGGAAACACTCCTATTGCTTGGAGCATGAATGCTGGTCTGCAGCAAGCTCAGAATGCCAAAGTACATATAGTATTGAAAATCAGTCACCAAGTGCCCCAAGAATTTCTCAGAGGTAAATTTCAATTTTAGCTCTTCATGATAATTTTAAGCAGAAGAAAATTGCTATTATAAACAGTGTGAGACAAATAATGTCTTAGACATTGAAAAAAAAATATATATCCCTATCTTAGTCTGTAGGTCCTCTAATACAGACTTAGGAGTTTTAATATTTCTATAAGAATGTCCTCCAAATATTTTATTTGGTAAATTTCCTCTGACACATATACCATATTTTTATTTAAACAATCACATATCATTATTATGTATCTGTGAATAACAGAAATGCAAAAGTTTACAATTAAATTCCACCAAAATACTTGGCTAGACATTTAACTATCCTGTAAAGTGGGCAGAAAGCCTAGTTAAAAAGCAAAATTGGAAGGAAGAAAGCACAAAAGGCTGAAGATTCCAATTGCTGATATCAATCAATGAAACAGAATTTGGAATTTGAGTATGGTCAGATAATTTTCTAAGCGAATCAAAAGCCAATATTATGTAAACAGTGTAAATGGAATAGACTTTTATAAACACAAACAAATAAACATACTTTTTTTTTGTAATTTTCATACACATGTACAATCATGTCCGCAGACACACAAACCCTTCCTAACTACATGTCTCATGTTGGTATGACATACAATACAAATGAAACTTTTTATACACAAACATATATATATGACAGTTGACTATGACAGAGGCAGCTGGATACCTGGTCCAGCAGGCATTGAACCCTGGAGACCCTCAGGGATGGTAGGAGTTTGATTTTGATCTTGCTCCTGGGTATGTATGTGTGTGTATATATATATATATATATATATATATATATATATATATATATGTGTGTGTGTGTGTGTGTGTGTGTGCATGTTTATGCATTTATGTCTGCCGTGTGTCTGTGTAACAGAAACATACAATTGAGATGGTAAAATTTAAAAATCCATTTGAAAAGATATTGATATTTGTACTTAAAATAGACTTTTATGTGTAAAAAAAATTTTGACTAGAATTTAAAAATATTGCTAATAGAACTTACATAAATCAAATACATACAAATGCACACATATATACTTCATGTATATACTATACATTTAGTGAATAAATTACAGTTTAATATGTTTAATTACAAATATGTGAATTAATATGTGATTAAAAGCTTTGAAGAGAGGATATAGAGAGGAAATGAATCCAATTAGGAAAAGAGGTCAAAAGAAAGGCCACCTGTTAGAATTCCATGACAGCAGGCAATTCTAAACTTTAAGAGACACTTTATATGAAATTTAAATTTCAGACAGGTATTTCTAGTAGTTATATAGGCACATAAACAATGTTATATGCATTCTATTAAGAATAATGGAGAAAAAAAATAAAGTGCTTATATTAGAATAAAATATTAGATATTAAAACCACTACTGAATTTATAAACTCTCAGCAAATTAAAAGTAAATAGAAAATTCTCAAATTATCAGTGAAATTTCTCAAAATAAGACATCTACTATGATATTAAATTGATTTTTTATTGTAAAATATTGAATATTTTCATGCAAAGAACAAATCAATATTATTAATTTTCATTATGGTTCTCATCAATACTGTAGATCCTAGCTATGATAAGCAATATCAATAAAATTCATAAAGCACAAGACAAAAATAATATGACAATATATATTCATAGCCAGTGTGATCTACAAAATGAGTGACAAGATTTAAAACAAATGAGAAGAGAAATAAGAGAAGCAGCAGAGTCCATGGTATAGATGAGAAGTATATCAAGTATACATTATTATATATCAAGTATATATTATCGCATATACTTGAACAAACATCACTTAAAAATGAAAAGATTTAAAAATTTAATTGAAGAAGCATTGGCAATTCTAATAAAAACAGATACACATGACATTCAACAAAAATATAAAACATAAAACTCTCACAAATCAAATAAAAAGATAAATGTGTGAATTAAAATTCGTATATTCAAATTTTTAAGAATCTTTATACAAACAGTGAATTCTCAATTATAATTGAGACATGGATTATGTTTTATTGAAAACTGACTAGTTAAACTAGACTTAAAAGAAATGTAAATACCCAAAAGTTTTAGCACAAAATTAAAGGCTAAACATATCCTTTTCTTTACTTTTGTAAAAATGTAAATGTACCTGTTACTCCAGTAAGTTCACTTATTTCAAATGACTTTCAAAAGTGTCCAGGAGATACTTATTGGCTAAGATCTTATTTTAAGCTCTTCACAAAAGAATTTATGTCTCTGTTTAATATTCTCAAGAGAGATGCAAATCCTAATTTCCATCAACAATTAATTGACAAAAAAGGAGTAATTTTATAGAAAGTAAAAGCTATCATTAATCGATATATTATATAGATTAATTAATTGCTGGATGTTTTATAGTAGTTCTTTGATAAAAAAGATTACTAATAAAGATTTATATTTTTTAAATAGTATCTTCATGACTCTCTGAGGGTGTAAGGAGCAGCTGTTGGCTCTTCTGCCCTGATTTTACAAGAACTCTGAAAAATTGTCTTTAAAAACAAAAGAGGGGGAAACTGTACCCCCAGAATGAGTTTCCCAAAATACTCTCCATCATGCCTTGTTCACTTTTAACTTTTTAAAACTGAAAGCTCATGGCAAATCTGCAGCTGACTGCCTCTGGCATCGCTGAGACCTATAACAACTATGCCACAGCTATGTGTAAGTACCATCTTACTCTTAAATGGAATGGAAAGGACCCAGTTCTCATATGGGGCCGAGGATTGATATGCATGTTTGATACCATAGAAGGCACAGCTAAATGGCCCCCCAAAAGATTAATGAAATAAATAGATACCCCTCTCAAAACCAGGCACAATTATAAATAAGATGGATAAAAATTGACATCCAGGAAAGATAAATCTCCCTGACAATTCCCTTCTTTTTCCTTTCCAGATAAAAATGAATCACCCATGATGTCTACTGTTAGGAGTTCTAATCCTGATGCTGGCCTCCGGACTTATTACTACTAAGATTTTTGATGGGCCTTTGACAAGGATATCAAACAGCTAGAGACTGACATCACTAATCTGAAGAAATCCCTCATTTCGCTGTCTGAAGTGATCTCCAAAAATTGCAAAAGACTTTATTGGACTTGATTTTCTCTTTTACAATAGAAAGGACTGTGTACAGCTCTAGACTGTGTACATCCCTTAAAGAAGAATGTTGCTTTTACATAGACAAAACAGGGATGGTAAAAGAGAGCATGAAAAAGGTCAGAAAAGGTCTTGAGAAAACACAGAAGGAAAAAGAGAAAGATGAGAACTGGTACAAGAATTGGTTTTCAACCTCTCCGTGATTGTCAACCCTACTTCCTTCCATATAGGGACCATTAATTGGGTTATTTTTGCTTATTTCTTTTGGTCCCTGGGCCTTAAGTAGGCTGACTAACTTTGTGAAACAAAAGATAGATAATCTGATAGCAAAATCTAGTTGGATACATTATCATAAGTTAGCTATGGAGGACCACTAGACTCAAGAAGAGGTAGTTACACTATCCAGGGTGTTCCCAAATCCCATCTCCACCCATCCTAAAAGAGGGGACTTCTGATCCTAGACCAAGCAGGGAGGGGCCACTCACAACCCCCCTCTGACTGGAGATCTGAATTCTTGCTTAGGCTGCAAGGCTAAGCACTGCAAGGGAATATAAATACAAATTAAAAATATGTTTCTGGGTTCCCTGAGGGACAAGCCTGACTGCATAGGGGTTGATGTCAAAAGTATCCCCACTCCAGGAAAAAGACATCAGGATGGGTATGGCCCTCATGCCTCACTGGACAACAGGAGGACCAGAGGCATTACAAGGTCCCCTTTAATTACTGAAGGTCAGGCCTCTATCCTTGGCAAGATTAGAATCACTATGGCCCTTTTATACTTAGAGAAGGGAGGAGATATCAGGGGCAGCCCTGCTTATACACTGAATGTCTAAAATCAGACATAAGCCTAAAATCAGCAACAGGCCTGACGTACATGCCAGCAAACACAAAGTCTTGGGTTTTTTTTTTTTTTTTGAAAAAACCACAGAAACAGATGACTATAAGCTATTGTAAACATGCAGTTTTTGTGGAAATTTACCAGCCTGAGTAGTCATAGACCTTGTAAATAGGCAGCCTTGGCAGATAAATTAGATAAGGACAAGTGAATCATAAGCAGAGTCATAGTGACCTGTTCCATGAACCTTTACCCAGCTGATACCCTGTTCTGAAAGATATCTGTACTCCCCCTGAACACCTATGCTCCTGTGTCATCCTCTTCCCCACAGCTGGCACTTTTGTGTTTAAAACCCCTATGTTAAAAAGTAAAAAATATGATTTGATACTTAAAAAGAGAGAGAGAGAGAAATAAAAAATTACAAAACAATGTAAATGTAGACCAACAGACTTCTAAATTTGAGAACATTTGTTGAACCAAATTGAATTTTGCTAAAAGATTCTAAACAAGAACACATTAATAGAATATATGTATATATTTGTGGTTTTTTTTGTTTTTGTTTTTTTTTTTTTTTGAGACAGGGTTTCTGTGTAGTCCTGGCTGTCCTGGAAACCACTCTGTAGACTAGGCTGGCCTCAAACTCAGAAATCCACCTGCCTCTGCCTCCCAAGTACTGGGAATAAAGGCATGCGCCACCACTGCCCAGCATTAGAAAATATTTTTAAGATAACTGAACATGCAAAAACACAAAGTAAATGTTAATGATATCTAATCACAAGCCATTCATTATCATTGAGCTTGCACAGTGATTCATCATGGAAAATAGGAACCTCTCAGTTCTTTGAACAAAAGAACCAACGAGGACAAAAATGTATAGCAAAACAGAAGGATCATAAAATAGAAAAACATTTTATATAAAATAAATAATGAATATACTAACTATAACTACCTAGCTAGGTGTACATGCTTTGTTTATGTGATTATTTAATATATCTGAAAACATCTAGACTATTTATCTAAAAACTTTCAGAAGTTAAATGATTTAATGTTATATTAGAGTAAATAGTACTTTTGATTTTTACATGGGAGGCAGATAACAGTAAACACCTGAGCATTATGCAACATCCTTAATATCACAAAACAGAAATGAAAATGTATCTGCCTCACAAAATGACTAAAAATACAAATTTGAAATTTCCAGGAAATATGCCTTTCCAAGATTGCTGAAAAAAGTATACTACAATGTTGGAGAGATTACTAATTTCATGTCATCTAGATATCTGGCTGTCAAATAACTACTATCATATTCAAAATTACCAGCATCATCAAATGAAACTGTTTTCAAGTAGATACCACTATTGCCATGCATTGAGTAGTTGTAGTTATAAAAGCTTCGATCTGGAAATCTCATCTACAAAAGATCAGATAAGAATAATTACAGGTCATTCACATATAAAACTATAATCAGATAAAAGAGTTTACATCATATGCATGTATTTGAAACTCAAGAAAAGGTAAAACTAACCTTAGAAAGTACACACAGGAAAAAACCATCAACACAGACATGATTTTCTTTATGGTGAAACTGACTTTTAAATGTGTTATAATTAAATTTTAATCTATAAAATTAAAGAAACCTTATAATTCAGAGAAATATCACTTACAGTGAACTATCAAATACTAAAGAAGGAAGAGTGGAGTACTACAAGAACTTCAGCAAAGATTGTAAAGTTGTAGTAATAAATTGGGCACTTAAACTCCAAGTATTTTATAATAAATTATATTGACAAACAGAAAGTCTGTGTTACTCTACACTCAGAAACCTTTGTAGGCACATTGCTAAAGAGATAATAAAATGCAGCAACAGAATTAAGGTGTCATTGTGAGCCTTGTTACAGGATGCTCTGAGAATGCCATTACTTTCATGATATTACTGAACAAAGTTAACAAAGTTAACAAAGTTACCTAAATCTCTCCAAACTAATCAAATGAATCAACAGGGAACAAGAACTGTGAAGTGTTCCAGGAAATAGTTCTAGTGTGCTCCAGAAACAGTCACTATGTAAGTTTTAAATAATTGATACAGATAAAACCAAACAACTACAAATCAACAATAAATAAATAAGTAAATAAATAGAAAGATAGAAGGAAAGAAAGAAAGAAAGAAAGAAAGAAGGAAAGGAAGAAAGAAAGAGAAAAGGAAAGAAAGAAGAAAGACACTGATAAGAAATTGAATCTATGACTAAAGAATAGGATGACTAATTTACTGTATTGTGCTGTTTTATGGCATTTTAATATCGGCTATGATTTTTTTCTTTACTATTCAATAAGTTGTGTGAGAATGCCCTCGATTATTCTGGGAAAAAAATGGGCAGAAAAATAATGGCCTTATGTAAACAAAATGTATTTAACTTTCTTTTATTTAAAGTCATATATGTTTGTATCAAAATACGTTTGTGTAGACTAATAAAGGCAAAAGGAGAAAAATTAAGAGTATACAAATCTGAACTAGAAGTATAGGGTAATTCTGTGTAAGGATTATTCAAGTTTTTCTCTCATTTCAGTTTTAAATGGAAAGTGTTAAAATACGTGTAAGAAAATGTTTAAGATGAAATTCTGGAGTGAAGCTGGAAGCTGTGAATAAACTTACAAAGTTGCAACGTCAAAGTAATGTCTAATTTTTAAATGTAATAAATTTCCACAGTTGTTCCTTGAATTCGATTTCAGTCTGTTTGGATAGATTTCTTGTGCATTTCATGTGTTTTATGCATCATGCACATTAAGAAGGATATAATAAAATATTTTGTTTACTAAAGTAATATGATATTATAAAAAGCTCAGTAAAATGAAAGAAAAACCTTAAAAAGGGAAAAATAAAGTAAATGATTGCCTCATTTCAAACCAATAACTATTGAGGACCCTAATATTCTACCTAACGATAGGACTGGAACCCCACTATTGAATGTCAAAGATCTCAGGCATTGTTTTCTAGGACCAGAATAGCTTCCCAGTGACATACTGTTGCAGATTCCAATGCAAACACATTTCTTTTGGCTTTCATTTGTGTCTGGTTTCCAAATTCTGTGTTGTATAGATTATAGAGCTCCTGGGATTCAGGCTGCCTCTGGGATCCTGAAATCCTATGATCCTGGGCATGTTAGAATTCCTGGGGGTCCAGTTTCCTCTATCTATCTATATCTAATCTAATCTAATCTAATCTAATCTAATCTAATATAATATAATATAATATAACCTAATCTCCTGCACTACCACAATACCATATGACAATTCAGAGCTTTTAACACTTGTGATACCAATAGAATTTGGCTTTAAATGACTAATTAGCTAGCTGATTTGTGCCCAAGAAGACACCAAATCTTGATCCATCCTAGAGGATACACTGCACTCTGAGCAACAGGTAATAACCCTCCCCCACAACCCAGAGCCCCAGAACTGCAGCTGGGAGCCTGGTGCACTCAGGACCCATCACCTACCCAAACCCCACCCTCTTCAATGCCACTCCCCTTCTACCCCTTCCACCTGGTTCTTTCTGCTGAGGCAGACTCCTAGCTGGTCTTCTCCCAGGAAGAAACCATATCCTGACACATCTTAGAGGATCCATGGGACTCAGAGTAGCTCAGGTAGCTGGACTCCCTGGAGCATACACACTCAGGATCATAGCTTAGCACCCAATCCCACAACACCCAGAGGAAGCTGGATCCCCAGGAGTTCTAACATGCCCAGGATCATACAATTTCAGAATCCCAGAGGCAGCCTAAATCCCAGGAGCTCTTACAACCAGGATATCTGGATCACAGGATCACAGAGACAGCTGGACTCTGAGGAGTTCTGACACAACCAAGATAACAGGGCAGACAGGCTTCAGTCAGAGACCTTGGGTAAATGTAAGACTAGAGATAAGCAGATGGCAAAAGGCAAAAACAAGAACATAAGCAACAGAAACCAAGGATACTTGGCATCATCAGAACCTAGTTCTCCCACCATAGCAAGTCCTGGATACCCCATCACACCAGAACAACAAGAATCAGATTTAAAATCACTTTTCATGATGATGATAGAGAATGTTAACAAGGACATAAATAACTCTCTTAAAGAAATACAGAAGAACTAGGGTAAACAGGTAGAAGCCATTAAAGAAGACACACAAAAATTACTTTAAAAAATTACAAGAAAACACAACTAAACAGTTGAAGGAATTAAACAAAACCATCCAGGATCTAAAAATGGAAGTAGAAACAATAAAGAAATCACAAACAAAGACTACCCTGGAGATAGAAAACCTAGGAAAGAGATCAGGAGTCATATACTCAAGCATCACCAACAGAATACAAGAGATAGAAGAGAGAATCTCATGTGTAGAAGATACTATAGAAAATATAGACACAACTGTCAAAGAAAATACAAAATGTAAAAAGCTCCTAACCCAAAACATTCAGGAAATCAAGGACTCAATGAGAAGACCAAACCTAAGGATGATAAGTATAGATGAGAGTGAAGATTCCCAACTTGAAGGACTAGTAAATATCTTCAACAAAATTATAGAAAGAAAACTTCTCTAATGTAAAGAAAGAGATGCCCATGAACATACAAGAAGCCTAAAGAACTCCAAATAGAATAGACCAGAAAATAAATTCCTTCAGTCATATAACAATCAAAACATCAAATGCACAAAATAAAGAATATTAAAAGCAGTAAGGGAAAATGTCGAGTAACATATAAGGTAGACTTGTAAGAATTACACCAGACTTCTCACTAGAGACTATAAAAGCCAGAAGATCCTGAACAGATGTCATACACACCCTAAGAGAAGACAAATGTCAGCCCAGGCTACTTCAACCAACAAAACGTTCAATTACAATAGATGGAGAAACCAAGATATTCCATGGACAAGACGAATTTTACACAATATCTTTTCACAAATCCAGCCATACAACAGATAGTAGATGGAAGACTCCAAAACAAAAAGGGAAACTATACCCAAGAAAAAGCAAGAAAGTAATCTTCTTCCAACAAACCCCAAAGAAGATAGTCACACAAACATAATTTTACCTCTAATAACAAAAATAACAGGAAGCAAGAATCACTTTTTCTTAATATTTCTTAACATAATTGGAATCAATTTTCCAATAAAAAGACATAGAATACAGGAATGGATACATAAACAAGATCTAGCATTTTGCTGCATACAGGAAACACACCTCACTACATCAGAGTAAAAGGCTGGAAAAAATTTTTTCCAAGCAAATGGTCCCAAGAAACAAACTGGAGTTGGGATTCTAATATTGAATAAAATTAACTTTCAATCAAAAGTTATCGAAAAAGATAAGGAAAGTCACTTCATACTCGTCAAAAGAAAAATTTACAAAGATGAACTCTCAATTATGAATATTTATGCCTCAAATGCAAAGGCACCCACATTCATAAAAGAAACTTTACTGAAACTCAAAGCACACATTCACCTCACATAATAATAGTGGAAGACTTCAACACCCTATTCTTAGAAATGGACATATCATAGAAACAGAAATAAAACAAAGACACGGTGAAAAAAAGAATATGCCTTATTCTCAATCCCTGATAGTACCTTCTCCAAAATAGACCATATAATCGGTCACAAAACAGGCCCTGAAAGATGCAAGAAGATTGAAATAATCCCATGCATCCTATGTACTAAGTCTTGTTTTCAATAACAACAACAAAAATTAAAAAAAAAATGGAAAGCCCACTTACACTGCTCTACTCAATGATAACTTGAATAAGAAAGAAATGAAAAACTTTTTAGAGTTTAATGAAAATGAAGGCACATCATACTAAATCTTATCAGACACAATGAAAGCAGTACTAAGAGGAAAACTCATAGCTCTACTTGCCTACAAAAAGAAACTGGATAGAGCATACACAAACAGATTGACAACACATCTGAAAGCTCTAGAAAAAAAGGAAGCAAATACACCCAAGAGGAGTAGATGGCAGGAAATAATCAAACTCAGGGCTGAAATCAATGAAATAGAAAAAAAATAGAACTATACAAAAATCAACAAAACCAGGAACTGGTTCTTTGAAAAAATTCAACAAGATAGATAAACCCTTAGCCAGACTAACTAATGGGCACAGTGACAGTATCCAATTTAACAAAATTAGAACTGAAAAGGGAGACATAACAACAGAAACTGAGGAACTACCAAACATCATCAGATCCTGCTACAAATGCCTATACTCAGCAAACTAGAAAATCTGTATGAAATGGATAATTATCTAGAGAGATACCGGGTATCAAAATTAAATCAGGAGCAGATAAATCATCTAAACAGTCCCAAAATACCTAAAGAAATAGCAGCAGTCATTAAAAGTCTTCCCACCAAAAAAAGCCCAGGACCAGATGGTTTTAGTGCAGAATTCCATTAGAAATTTAAAGAAAAATTAATACCAATTGTTTTTGAACTATACCACAAAATAGAAACAGAAGGAACACTACCCAATTTGTTCATTAAAGCCACAATTATGCTTATGCCTAAACCACACAAAGACCCAACAAAGAGAGAGAACTTCAGACCAATCTACCTTTTGAATATCAATGCAAAAATCCTCAATAAAATTCTCACAAACGGAATCCAAGAACACATGAAAACAATAATCCATCATGGTCAAGTAGGCTTTATCCCAGGAATGCAGGGATGGTTCAATATATGGGAATCCATCAACTTAATCCACCATATAAACAAACTCAAAGAAACACATGATCATCTCACTAGATACTGAAAAAGCATTTGAAAAAATTCAACACTCATTCATGGTAAACATCCTGGAAAGATCAGGAATTCAACTCCCATGCCTAAACATAGTAAAAAGCAATATACAGCAAACCAATTGCAACAGCAAACTAAATGGAAAGAAACTTGAAGCAATCCCACTAAAATCAGGGACTAGACAAGATTGTCTACTCTCTCTCTACTTATTTAATATAGTACTCGAAGTCCTAACCAGAACTATTAGACAACAAAAGAAGATATAAGTTGGAAAGGAAGAAGTCAAAATATCAGTATTTTCAGATGATATGATACTATGCATAAGTGACCTCAAAACTTACAACAGAAAACTCCTAAACCTGATAAACATCTTCAGCAAAGTGACTGGATATAAAATTAACTCAAGCAAATCAGTAGCCTTCCTCTGCCCAAAGGATAAATAGACTGAGAAAAAATTAGAAAAGTGACACCCTTCACAAATGTGACAAATAATATAAAATAACTTGGTGTGAATCAAACCAAGCAAGTAAAAGATCTGTATGACAAGAACTTCAAGTTTTTGAAGAAAGAAATTGAAGATCTCAGAAGATGGAAAGATCTTCCATGCTCACAGATTGGCAGAATTAATATAGTAAAAATGACCATCTTTCCAAAAGCAATGTACAGATACAATGAAATCCCCATCAAAATTCCAGCTCAATTATTCATAGAGATAAAAAGTGCAATTTGGGATAACAAATAGCAAAGATATTCCCAACAATAAAAGAAAAACTATTCCCAACAATAAAAACACTTCTGGGGAAATCACCATTTCTATCTAAAGCTGTACTACAGAGCAATAGTGATAAAAACTGCATGGTATTGGTACAGAGACAGGCAGGAAGATCAATGGAATAGAATTGAAGAGCCAGAAATGGACTCACACTCTTATGGTCCTCGATCTTTGTCAAAGGAGCTAAAAACATCCAGTGGAAAAAGGACAACATTTTTCAATAAATGGTGCTGGTTCAACTGAAGGTCAGCATGTAGAAGAATGAGAATCGATCCATTCTTATCTCCTTGTACAAAGCTCAAGTCCAAATGGATCAGGGACCTTTACATAAAACCAGATACACTGAAACTAATAACAGAGAAAGTTTGGAAAAGCCTCAAATACTTGGGCACAGGGGGAAAGTTCCTGAACAGAACACCAATGGCTTATGCTCTAAGAACAAAGAAAATATAGAGACAAAGTGTGAGACAGAAACTGAAGGACTGGCTGTCTGAGACCATTCCACCTGGATATCCATCCCATGTGCAGTCACCAAAGGTAGACGCTGATGTGTATGTCAGGAAGTGCATGCTGACAGGACCCTGCTATAGCTGTGTCCTTAGAGATCTGCCAGAGTCTGACATATTCAGAGGCAGATGATCACAGCTAACCATTGAGCTGATCAAGGGTTTCCCAATGGAGAAGTTAGAGAGAAGACTGAAGGAGCTGAAAGGGAGAGCAACAATACCAACCAACCAGGGCTCCCATGGTCTAAACCACCAGTCTGGGAGCACATAGGGAGGGACCCATGACTCCAGCTGTATATGTAGAGGAGGATGGCCTTGTCGGGCATAGGTGGAAAAGGAGATCTTTGGTCCCATGAATGTTGGACACCAAGTGGGGGGGGATTTGAGGGTGGGAGGTGGGAGTGGAGAGTAGGTGGGGGTACATCCTCATAAAAGCAGAAGGAATGGAGATGGGATAGGGAGTTCCTGGGCAAGGGGTGGAAATGGGATAAGGGAATAACATCTGAAATGTAAATAAAATATCCAATAAAACATTAATTTCAAAAACAAGAATTGACAAATGGGACATCATAAAACTGCAAAGCTTCTGTAAGGCAAAGGACTCTGTCAATAGAACAAAACATCAACCAACAGATTGGAAAAGATCTTTACCAATTTTACATCTGATAATGGGCTAATATCCAATAAATACAAAGAACTCAAGAAGGTAGACTTTAGACAATTAAATAAACTGATTAAAAATGGGGTACAGAGCTAAACAAAAATTCTCTACTAAGGAGACTCGAGTGGTCCAAAAGCACCTAAAGAAATGTTCAACATCCTTAGTCATCAGGGAAATGCAAATCAAAACAACCCTGAGATTCTACCTCATACCAGTCAGAATGGCTAAGATCAAGAACTCATCTGACAACAGATTCTGGCAAGGATGTGGAGAAAGAGGAACACTTCTCCATTGTTGGTAGGATTGCAAGCTGGTACAACCACTCTTTAAATCAGTCTGGTACTTCCTCAGAAAACTGAATCTAGTACTACTTGAGGAGCCAACTATACTCTCCTAGATGTACACCCAGAAGCTGCTCCAACATGTAATAAGAACACATGCTCCACTGTGTTCACAGCAGCTATATTTATAATAGCCAAAATCTAGAAACAACCCCTATGCCCCTCAACAGAGGAATGGATACAGAAAATGTGGTACATTTATACAATGGAATAGTACTCAGCTGTTAAAAAGAATGACTTCATGAAATTCACAGGCAAATGGATGGATGTAGAAAATAGCCTGAGTGAGGTAACTCAGTCACATAAGAACACTCTTGTAGGTACTCACTGATAAGTAGATATTAGGCATAGAGCATTAAATACCCAAGATATAACGCATGGACCACATGAAAGGAAGACCAAAGAATGAATGTTTCAGTCCTATTTAGAAGGGTGAACAAAATAACCAAGGGAAGAATAGGGTGGGAGGGACTTTGGAGGAAGGTAAGAGTGGGAGAGGAAAAAGAGGGGAAGAATCAAGTATGTAAGAAGATATAGGAGATGTATGGAAGCTCAGTAAATTAAACAGAGGTATATAGCAATGTGGGATGGAAAATGGTGAGAGCAACCAAAAAGTCCCAGATTCCAGAAAATCAAGAGTCTCCCAGGACCCCACTGGCCTGACATTAGCTGAAATACCCCAAAAAGGTGGGGGAGAACCTGTTGAGACCATATCCAGAGGTCTGTCATGGCCCCCTGGTTGAGGGATGGGGACACCCACCCACCCTTCCATATCCAAAATTTTAACCCAGACTTATTCCTGTCTAAAGGGCAACCAACTCTTAACATGTTATCATCATAACCATAGGAAATCACATCTTTCAATCCTCATCAGAGACTTTTCATTTTTGCAGTTGATGATAACAACCTGCCCAAGTATAATCCAGACCAAGTCCCAGCATAGAGAAGAGAATGAACGTGAAGGACCATTTCTACATGAATAATTGTGAGATGTATACTAGAAAGTGAGTCAGTTTCTTGCAAATTCTGAGGACACTATTATGTTTATCAAGCTCCAGTGAGCAATCCCACACCTGATAGTAAATGGTGAGCACAGGTTTGACTTGATAGTATTAAGAATTAGTATACAAATACAAACGGGTAGGGAATTTAATATATCTGGAAGAAGTTTGTGGAGGAGGTGGATGTAATCAAAATATCTTGTTTTAAAAGTCTCACAATTATTAATATTCTTTGAAAGAAAAAAATACTTCATGGGTCTGTATCTCTGTTTTGCTTGTAGCATATAAAATATTAACTTTTTAATGTTTTGTGCTGTGGAATTTATAGTAATATTTTTGTCAGGATCCTGATATTGTTGATTAATTATAATTCAAACAAGGTATGCTTTCAATTTTCTTTTTCTTAATTATTTCACCATAAGAAATATGAGCTACACTTATATATAACTCTAAAATTTTTATTAAAATGGCTGTGAAAAGATACTTAACTTGATAATAGTAATAAAGAATTTATTTTGTTTTATTTTTGTTAAACACAAAGTTCTAAGAAAGACAATCAGAGAAAATTTTTTTCAAACTTTATATTTAAGGGGCACAAAACAAATTGATTGAAAAGTTTACTTTTCAAATTTTAAACTCCACTGTAATCATATTATTCTACCTGAATCCACACACCTCTTTATTTAGGAACCTGCATTGGTAACAGTAAATTGAAAACTACCTGTGACTAATAAGTAACAATTTTCATCAAATCTGCCAGAAGAAAAAGGATACAATGAGAAATAAAAATGAAATATGTACAGCAGAACACTGCCTGGTCTGGCCTCAGAGAGAGAAGATGCACCTAACCCAGGAGAGACTTGAAGCCCCAGGGAGTGAGGGAGTTTTGGTGAGATGGAGGTGGGAGGATGGGAATATTCTTTTGGAGATGGGAGAGAAGGAATGGGATGAGGAAAAGTCAGAGGGCAGACTGGGATAGTTTAACAACTGGACTGTAAAACAGATTAAATGAAGAAGAAGAAGAAGAAGAAGAAGAAGAAGAAGAAGAAGAAGAAGAAGAAGAAGAAGAAGAAGAAGAAGAAGAAGAAAAAGAAGGAGAAGAGAAAAAATGAAAGTTGTTTAAAGATTCAAGTTTTGCATGAAAAATATAAACAAATATTTAAAATAGTGTTTTGATTTGATTATTAAAATATGCATATAGTAAACAGTGGAATTTTATAAATATTTCTATTCAAAATAAGATATTCAATTTAAATATCCAAGATTATTCATTATTTTAATTCAAGAATTTGGATATTTGATTTTGTTTCGGTATTTCATTATTTTATCTTTATACTTGAGTCACAATAAACAATAGAAAAGCACTAGAATATGCACTACCTTTCATTTTAAATCACTTTTAATTCAATTTTCTATAAAGAGTTAATGTAGACAACCCATAATTATAATGTCTTTTTATTAGTCATTAATGACTAATTTAAAATATAGTTAATTTAATAATTTTCTAAAAGAATTAGACATTTCATCTCAATAATAACCATGAGTCTACATAGAAAATCATCTCAGCTGCTGTTTAATAAATAATAATTCATTCTGGTAAATACCCAGAATTACTCAATTAATATAACTGCTCAAGCTACAGATTCTGATAAATACATATTACTTAGTCATTTTGTTTCTTCTTTCCATTTTTTTTTTTTTTTGCTTTTTTGACAGTCTTTCCCCAGGTATCCTAGGCTAGCCTGACACTCTAGTCTTCTATCCTAGCAACCTTGCTACTGGAATTCCACACATGTAGAACCAGCTTGCCTATACTTCCTTTAAAATGTGTATATGATACACGATACGAACATGTAATTTTCTGTATGTTCTATTCACATTGAGTTATATTTTAAGAAAAATGTTATCATTACACTCTCTCATATATTTGTGATAATAGGAAATCTTAATTAAAATAATAACATAAAAATTAATTATATAAAGCAAGAGTTCATTTGCTTTGTAAAGATTATTATGTTCTACACTGAGATTTTTTCCAAAGAGATTCTATTATCTGTTTATTTCAGAAAATAGTAGTAATAATAATTCATATATAAAGTCCATTTTATATCATTATAATGTCTTTTTAACAAAACTGCATATTAGATACTCATTAGCCTCATTTACGTTCTGTGATGGTTATGTGTAGTGTCTCTTTCCTTAATTAATGAATTCCTAAAAAGCTGTTCTGAGTGTGTCTGGCACGGAAGTCAGTAAACTCTGGTTGGAGGATACATGTGAATAAGAACCAATCAGTGGGACATAGGAAGTGATAGAACAAAAGAAACAGAAGGAATGTCCTATCTGTCTCCTGCCACTGGGATGTTCCCTCCTTTTCTTGCCCTTCAGTCTTGGAATGCCGGGGCATATATCAACAGACCTCCAGGTTCTAGCTGCCAGGCTTCCATTGAGAGTTGGACAGGTATCTTCCCTTGTGAGAATTCTAAGGTCCACTCTTGGTTTCCTGGCCTCAAAAGCTGTATTGTAGGAAATAAAGTCTATAATCACAAAAACCATTTTTATGAACTTTTATCTATCTACCAGTCCTCTATTATCAATTACTTATCACCTACCTGATGTAGATACCTATAGATCTGTTTATCTATCTATCTTGCCACATTTTCCCAACTTAACAGTTCAAGAGAATCTTGACCAATTAAACCAGCAGAAAACAAATTAAGGCCTTTGAAAGAAATTACTCTAGGTCACAGAAATCATAATGAGAAAACTGGGATTCAAGTATATCCTAATCAAGTAACAATTCTGGGTTTGAAATGAAGCCTCATTTTTCCATAATGCTTTCTGAAAATAGGAGAATTTACAAATGCTGGCCAAAGTGACTTAGTTGATCCTAAGAACCTGCAAAGCTGTTGCCTTTTTTCTGAAGCTGACAAGTCAGATTTGACTTGTGATCCAGACAAACCCCATTTCACAAACATGCATGGCTCTAAAGAGTTGCTTTATGTACAAAATCTTAAATATGTTCTTTGTATTTCTAAGTAGTAGACTTCACTTTCAAAATAATTTTCATATTCAAAATATTTTTAAATTTCTAAGTTCTCTAAACTTAATATCTGTAAATTTAGATATTAAGATTGACATGAAAGCTTTCATTAATATAAAAGCTTGTTAACTTGAACAAATCTTGGCCTTTTGACCTTAGGCAGAAAATAATCAAAGTGTTTTAACAAATAGATTAATACTTAGTTTGTTACATCAAGACAAGAGCCGGTCATAAAACCATGAACACAGTCACAAACATTGCTTCACAAAATTCGTGTCTAACCGTACCAGGTAAGTTTCTATTATATTACAAATGGAAAGCAAAACAAAACCAAAAAATGACTGCCAAATGATTCTCTTCAGCATTCGGTTCCATAATGTTCTATTCAAGGTGGTAACTGACAGCCTAGAAGCAGATGCTTTGTCAGGTCCTGTCATGCCCTGTCAGTAACAGTGCTACTGGAATGACTTCATACTGACAAATGACAAAACCACCTCTTTAAATTGTGACATGGAAAATATGCAGTTAATTATTTGAGAAGCACTTATTAGGACCTCCAATGTTGGGTGCTGTTGGAACTGTAGACTGACTTAGCCTAATTCTTACTGTCCTTTAAAAATGTGCCGTCATTGTTGTTCCTTACTTAAGTAATGTTGAACTAATAAACCACGTGTGTTTAAAGGCTGTTTAATTCGGTAGGTCACACAAATAAGAAACACAAAGCTCCTGTTGAGAAAGGGGGAAGACTCAGGGGGGAGAAGAAAAGTGAATAAAGGAGGGCAAGGGGATTGTAGTGAAAATGACCAAAATTTATCACACACACACACACACACACACACACACACACACTACCTTATTAAAAATTAGTTAAAAATCGATTGTGCTGTTATAAACTGTTACAGTATTTTAAATAACTTGAAATAAATATCAGGAAAGAATAAGTTAAAGAAAAAATATTTAAATAATGTAATCTGTTCCATAGTATCAGGAAAATTGAATAAGTATAAGTTATGATAAAATGGAAAAATAGACTACAGCGTAGACTATTAGGACAGTACAAATTATCTACTAGTTATATTTTACAACTCCCTTAAGAGTCAGTATGTTAACTTTTCTTATTAAAATCTATAGGTGTTATTTCTTGTAGGAGCATCCCATTAATTCACTATATTGTAACAAATAAAAATATGAATTCTACTGGTGATTCAATTAGACAAAGCGTTAAGTGCTTCAAAAATTAGTGGTTTTTGACTTCATATTAGCAGTAAGCTTAAGCTTTTAAAATTCAAGATGAATTCTATTGCTTAGTGTAAGCACAAGTATCTACAGTATTAGATATCTATGTGTTATAATAAAGTACTTAATTTAAAGCCAACATATTCTCAAGTATATTATTCTTAATATTATTTTTTAGAATATCATGCAATGTGAAATCATTATGAATGAAATTTAGCAACTAAACTCCATAAGCATTTTATTTCTCTTAATTTTGTTTTATTTTTTGCATATTTATATGTGGATGGTAGGCATACATTTGTCTATGCATGTCAGCGTGTGAGTGGAGGCTTGAGGCTGCTGGAAAATGTCTTTGATTATTGCTTATTTGTTTACTCAGGCTCAGGATTTAGCTAGTCATTCTAACTATCTGATCACAGGCATGCCCTTTCAAATCTACCTTTGGTATCCTGGGATTACAGATGGACTGCCAGGCCTACCTGGGTCTGGGAATCTGAATTTAAGACCCATGCTTTCAGAATAAGCAATTTATCCATTGAGCTATTTTTTTTTCAGCATTAAGCATTATCTTTTTCTTTTTGGATTTTTTTTTTAAATTTTTACACTTCAGATTTTGTTTTTCTCCTGGTCCACCCTCCTACTGTTCCACCTCCCATACCTCCTCCCCTTCTCCCTGTCTTCATGAGGATGTCCCCACCATTTATCCCCTTGCCCTCCGACACACACCCAACCAGACCTCTAAACTCCCTGGGGCCTCCAGACTCTTGAGGGTTAGGTACATCTTCTCTGGCTGAACCCAGACCTAGCAGTCCTCTGCTGTATATGTATTGGCAGCTAGTGTATGCTGCCTCGTTGGTGGTCCAGTGTTTGAGAGATCTCAGGGGTGCAGGTTAATTAAGACTCTTGGTCCTCCTACAGGGTTGCACTCCTCCTCAGCTACTTCCAGCTTTTTTCTAATTCAACCATAGTGGACAAGAGCTTCCATCCATTGGTTGGGTGCAAATATCTGCATCTGACTCTTTCAGCTGCTTGTTGGGTCTTTCGCAGGGCTGTCATGATAGGTTCCATTCTGTGATCGCTCCATAGCCTCAGTAATAGTGCCAGGACTTGGGACCTGCCCTTGAGCTGGATTCCACTTTCAGCCTGTCTCTGGACCTTCTGTTCCTCAGGCTCTCTCCATTTTCATTCCTGCAATTCTTTCAAACAGGATCAATTATGTGTCAGAGTTTTGGGGCTGCCATCACACAGTAAACATTATCTTTTAAAATTAAAAGCAAACATATTATCTTCTAAATGAAGGTTGAAATATAGTAACACTGTAATATTTTTAATGCTCAAAAATAAGGTTAAATACATCTCTTAATTAAGATGCACAGGATAATTTTAGGGATAAAAGTAGAAATTTGGGGAAGGGAGTTGTTTTGTTTTGCTCATAAACTTTTTCGTGCATAGAATAGATTCATATAGAGAGAAAACTTAAATATCTTTGTAGTGTTCCTATTATCATATTTCTTGTTATCAAAAAAATAGAGAAGCGGAGGATAAAGTTCAGTTCTTATGGCCTTAGAATATAAACAGAAAAGGAACAAAACTTAAAATGAAAGTAATACTTTGAGAGAAATGATTGCCAGCTAGGCTGGAGTACCAAAACGAGTTAAATGAAAATAATTGTCACTATCTACACATTCCTAATTTGTCAGCAGGCGCATTCCAATAAGCACTGGAGCTGATGGATTGTAACTGACACCAAGAGCTTCACAGCAATAAGTTAAATGACTAAGTCCCTGAGACAATCAGCGTGCCTCCCAGCCAGGGTTTTCACTAGAAATACATACATCATTATCTTGAAGAAAATGGTCAAAAGGTCCAAAATGTTAAGTTCTCTGTATTTGGTATAACAGTGGACATTTTGTAAATTGTAAAGACAATTAAGGCAAAATTGTCCTAACATCCAGAGGCATTTATAAATTTAATGAGCTCTCATCTCTGTGTTATTGAGTCTTTAAAAATGCTGATTAAGAACAAAGGAAAATAGACTTTGACAGTTTCTTATTAATATGAAATACTTTGTTTTAGTCCCCTAAATACACAGGTATACTCATCAGAGTAAAAATACGATCACAATATAGAAATAAACCAAATACATAATCACTAACTCTACAAATAATGCTTTTTAAAAATATCAGCTTTGTTTTCATTCAGTGGAAATATCCTGAATTTTTATCATATATCAAGGATGATGGATATGCTAGGTGACTGAGCTGAGCTGTTTAGAGAGAGATTTGGATGAGTAGATAAGAATAAAAGAAAGGATGACACTCTAATTCTGAGTATCTATTGAGATTTATCTGCTTAAAGCAATGCTTTGATAGCTGAAACAATCTTTTTCCGATGAGAAGCTTGAAGTTGGCAAAATTACAGGTCATTTGCTGTAAGCTTTCAGTGAAAGATCACAAAAGATTCAGTTTTGGTGCAAAGTAAATGTATGTTACTTTCATTAAACCTGCATTCTATGATCCATTTTATATAGGTAGATGTTTTCTGATTATTATAATGAAAGATATTGCTACATGGTGATGACTGAGCCTTAGCCAGTGAGTAGAAGCCATAGATAAAATCCTGTCTTGCAGCACTTTAGTAGAGAATGTGTTTATAATGTCAAAGTTGGAGGAACCAAGTCCCAGGGACATCGTTATCCCTTCAAATAAAACATCGAACATAGAGACAAAAAGTTACCTAAAATAAAATAGAGTTACTCAAAGAAGTACTTGTTCTCTTTAAAAACTCCTGAATATGTATGTTCATTACTAGGGAGAAGAACAGGCTAACATCATTGATGCCATCAACGTGATTATAATTTCCAATCAAATGTGAGGCATAAGCCATAGTGAGCATCAAAACAATGAACATGTTGCCCAGTCAAACAGTAATAATCAGATCCTATTTTAAAAGACAAAAGATTTTCTAACAAACCACTGTGGTTATAGCATAGTCTAAAAGTTGAATAAATAAAAAGAAAACAATCAAAATTAAGAAAAATAGAATACACGTCAGAGAATATAACAAAGGTAAGTGACCAAATTGTCTCTCTATTTTTTAAATTAATTATTTTATTTATTTACATTCAAATGTTGTCCTCGCCTCTAGGTCTCCCCTCCCAGTGTTCCTCATCTCATTTCCTCTAAATTTACCTCATAGAGAGTGATCCTTCCCCAGGCATCTCTCTTCCTTGTGGCATCAAGTTTCTACATGATTAGATACATTCTCTCTCACTCAGCCAGACAAGATAGTCCTCTGCTACATATGTGCCAGGGGCCATGGACCAGTCCATGTATGCTCTTTGTTCTCTAGGAATTCTCAGATGTTTGGCTTAGTTAAAATTGTTATTCTTACAAATTATCTCTTTAAAAACTTCAAAAGGCTAATATGGTAGATTTTCAAAAGACAGTTCTCTTAAATGAGCAGTACTTCTAAAATTATTCTGCAGATTAATGTTATTCTTATCAAAATAAATAGATTGCTGAAAGAAACTGGCACAATGATCCTAAAATCTACATGCTAATTCAAATTAGCAAGGTTAGCAAGATCATTCATTGTGACAGCAGCCATGTGCTATAGGATCACAACATCTGCAAACACCTGCACACATATGGTATTCAAACAGAGACTCCACGCATACACATAAATAAAAATAAATTCTTTTAAGCCACTTTAAAATTTTTTGAGATGATAATTGCATTATTTTCTCATTTCCTTTATACTCTCCAAGCAGTCCCATATACTCCCCCTATATACATTGTTAATCCCTATACACATATATATTCTTAATATAACCTGCTCAGACTGTATACTGTCACTTTTCTGTGTGCTACCAGGATTTGATATCTGGTACTGAACAACAACTATGCTCTTCCCTGCCTAAGACTTTCATTATTCCCACTTTCATTACTCCTTAGCTACATGTAGTGCATTGTGGAGAGTTGAGGCCTCCTGGGCTTTTCTCTGTCAGGTTACATAAGGAAAGCTATTTTTTTTTAATTCTGAAAATAAACAAAGTTGGAGGAGCCAGTACACTACATACTTACAAAACCTTTGCAAAAGTATAATCATGAAACTGTTTTATTATACTTTGGGTAATATATTTGTTACTATAGTAGCAATGAAAGTCTAATAATCAATACTGTTATAGAAAACCAACTTTCCCTAAATAATGCCAATACAATTATTAGGAATAGGTATTTTTAACAAAAAGTAGTCAAATAGTATACAGACATGGAAAAGTAACAGCATTCCCCTTCTACTTCATACCACTTTAAAACTAATTCAAACTAGATCAAAAGACCTATGTTCAATAACTCTTAGCAAAATATTGTTAGAATTTAACTATTCATTTTGTAATTTTTAATTGAATAATAATATTTAAATTTTAAATAGTAACAACAACATATCAATCTGGCATTATTTAAATTAAAGGTCTTTGTTATTCAAATAGCACATCAGATAGTGTAAATACAGCCTATTGAATGGGTGAATATATTTTTAAATCCACATATAAAATGCATTAAAAAGAGAAAGAAAGAAAAAGAGAAATAAAGAGTACAAGGCATTCCTTAATCCAAAGGCATATGGATAAAGCTTTCCAGGGTGTTCCAAATTATGACTCACTAAAACAAAGCAAATCTACAGAAAGACACTACTGACATTCTTGAATGATATCTACAATAACTTATGAAGAAATGAAAACAAAATTAGTATTGCAAATATCTGTCATTTCTCATAGTCTGGAATGTGAAACCTACAGTTCTTCAGAAAAGCAGTCTATACCTACTTAAAATATAGAAAGAGTTTGCCCAAATGATCCAGCAATCCCACTTTGATGTAAAGAGTCCAAAGGGTTAAAAAAATTCTTCATAAGTAATATTCATGGAAAGTTTATATTAACTTTAGTCACAATAACTGAAAAAAAAGTAAATCACAAATTTAATTAATTTGTGTAAAATAAATGCACTTTATGTATTCAATGCAATTTCATATGGATAAAAACTAAAATAGAGCATTCTATATAATTACATTATGTAAAGTCTGAAGAACTGAATAAAACCTTTGAAAATTAGCATATAAGGTTATAGAGCCTTGAAGGATTGATAATATTTATGGAATATATTTTTGGTGTTTGATAAAATGCTCAGAAATTAACAAGTTATGATATTAACATCACAAGAAAATACTAGAGTCATAGGGTTACATAGTTTAATAGAGAAAGTGGTATGAACTGTTAATTGTATCTCAGATTTTGGAAGATATTAAATTATTGCTATAAAATGAACAAAATATCAGACGTGAGCACAACATAGAACTAAATTATGTGAATATCACAGAATTTAATTTTAGAAGCAGGAATATTACTTATAGCTATGAAATGTGATAGATGACTCAATTATTTTTGAGTTCATAGAATAGGATTATTACTCAGTGCTACAGTCAATGCCTAGGATGTAGAAGACAATAGGAACAATTACTAGCACCACAAAAACCAAACTCAGACATGATGTTAATGTTTATTTGAATATATCCTCAAATAGTTTTTAATATCTGAAGCAAGGAAATGATTGAAAATAAAGAAGAGTAATATACAAATGTATCTCAGTGTACATAACTGTTCTTATAATAATTAACAGAAAACATTGGAAAAAATTATTTATTTCCTCCGTGAACACCAGCACTGACTGTTGGATTTAAAATTATGCCAGGAAGTGTGGTAAGGTAGAGCAGGTAAAAATCAGAGACTCAGTGGTTACACACCAAGTAGGGCATAGCCAATAAACTTTCATTCCTAGATATTCCTTCCTGCAGAAAGGTATTTAATCTCAGGCTCACTCTGAGAAGTGGGTTATGGTTTTACGCATCCACTTTCTACCATGACAATAAATGATTTGGAATGATAAACTGTCTCTTTTCATGAGGATCTGTTCTGAGGAGCCATGGAGAAGGCCTTTGCCTTCAGAGACACTGTCTAATCTCTCATAAAAGGCCTCTAATCTCCCATAAAAGGCATGCCCAGTCACAGCAAGAACTCATCTTCCTCCCCCTACCCTCCAGCACTCCTGCCTCCTCATCACCACACCTCTGCAACAGGCTGGACCCAGCCTACAGAACCCTATTCCTGTCAGCACTTTTGTGACTTCCAGTGTTGCCTGGGTGTCTATGAGCCTTCGAACACTATTGCCCTGCCTTGTGGCAGGCCCAGGGACACAGAACCAGCTCCTGCTTTCCCATCCCTTATACTGCACTTTCTGACATCTGAGCAGTGTCCAGGTGCTTTCCTACAGCCCAATCTCTGCCCAGTGCTGTCTGGGACAAGGGCAGTCAAACTACCTGCATCCGGCCTTCCCAAGAAGTCATGCCCAGTGGTGGAGTGGACATGAGATCCACAACTCTACAATTGACATCCTTTAACCAGTTGCTTTTATAAAACAGGGCATCTAGCACACAATGCATCTTGTAGTCTAGTCAATAATAGTTTATTTTTTATGAAAACATTCTGTATTGGGCCACTAGGGCACAGAAATTTTAAAAATTTCATAGAATGCACACTATATGATTTAATTTCACAGACTATTATTATTTAAACTTAATAATTATTTGGAAAACAATATACAAAGATCCGTAAAAGTAATTCATTTTAGTGACATATAGCAAAACAAAAGTCTTTAAGAAATAATATTGAGCCTGGCTGTGGTGGCACATGCCTTTAATCTCAGGCTTGGGAAGCAGAGGCAGGCGGATTTCTGAGTTCGTGGCCAGCCTGGTCTACAGAGTGAGTTCCAGGATAGCCAGTGCTACACAGAGAAACCCTGTCTTGAAAAAACAAAACGAAAAAACAAAGAAAAAATATTGGTTTTTTTTCATTGAAAAAAATAAAACAAGGGCATATAAAAAGTTATATGCCTTGTAAGGTGTATATACTTATATATAAGTAAATATAAATTACTAAACAACATTTTGATTAAAATTCATACTAGTCAAGATAATATGTCCTAATTAAGTCTGTAACTTGTTTCCACTTTTAATAAAGAAAAATCACTTTTATTTAAACCAATTCCAACAGAAAAATAAAATAAGTTAACTCTGACAGAAAATGAACTTGAAATTAAGAGGGAAAAATAGAAATATCACAAAGTAATAATAAAATAATTCATGGTATATTTTTATTTTTACAATAAACCTCCTCCAAAATAAAAATCATACAAGCAAACAACTTACAAAGAACAAAAACAATGAATCAAACAGATAAAAACACAAAGCATAGAAGATACCTTATCACGGAAGCTGTATGTCACAGTTTGTCTCATATTTCCCTCTGGCCACACATCCTTACTTGCACATGTTTGTTCATTGCAATGACTCAATGGTTTGGCTTGAGTTCTCTTGCTTCTGGAATACCATTAGTCTTGGATCCCCACTGGGCCTCCTCTTGGTGTCACCTTGTTGCCCTGTTTCATGTAGATCCTGCAGCTTCGAATAGCAGGACTGTCACTGTCCCTTGCATTGCACTGTCCCTGAACCCTTTTCAGATGATGTAGATTTTGGAGTAATCCAACTCAGAGCCCTAGTTTTGAGCTTGGCTGGTAAGTGAGCCAGTCAAGGTACCAACTTATCTGCTCCATTATCTGCGGGTGAGCACTCCAGCAGTGCTCTGGCTAATCCACCCAATGCCAACATCAGCAGAAGGCAGGGTCAGCTCTCCTTCTCTCATGTCCTCAGAGCCAACTCATCTGCACCCACATCATCATGGCATCAAGATAGAATGAACAAATTACTCCCTCTGCTCTACCCTTGATTGATATAAGAACACCACCAGTGATGCCTTTTTGCCCATTGCGAGAGGAAAAAAATATACATTCAAATTATTAGAAAATGCTTTATAATTTCAAAAATAACCTTTTAGTTAATTGTTATATATAATATGACATAGAAATATTATTACATCTTAAAATTTTCTTATAAAAAAATAATATAGTTAAATAATTTGGAGGTTGATGGAAACATTATATATTACTTTATTATATTCTCATAATAAATATGCCTGTGTGATATTTGCATACATATAAAACAATACTATAATATAAGTTAACACCAAATAAAGACCTGAAGCACTGAAGAACGGGAGAGTTACAATAGATGGCCAACATTTCACGAACACATGTGCATATGGAGATTGTATGTGAAGACCTAGAAAGTTTATATTTTGCTAAGATTGTATCAAAAGAAAGAGGCATGTGGATTCACTCATTGTCAGATCCCTCATTCTCCAATACCATCCAATACTGACATCATCTATACAATTTTAATAATACCTATAGCTTACAATATACCATGCAAAATATAGATAATCTCATCACATACCCTTATTTTAATGTGACAGGTTTAGAGAATTAAGATATTTTTTTGTAATACCACAGTTTATCCTTAAAGCTACTCAGAAAAAAAATTTATTGAGTAGCTAAATAAAAAATAAAAAGAGTCACCATATAAGATGAATGTTAGATCTGAAGAAAAGTAGCATGCAGTTAAAGCTTTTTATAAAAAAAATAGTTAATTTTTGTTTAATTTACTGTCCTTCAAGTTTCAATACTCAATTATGAAATAACATATATATGATATTTTGTATATATGATTATATATATATATAGAATGACAGATAGATTAATTTTTATAGCTATCATATCTGTATTATAATTGATATTAATAATGAATTAACAGGGATAAATTTCTTGATTTATATGCAAAGGTGGTATTATTTATTTACTTTCAGAAAGTAAATTATCTAGTCATAGCAGTACTTACAGAAGAATGTAAATAAGCATGGTTTGATGACTTTTGTGATGGTCAACTTTGGTTGGAGAGTTCCTGGCTTGTAACGATGTTATGGGCTAGGTTTATTATGAACTACATAGGAAGGCTCTGTCAATCTACAAATGAGCAAATAAAAAGTGAAATAAATATAAGTCATTCTTCTGAGCTGTAATTTCATCATTACTTCTGAAGTCTGTAACAATTAAGCATATTAAGAGAAAATTGTTGCCCATGTGGAATATTAAGAATACTCAGTAAACATTTTTTTAATTTAGTTTTAAAACAAAAAGCAAGAGTTTGTCTCACCTGCTTGGCTATATTTATATTTGCTAGATTAATGATGGATTATTGAACTGTAGACATATAAACCTTTTTTATCTTAACTTTAGCTTAGCCACATTTATACTGAAGAAAAAATAGGACAATATTGGTGCAAAATGATAATGAGCATCTTTGTTATCTTACCTCACCAATGCACTAGCCAAGGACAGAGGCTCGGTAATTTTTCTTGTGTACTCAGGAATCATTTTTTCAGATAAATCTTCCTCTCATTCAAAAATATTACCTTGTTACCTTAGCTGGTAGAGTTGCTATGTTAATATCTTACATTTAATTCTCTAGCTTTTCTTGGATAATTCATTCTATGGAGTTCTTTTATGATTGAACAAAGAACTATTGATTCAGCTTGTAAAGACTTAAGGTAATAGCTTTTCACAAACCTTATAACTAATTGCAATGTCTAAATCCATTACTACACAACACTCAAACTTTATAACATTCATTTAGACAATAAAAGGGTTGTCCTTTTCATGTTGACCAATGCAGAAAGTTATAGCACTAAAGTAATGTTGCACAAAAATTTGAGAAAAATTTAATAAAGATAATGCTGATATATTATCAAAACATTATATAACACTTAAGATTGTTATCCCATATTGGTAAATTGCATTCATATCAACAAATCACAGGGTAGTTTTCAATCAGAAAGAAAATGTGGTAGTGACAACACACACACACACACACACACAGAGAGAGAGAGAGAGAGAGAGAGAGAAGTAGCCAGACATTAAATCTAGAAATTCCTGCAGTTAATGTTAGAAATGGTAGGAAATTCTTAAATACTTCTAGGAATGAATTTCTTTGGACCTTTTAGACAAAAGTAAGCACAAGCACTAACCAAACAGTGACTTAACCCCCAACCCTAGTTCATTATAGATTCACCACTTGGATGTACATTAATTTAATGTTCACAATTATTCTAATTTTTTAGGATAGGAATGTCACTGGGGGAAATACTCCTCATCAAATTTTACTATTTCTGTCAGGTAGTTTTGTCAATGTATTGAAGTAACAACAAATCCTCAAATTTAGTACTTTAAGGACCACACATCTCTATTTGTATGTCACTGTCCACTAAGGGTTGCCTAGGAACCAACTCTCAAAATCACTATAAACTGAGAAAACACTACAAGCAGAGAACAAAAAACAATTACCAAAAAAAAAGTACTGATTTTATATTTTTTTCGAATTCTGCAGTACATTTTCCATTTTCTTACAGAGTATCATTTGTTTTCTTTTACTAGGTTGTAACCATTTCCTCAGAATGCGCACAGGTTGCAAATAAAATGAAATGGTCCTATTTACCACTCATCAACCATTAATTTCCTGCCACCCGAGATCGGCCATTTATAAAGCTGCAGTTTTCTAAATAATCAGCACTATTCTTCCTAAAGTTGCCAAAAGCAACCTTTGAATTCAAAGACCATCTAGCAAAATCTTGCTTAGCTGTGAAAATAAGCCTGAGGATGCTCTACCAAGCATAGAGCCAACTAGCTAAATCATTTACTATAATCCACAAAAAAGAAGCTTTTAAATAGAAAAGCAACTGGGTTGGAAACATTTGCTCATGAGCAGTAGTAGCAGCAAGACAAGCACAAACAAATGAAAGCAGTAGACAGTGCTTCACAGAACCAAAGAAATGAGAATATTGTGATGTGTTACAATGTACTGCTGATGTTCGGTTTCACAGTATGCATATTGGAATACTGCCTGACAATGCTATTATTCTCCAAAAACGACTTATGTGTTACTTCACATGCTGAAATGATTATAGACATCATTGAAAATGGCAGTATACATGGTAACTATTACACCAGAAAGCCTAATGTTTGTGCTCTCTAACTTGTGCTGGGTTTTTACAAAATTCATACAAAATTAATCTTCACAGTTGAAAATATTTTAAGGATGTTGATTTCCTTCAATTTGCAGAAAACAAATAACATGATATACTAAGGAAGTAAAGATATTACGTGTTTGATAACATAAATATTTTCATAAAAATAATGTTTCAAATTATTCTACTATTTTATGTTGCCATTTCTAGAATGCAATAGAATAACAAATTTTTACCATACAATTTATCAGAGAGGATCATTAAAAGCATACCTTACAATATTAAAGGACAATGTAAAACTACTATTTAAGTTTAAAATAAAAAAAAAAAAAACCTTGTAAAAAAAGTTATATTTTGCACTAACTGGAATCAGTGGCATATACATTAGCCCAACCATCCAAGCCTAAAGTTTTCAGGTGTTAAATGTAATAATATTCTGTTTAATTTCTGTGAGTATTTTAAAAATTGTATAATTGTATGTTTTGTAACATTGTCCAATTGAAAGTGACATTTATCATAGACCATGTAACAGAATGGCATTCCACTGAGAATAGGTAAGCTCTGATCTCTGTTAAGAAACTGACCCAGTATCCTGGCATCAACTTGTCTCTGTATCACTCATTTTTCTTTTTCTTATGTAAACTATGAAGAAAGAAAGAAGCTACATGAAATTTATTTAGTTAATGTGCATAAATTGAATAAGGCAAATATCTCTCTTTTACAAACACTGGTTAGTAAAAGAGTGAGAAATAGATCAAGCAGCAAGCCAGCTAATACCTCTGCAATCTCTGGTGTTATGGATGAGGAGAGAGAGATCCACTGGAACTATCAGGGCAGGTGGTGTCTGACTTAGGTGTATATTTTTGATCCAATGGCTCTGGGTTTTTTCCTCACAAGAATGAGTGTCTGTAATATTTATGTATCTCAAGACTTAGGAAAATTGAATGGATTTGACAAAAACAAAAACCAATTGGAAGGTGAAGTTAGAAAAATGAATTATTCATTTTGTGATTTTACTGGCACACAATAAGCAAACTAGATCCTGTCTGGGGACCTTATAGATGCAGGCACCACTACTATATTTTGTAAAGATTATGTATATGATTTTCAGATTGATATATTTACAGTTATTCATGAGAGATTTTTGTCATGATTGGAGAGATTGAACACCTTGTAAATAAACAGTTGATTTTTAGAAGTCAAAGAGGAAGGCATGTCTAATATTCTTCATCTGATGTACCAGTCAGATGGGATTTTGGTGTATTCATTAAATATTAAGAATCAATAAGGCAAAATGAACATTTCATTGAAAGGTGAGCACAAATCTTGGAATTTAAACTGAACTCTAAACTTACTAGCCAATATTGCCAATTTAGAGTTGTGGATCACATTCTTGTAAAAAAAATAAAAGAAAAATTGATGGAGTCACTTGATTATGGATACAAAATTTTGACAATTTTTTTCTACTTATGATAGAAGCTAAATAATCTAAGAACTGAAAAAATATATATCTCAAAATTATTCATGCTACATGTCTAATAAATAGCCAATAATCTACTAAATGAGAAAAAACAATCAAACCATTTTCTTAGAAATCAGGAGGAAGGACTGCACTCCATTTAAAACCTAATATTTGAAGTCTTAGTGATAATAACTAAAGAGAAAACACTTTAAAAATACAAAAGAGAAAAAAGGAAGTTTAATTATTTCTATTTGGAAATGACACCAGAACATTACACCAATTTTAAAGATTTTAAAAGCATTACTAAAAATCTTTTACACACACTTTCAGCAGACTTTAAGATATTTCATTTTCTTTAGCATATTTTTATTTCTAATGTATACTATGAAATAATTAGGCTTTATGTAGCTTATCTAATTTAATATGAGTTTCTTTTACAAGAAATATGAGAACACACAATGTAACCAAACAAACAAATAAAACAAAAACAACAACAAAAAGACTTTATTTATTTATTTATTTATTTATTTATTTAATGATATTTTCTTTTTGGAGTTTTCTTAGGCTCATAAAACTTTCTCTTTTTTATTTTTTTATTAGATATTGTATTTATTTACAATACAGATGTTATCCTTTTTCCCCATTTCCCCTCCCTAGAACCTCCTATCCCATCCCCCCTCCTCCTTTATGTTTTTATACCATTTTAATTACATTTCAGTAACGATATTAAGATTGAAGACATTTTATCAGAAGTTGTTAGGTGCCGACTTTTAACAGAAAGCAGCTAGAAAGCAGCTATCCATGCTTATAAGGCTCACGTGGTATCCACGCTTGCAAGGCTTACATCATATCCATGCCCCTACAAGGAGCATGGCAAAAGTGTATAAATACCCCAGATTTCCCTTCAATAAAAGAGACTGGATCAGAACCTTTGTCTTGTCTCCATTCCTAGAGTCTCTTCCCCTTATCCCCATTCTCTCTCTCTCTAGACCCTGACCCGAAGACCAGAGTGGCAGTGTGGGCCAGGCAGTGGTGGCATACCGTTTAATCCCAGCCCTTGAGATTCCAAGCCAGGTAGAGCGAGCAAACTGCAACAATTTTTGTTATAGTAACTATTCAGGCATTGTTAAGTATTTTGTCTCAAGCTAGGTAGAGCAGAGCCGGCTGCAACAAGAAGTAACCACACTAGAGCATATATCTACCAAAATATTTATGTACATATCCAGTTATACTAAGTCTATAAACAAAGGAAGTATAGAAATATATACATCTATAAAAGTATTAGCCGTTATTACTTTATAATAGTAGCTTAATTTATATCAAGCTTTGAGTCACATTGCTTTTGATTTTATTATAATTCAAATTAATGCCTCTAATTGTGAGACCATTGCCCATTATCAGCAACATCTGTTAAGTGTTCTTTCCCAGTTGTTGTTGTTGTTGTTGTTGTTTTCCTTTTTCTTTTTTTATCATGCACAAGCCAGTTTTTTTTTCTACCAAAAAGATTCAAAATCTATATCTCCTATGTGTTTTCCAGATTCCATTCTCATCATATAGTTAGGCTATTTAATAATTTCTTAACATTTCTTAATTGACAATTTTGTCTGTCTTTATGAAACTAAGTGATATACACTTTAATAAGAAACAAGCAGAAAACATCTTTGAATACACTTGTAATCCTGGATTTCTGTCATTTCCATTTTCACTCATGGCAGTAATTCTCACTCATATTTTTCTGATTCTTTTTTTTCTCCTTTGCTGCTTGCCTCTTAATGTCTTGATGTAGATATACCTTATTATTAAATGTCAATATTATTCTGAATCAATTTCAATAAAATCTCTTTCCTTCATTGGAAATTCACTTTGATTCCCAGAAAAGCACACACTGGAGATTTTCTTCCTACATTTCTAATTTGAAAAATTCCTTTGATTCTTATGATCTTTTCTTCTTAAATTAAAATTGTCCTGGATCTTGTTCCAAAAATTCCCTTTCTATTTATTGAATATTGCTTTTTCCTTTTTGGGGGGGCTTGTATCTATAGGAATCATATTTTATAGTATGTCTTAGACACTTATTTACATACAGAATACATAGTTATCTTTGATAAGTTAACTGGTTTCAAAGTCACCACAGAATAAGCAACTATTACTTCACACAGTATGTGAATCAGAGACAAAACAGTGCCTTTTGGGTTAACAGAATAAGCCTGTTATGTGCTGTTTTTTCCATATAGTTGGGGTCAAAATCTTTTCTGAGTAGATCCCATAGAGATCACCATGTTGGTTAAATGTGAAATGTCTACCAAAAGCTTGCTTCAAATCTAGGGTAAGACTGCAGAAACTTTGCAGGTGAGCCCTCTATGGAACCTGGTGCTATTAAGTGAGTTACCAGTGAGTTACTGGGTGCCCACTGTGAATTTAAAAGCCTGGTCTTGCTTTCTGCTCTGTCATTGTTTCTGAGAATGAGCATAATATGATTAGCCAGTCTTATCTTCTTCTACTAAACCTGTTCTCTCTACTGTCATTTGTTTGTTTGTTTTTTGTTTCCTTGTTTGTTTTTCCTTCATGATGCATTGTATCCCCTGGAATTTAAAGTTGAAACGATATAATTCTGCCTTGAGTTTCTTTTATCACAAGAACATTTTATCACAAAAACAGGAAAATGAACTAAGATACAGTAATGGAAATATAGAGACAATAATCATGGGGAAAATATGTCAGGAAGATTTCTATAAAAGAAAAGAAAAGAGAAATGAAGAGGTAATGTCTTCTAAGGTAAGCTTGCCCTAAGTTTAGAACAGATGACATATGAAACATTGCATTTGGTAGAATGATGGAAATGCTGAGGAACTAAAATCATATAACTACTCACACATGGGGCAGAGGAAGGAGCTTCTCTAATGTATCAATGGTTCTGATCTTAGCAGATGTACACTTTGCTGAACACGGTACTTTAACAGCAGCACAGAAAACAGCACATGACTAAATGTGTTGGCACCAATAGGTAGTGTTGCATTTGTTCAGTGCTTCAAGTATGCAGAACATATTGTGTGGGTTTGATGTGCCTACTGAGCATGTCGAGTAAATCTTGGCTAAAGGAAGAGGGAGCGAGAGCAGTCTGTTTCTCTAATATGGCTCAGTGTTTTCATGAATATGAAGTGTTGGCAGATACTTTGACTTAATATAATTTGGAGTTTTTAAAAATTAACTGAAGTTTCTGAAAGTTAAGGTGTGGAACTTGCTTAAGTCAAGGACATGTTTTTAAATATACCACAAACACTAACATGAAATGCAGAGACTATCTCCAGACATATATAATATAAATCTTTCTTAGTAACTTTAAATTTAAGTCAATAACTAAAAATAAAACAAAATGTTTGGTATATCTTTTAAGAAAACAATGTAAATTTGGCAAAATAAAAACCCACTGTTGTACTGTTAATAAAAATATTGATACTGTAGAAACACTGGTAACATCTACCTTCAAGGCCTCAATTCTATATTTATACATTTTCTTTTAAGTAGTACTAAGGTGTTTTACTTTAAATATTTGCATTTTATATTATCTGTACATCAATAAATATTTTTAAAAAGTATTATTTCTAGAAAATTATTGTCATATTTTAAATTTATTTTGATTTAAATACGTCAGAATATGTTAAAATAGAAATTATTTTAATGTTCAAAATTATGAGCAGATGACATTCAGATACCACCTTAAGCTATGATGGTAAGTTTCTATAATTCACCATTATGGAGGCAGAAGCAGGATGCTAGCTGTAACTTCAAGACCAACCAGCCTATGGAGGAAAATTCTACCTCAAAAATAAATAAAATAGTAAGCAACTAAATAAGAGCAAAAAGCAAGGGATGATGAAATAGTCTCTTAAACATAGACCATATTAATACTATAATTATGCTTAGAGAAACAGTGCTTATTTATTACATTTGATGAGTTACTACCATTTATCATCTTAATTGATTTTCAGAACAGTATTGTCACTTTGATTCTAACCTCACACTTACAATATTTCAGCTTCATACTTCCCTTTCATCACAGAAGTAGAAGACATGGTATTCAGATTCAAGTATTTTACTCAGGAGTTGTGTTTAATCCTATAATTGCATTAGACTTGATATTTACCTGAAATTAAATTTGTCAAAGTTGTTTTAAAAAGTGACACGACTATTACAAATTGAAGCCACTATAGAAATCAATGTGAATAATTATCCAAAAGTTATATCTACCACATAATACAGATATGCCAATCCTTGATATAAATTTAAATGACTACATATCCTATTTCTGGGATATTTAAGTTCATACTCACAGTAACTTCAACATATTTAAAAAAGAATTATGTGAATCCAAATCAATCTTATGAAAATCAATAAAATGAGTCAACCTAGGCTTACTTTGGAAGGAATTGTTGGTATTTTCAAAGAATAGGTATATTCATACTGCTTACAAATGTTTTTCCTGATTGGTTCTCCACACTTTCACACTGATAAAACACAGTGAATTTAATAACTAGATTTAAAAAGGACAGTCTATTTTCTTAAGAGTGTCATTTCTTACTTTCAAAACTAAAGGTTCATCTTAATAAGACAAAAAAAAAAGCACAGATTATAAGAAGTCAGATATCTGTGATCTTTGGATGCCTTGTTAATGTGTGCTTTATTACACTCAATTTCTTCTCTAACATGAGAGAAGTTTTATGGAGTTTATACTGGAACATGTGTGGATAAACCATGTGATGACATAGCCTGAACAGGATGGCTTAAGATATTATTTTAAATCTTTTTCATTTTTCTTTAGTCCTTAGCATTTAGACATCCAAAAAACTTCTTTGTACTTAATAAAGACAGTAACATATGCCAAATAAATTATTTGTTCACACATAATCAATAATTTTGGGGTTTTATAAAAAAATTGCATCAGACAATTTAGTAATCTAAAAGTAGTTTATTCATCTATCCTAAGATCAGAAGTAGACTGCCCATGCATATTCTCACCTCCCCCCATGTTCTGTTTCCTTGACTGAGTAACACAAGGGGCAACTTTAACAATGACTACATTGACTCCTTGTAGCAACTGTGTGTTTCCTTATCTTTACACAATCTAAATTATTTGCTCACACAGAGTTAGAATTTTTTTTCTACTGTGAATTTAACCAGGGTTCTGACTTGTATTTTCCATTTCTAGGGCATTATTAACTAAGTCCAGAAACCTGAGCTGGCATAACAAATTCCCCAAGGGAGACGTCTGAGAAGTAGCAGCGACCTTGGAGAGCATCAAGTCCCATCTCTCATTTACTTGAGCAAAGTTCTGGCTGCAGCACACAACAAATGTAAAGCAAATGAGTAAATATATATAGAAATGAAGCAGCCACACCAAGCAAAGCATACCCTTTGGCCCCAATTTCATGGGAAAAAGCTCCCTGATTTCATTTGGTAGCTGAGCTGTAATACTGCTGCACACGGCCAACTGCTGCTCTCAAATTGCTCTCTGCCTGCCTCACTGCTGAGGCCATGCAAAGATGGTACACACTAGCTTACACTTGTTCTTTTCAATTTTTGTTCATCTGTGTATTCCCCATAGTAAATTATTTCTGACGTGAGGCTAGAATATATTTTAATGGATCCACTTTGATTTGAACTGAATTACTACCCTATGATAATATACATACACTCAGAAACCATGTGTTTCAAAATACTTTGACATTCTATCATTGCATTTCTGCACTGCTACTTTCAACAATTCGTCTTAGATGGGATTTATGAAATATATTAATCAATATGTTTTTTCTGGTTAATGGGAATTAACAAGTAATCAGAATCACCTCATGACCGTTCTAAAAAACTTTAAAGAAATAACAATGTTATAGTCGAGAAGGGTTTAGGTGTAATTTGGATCTGAAACATGATTCAAATTTTTATGTGTTATTTTTGATAACCATCTTGTGATGCTTTTTGAGCAGATCTTTTGAAGACTCACTGACATCCATTTCAATCATGTGCTAATTGGTTTTGGTAGTCAATAAGTAGAATATTCGTTAAAAAGAAAGAAAAGTTCAAATATAGAGAAATGTTATCAAGTTGTAATTCTGCATGAAAAGATATCAGGATTTTAATATCTACTTGTAATGATATATTTTGGAAAAAGTAATACAGATGAAAAAACACTACGCCACCAAATTTTCTATTATACCTAGTCATTCTCCAGGAACTATCTTGCTTACTCATCCTGGGGCATCGCTGTGGATTTCCACATAAACATACTCATAGAAGATTATATGGAGACAGTTCTTCATCTCATAATAGAACAGTTTCTGTTAGTTCCCCTAAAGAAGGCTTACTGTCCAATTGTGTGTATTGATTGCATTTTCTCCAAACTATCACAAACACAGTGCAACTGGTACTGTAGGAATAAGCTTTTTCATACCATATGAATAAAGGAAACCATATTAGCTTAGACACATAATTATTAACCATTCTGTGTATGAAAACCTATCCTGCTGCTTCTTAAATCATCATTGGCTCTGCAGGTCACATGTTACCATTAACATGTATTGTATTCAACTATTCAATAGTATACAACTATTCAATTGTATTGAATAGTTCATCTTAGAAATTTATGAATAAGAGGACAGCAATGATTAAAAAAATAACTATTCAACCCAACTTCAGCAAGGTGAACCAATGTATATCTAGTTACACAGAAGTATAGGTGAAGGGTTAGTTATAGAAATGTGGGTGATTCAAATTCACATATGTAATCAACATGTGACACACATTTATATTTTTTAAAAATATATTCAGGATTTTACCTATGTTCAGTCATGGGAAGTTTTATTTTGACCCTCTTTATTTGGTGTTCAGTTTGCCTGTTGAACCTGGGTTGGCAGGTCCTCCCTAGAGTTAGTAAATTCTATGATTATATAGAAAATATATTCTTCACCTTTGACCAAGAAATCTCATTTGTGCCCATAACTTGTAGCTTTTATTTTGGCATCTTACTATGCCCATGTTATTTCTGTAATTTATCATTTTTATTTGAGCAATTCAACCTTACCCCATGTTCAATCCTGATATTCTTTTTCCCAAACATTATATTCTATTAGGGAAGCTTCCATCACTTGTACATTATATTTATTGGTTTTTAATTTCTATTTCATTTCACATTTTCTTTTTTTTTCAATATTTTTTCTCTCAATTATTGAATTCAATGTTTATATCCTGAATTATTCTTATTTCATATAGCCGTTTATTTATGTATTCATAGATGACAAGCAGAGGAGTTTATTCTGAAACTTTTAAAGTTTATTCAGATGTTTGCTCTTTTTTAAACTATTTAAGCATGTGTATGTGTTCTTTTGAATTCAGTGTCATGAATTATATATAAATTTTTCCATTAGGCTCCTTTACTATGATATTGATAATATGGGGGAAAGAAACATTGTTTCAGTGTTCTGTATTGCTTGTGTAAGTTTTCATAGGACACAAGCTTCCAAAATTAGGATGTTGGTTGTGCCTTTTGATATGAGATTTGGGACACTTGGCTACAGCCCAAAGGTGGTGCAATGATCTACAATGTTTAGAAGAATCCTATAAAGGCAAGCATGACTCTCCTATAAAGAATCCTATAAAGAGGAGGATCATGACTCTCTCCAGGTTATACTTGGTCCACCTATGTGAACAGCTTGGCATCTGCTGAGAAAAGCTAGTATTTTGATCAAAAGCCAGTGGAAATATTGTCAATATTAAGATAACCAATTCTGCACCATAACTTCCAAGAAATGCTGTATTTAAAATATTCTGATAAAAATGTTCTCTAATAAGTTTTAGTGTAGTCACTTTATATTATGGAAAATTGTTATTCTCGTTACCATATTCAATTTATTTATTTGAAGGTAAGCAGAGCATTAATTTTATCAATACCAGAAGCTCTGGTTAATCATAGTTTCCATTAATATATCAAATACACAGAAGTCTTTCCATTTAGATGGAATTATCCTCATAAGACAGGGATGATTTGCCAGAAGAAGCTGACTCAGTATTTAAGAAGATATTTTGTTCTTTCAGAGGACTTAATTTAGTTCCTAGCACCCACATTGTGTAGTGTACAACCTCCTAAACTCTAGCTCAAGAGGATGTGACACTTCTTTCTGACCTTTCTAGTCACCCACAAAGGGCATATGTTAACACATGTGTGTTTGCATGCACACACATACAGACACTCACATATATATACTCACAATACACACCTACTCACAAACATACATACACATACACACACTCATACACATAGAAACACAGTAAAGATAAAATAATCTGGGGAAGTTTGAATTGCATTGAAGACTGATGTGTAAGAAAATTTAAGAAAGCTAGGTCAAGCAAAGGTAAGTGAAGAAACAACGACAAATGTTTGTACAGAAAAAGAAAAAAAAGAAAATACATAAGTTTATTTTTATTACTTATTTGAAAAATCATGGGGGTGGACATTTCAATGTTGTTTTATTTGCTTGCTGGTTGCTTTACAGACAATAGTAACTTCTCTGTCATTTAATGAAGGAACACTGATTTTAAGATGTGGTGTCACATCAAACTGCCTCAATGGTATTATGTTCATGGTTTCATTTTCTATTGTAGTATACAGGAGTTATTTTGTCCCAGAATCTCTTGCACACCATCAATTACGATAGGCAAGGTAGGGTTGATATTTATTTCTCCAATTAATGGTGCAGAGGACAGCTTCTCAACATTTTATCTATTCTAGGAGGCAGATAAAATATTGATGTTTTTCTGTGTGGTTGCTTTTATTTTATGGAGAAAGTGACATTTTAATTTGCAAGTTAGTTGAAACCAAGTTTAAGTCCCAGTTTCTTCAATTTATAATGAATTTAAATTCTATTTTGTATATTTATACTTTTATTTTAAAAACCAAGGGGACTATTTTGTTAAAAGCAAACGTTACACATGATTCATGCAAATGTGTGCTGGAAGAATGTATCACTACACAGCCAATATGGGAGGTGTGTATACTTTTATTTTTCTTTCCTATAATACAATCATTGGGTTGACACTACCAATATTTTATGGTAAGTATATGTTTACTTAATATTCATATAATACTGGGTGAATTGAAATTTTATTGTTTGAAATGTATTTATCTGCATTTCAGGTGCTGTTTAAATATTTAGAACAGTATTATTGATTAGAATGAAACACGTTTGGATTACAAATCTCAATAACAGGACTTCTTTGTGATTTCCAGGTGCAGCACTCCAGTATTCTGCTTGTCATGCTTATTCACAAGTTCTACAATCCACATATCATGTGTGCATGCGATCTCCAACCCCTAATAATTCTTATTAATATCACACATATGAGAACTCACGCTGTCTGTTTCCACTTCAACACAATTAGAAAACCCTTTTACTACAAGCTTAGAAGTACCATGGACCCATTACTATTTTGATTGCTTCTTTATTCAGTCAGTTCAGTTTTACCAGTTCTAGTATTTGGGTTTTTAAGCTATACATTTTGTTGCATTTTTAATGATGTTAATATTTGGCAGATAAAATACAGTCGTTTTTTACTTCTGTGGGATATGTTTACATTTACTTTTGTTGTTAAAAGCCATATAACAGGATGACTATACTGATAACTAAGATATTTTTAAAAGTGTAATACCAGTGTTTTAACCAGAGGAACAGTGCTATATATCAGATCTCTAAAACATATTAATTTTATATAATTTTCGGTTTATAAACAGTCTACTTTTACTTCCACCTGCCACTGAAAACCACTTTCAAGGTTTTTCCATGAGTTTGATTGCTTTATAACTTTCTAAGCATAAGTATCTGATATGTCCGTTTGTGACTTATATGGTTATAATAACCTCCTAATCCATATTTATTATAAGATAATGTTCTTGAATGTGTGTATATGTGATATATATATATATATATATATATATATATATATGTGTGTGTGTGTGTGTGTGTGTGTGTGTGTGTGTGTGTGTGTGTGTTTATGTGTGTGTTCAGATTGGTACAGGTGATATCACATGTCGAAGAATAGATGAACCCCAGAGGTTGATGTCAGCTCTTTTTCTATTGCTCTCTACCTTATTTTTAGAGACTTGTTTTCTCATTGAATTTGAAGCTTGCTAGCTTAGCTAAGCTTTTTTTCACTTCAATCCATAATGTTCTGTCTCTCATCACAAGAACTGAAGTTCCAGGTACTTGTCAACACGCCCTGCATATAAAGGTTTGCTGAAAACCAAACGAAGATCTTCATGCATGATTACTTATCTCTACAGCTCATATGTTCCACCTTAGGGCTGGATATCATTCCACTGTATCTCACTAATAAGCCAAAATGAAATATGAATTATCATCTTTCAGGTTGAACAAATGTAATAAACAAATTGTAGTAGAGATAGAGATACACTGAAGCCATCATTCATATACAACTCAGGAAGTCAATAAAAGCTGTATGGGTATTCTCAAAAATATGAAAAATAGAGTTACAGTAGGCAGTTATATTTCTCCTGGATATTTACCTAAAAGGCTTGAGCCTAAAATCATGAACACATATTAGCACTGTAATATTAGTTACACTAAAACAGGCAAAATGGAAAAGCAACTGGATGTTTATATGAAGAAAACTGGATAAAGAAAATAGTTATTAAGATTTATTTGAGTAGTATTTAATGTACATTGCAATCTAATAAATTTCTACTGATTTCCAAAGATTTCTATTTAATTTCATGGTGACCAGAAGATTGTGATTGGTCTTCCCACAATATATCTAATTAGGTTTCATTCTGTAGTGACTCACTGAGGCTGAACCAATGAATAAAGGAGCCTGCATGGGATTAATATAAGCTAGCTGTGTATGTGCTATAGTTGTGTACCTTGGTGCTTTATTGGGATGACTAACAGATGGGGTGGGGACTGTTTTTAATACTTTTGTCTTTTTGTTTTAAACCATTGTCCTCTTACTGGGTTGCCATATGCAGTCTTAATATTAGGGGAGGTGCTTAATCTTATTGCAACTTGATATTCCATGCTTGCGTGATATACCTGGGTGGTCTGGTTTTTTCTAAATGGAAATAGAGGAGGAGTAGTTGGGGAGAAAGGAATTAGGGGGGAAATAGAAGAAGCAGAGGATGAAGAGAGGGGAAAACTGCAGTCAGGATATAATTTATTAGAGAATAAATTAATTAAAAATAATAAAATGTATTTTACATACTAAAATTCAATTTACAGGTTAAAAAGTTGACCTCAATAAGTTTTCAAAGCTCTTTATTGTCTGACATTTGACAGACATTGGTTCTTCTTTTGACCTTTTCCTATTCTAACATTCTGTTGCTGAAGTCCAAAGAATTAAATTTGTCTTCCTGGGAGTTCATTAAATTTAATTTACTCTTCCATTTGACTCTTTAAAGTTACCTTCTCATCACTATAATTATATTTATCTTGCTTTTTTTTTTTTTTGCCCCTTCAAATATTCCATCCCATAACCCCACCAGAAAGTCTTAACATTCCCTTTTCTGTGCCTAGAGATATAGTAAAGACCTATTTAACCATCAAGAAAGTTTTATTAATTCTTTCTGGTTGGTGTGTTATAAATGTTCCCATTGAAAATGATTGTTTTGTCTATGTTCATGGAGATACCTTTCTAAATTTTACTTAGGAATTTACTTGCAAGAACTTTTTATTAGTTGAGAAACAGTAAAAATGTCAGGAACATCTGAAGGTATATGTAAATATTTGCTTCTCAATCCTGATACCCAACTTAACTACTGATTATCTCCTTAGTTCTGTCAAATAGAACTATGTGTTCAACTAGGGCTGTTTTAGACATTGTCATTATAAAGTTTGAAACCATTGTTTGTGTCTCACTTTGAATTTCTTTTGTGGTCATTGTTTTACTCTTCCCTTTGAATAAGGCCAACGACTCATTTTTCTGAGTATCTGTATATGTTACTTCTGTTAGATGGGAGGTTTGATTTTACTCATTATATTCAAAAGTTACCCTAAAATCAGAAGTCAATTTAGTGTTTGTTCTCATTAAGCATTTTTTAAAATCTTAAACCAGACAGACCCAGGATCTACATAATTAGAGCCGTTTGATCTACTTTGCCATGCCCAGAAATTATAAGAAAATTAATTAATTAATTAATTAATTAATTAATGAGTAACAACTACAGAACTGACTCATTTAAATGAAATAGAGAATCAAATGGGAATGACATAAATAAAAGTCAGTAATTAAAATTATCCCAACTCTATTTGAAATCACATTGAAAAGGAAGAGGATCCTGTGAGATCCCACAACATTGAAATACATATTAAGTACAAACAAGCCATTGCTATAAGAAAAAAATTTTAAAAATTAAAAAAAGAATACCAGGGCAAAAACAACCAAAAGAATATTATCCTAGCTTTGTAATTGTCTATGCTTCAGTATGTTAAACTACTGATTCACAGAGTATGTACTTTCTGTCACAAATGTAAATATCTCACATTAAAATAACTTTTACAGAATCAAAGGTTAAAAGTCATCAGACAAGGTAGTATATTCTGAGAAATGAGGTGGATGAATAATTTCTTATCTAGAATAATTAGCCGAGTGAGATGAAGTTGTATCACCAGGTTAGAAGAACTGTCACTGAACTCAGGGTCAGGGAATCCAGAACTTCTGACTTGAATTCCTAGGCAGTATTAGGGCAGTATGATTTACAGCAGGCTGTTTAAAGTCTCTTGGAATCCCTTGGCTCCTCCTGGACCCGTTTGTCACTGATGATTTTCACCAGGCATAATCAGTTAGACAGCCTGGTTGGACCAGGGGTCCCTAAATGATTCCCATGAGAACTTAAGCCTTGAGGTTTCCTAGAGCTTAAAGTGGTAATTCAAACCACACTAGTGTAACCTAGGTGAATAAGGATGCCAGTAAACTTGCCCCTGAATATTTTAAGCGTTCCAACGCTTGCCTGCAACCTTTTTGTTGCTGTATATTATTTTGTGTCTTTAGGGAAAGACTTAGAGCTACACATACTTTTAACAGTACTGGGATATCTTTCATATGTCCAAGTTTATGAAAATTGTTATGAGTGGAGGCATATACAAAAACATATTCGACAATGCCAATGAATACAGACAGGTGTTGAGAATGTTTAACTGATAGCCAATTCCTTATCAGGGTAATAGAAGTCGTATTTTCCAATATGATTGAAACCTTTACAAGTAATACACAGTGAAATTCATTTTGAATATGTTATGGGAATACTTTTAAGTCCACAGAGTAATTTTTTCTCCAAAATAATTCCAATAAGTATTTGAGAATATTTCTTATAATTGCTATAAACTCATTAATAATTAATTAAATTATATATTATACAATAATATATATTAATATGATATATATTCTAATATATGTTACTATATATATTGTTATATATAGTAATCTTCAATCTTATTTTTGTATTTGTGTCTTGTAATTTCTGGATTTTAATGAAAACTGAAGCAGGACATTTTCTAGGAAGAACTATCATTTTATAACAAAAACATCTTAAGGAAACCAAAAGGACAGATAAGCCTATTTTATAAAATTACTGTCAGATACTTGTTTTATATGAAAATAATTATAATCACGTATTGGTTGATTTTCCTGGGTTGTATAAGAAAGCGAACAGGATAAACCAAGAGGATCAAGACTGTAAGAAGCATCTTCCATGTCTTATGTTCATTACCTGCTTCCCAGTTTACACAAGGTTGAGTTTTTCTGCCTTAGTTTTCTTCTTTAGAATAATCTCAAGATATGTAAGCCAAATAAACCCTTCACTCTCCTCAGCATAAAAAAAATTAAAAGGAACTTATTTAAAACATATTTGCAGGAAAACGGCATTACTATTGCCTCAAGAAGCAACAGATACCGTAAAACTATTATTATATTAATAAAAAGCAATGCTAACTCATATGTTATTGTTCTCAAAACTAGATTTTTCCATGTTTTATTATTCATGTTTGGTGCTATAATATAATTACAACATCTCTTCCTTTCCTTTCTTCTCCATAAATCTCATATAACATTCCACACTCCCCTTCAAATTTATGGTCTCTTTTTTCTTTGATTGTTATTGCATATAACTATATATATCTATTTACATATATTTCTAAATACAGCCTGCTCAGTACTAATAATGTTAATAGTATGTGTGTTCTCTGGACTAAAATTTTGGTACTGAACAAATATTTGTTGCGCTTTTTTCTGAAAAAGGCCAATCTCCTGCCCAGCTTTCCCCAGTTGCCTATAGTGCTGTGTAGAGTTGTAGATGCCTGGGTTCTTCTCCATTTGTGATGGCATGTCTATTAGTGTGGTGTAGTTCTTGTAGAGCTCACACTTGAAAAGGCATCTTAGTGAGATTTTATGAGTGTAACTTCTCATATTAGTAGGATACAATCTCAAAACAAACTTCCTGATCTTATACTTCTTACAGTCTTTCTGGCTCCTCTTATACAATGCTTTCTGAACCTTAGTTGTGGGAGTGTTTTGTTTATGTATCCAGGGAGACTGAGCTCCTCAATTCTGCATTTTGATTACTTTTGGTTTTATGTTGTAGTCTCCATCTGTTGCAAATAAAACTTCCTAGATGAGAATGGATCATACATATCTGTGAATATAGAGACAAATGATGATAGATTGTGCATTTTTAGTCTGTGTTCAAAACATTTAATTAAGCATAAGTTTATTTTTTTACATGTTCAACTTATTATTATCAATTATAGGAATTATTTTTATACATAAAATAAAATCTTTTGATACATATGCTTTGTTATTATATTGTTGCAAGCTATGTTTTGTTTTAATTTTACATGCTTAATATAATTTTTAGATATAATTCTTCATTGTATTGTTATTATCGTTTATATCTAATTAATATTTTAATGTTTGAAATAGAAGGTGTTTTTACTTTTCATGTAAAGACATCATGTACATTCTAGAATCTTCATGAAGTATGTATATCTTATGAAAACATACATGAACCACACTTTCTTGTTTTGTTAATGGACAGCAATTTTACTGGCATTTAAACCATATAGCACAAAACTTTGAAAGTATCATCCATTTTCCTTGCCATGACTTTATATAATTTGTAAGATATCTAGGGTTCTTCATATGTGGGAATCCTTTGAAATTGCATTATGTTCCATTGGCTTATCTCTTTGTCCTTCTCATATTAATAATTATGGCTTTAATATAATCTTTCTTATCACCTTGAAGAAAGGTTTTCGGTTTGCCTGTTTGCGTTCTACGTGAAACTGAATTTTTGATACCACTTTACAGAAGACCATGGGAATGTTTCATTGCATGTTGTTAATCTATAAATATATTTAGAAATAATTAGCATCTCTATGAATAGGGTGTAAAATTTCATATACTTTTTCATTTTTATTTATTTACTTACAACTTACTTATTCTCAGTAAAATTTTTATTTCCTACATATATGTCTAAGATTTCACTAATTTCCTCAGTTATTTTTAGTATATAAATGATGTGTTCATTCTTATTTTACAATATGTAGGCCTAACAAGCAACATATACTAATATCATTATTATTTTTATATATACTTACATGTTCATTATCGTGTAAATATTCATAAATATATATAAATGTAACAAGGATATTATTTGCTACAGAATTTCTATGTAACTATTTTACTTGTTTTGTATTGTGAGCACTATATATATGAGCCAATATAAAGAGATGAGCACTGAACACACATCAACAACACTAAATGACCTCAGAATGTGGTGTTTATAAACTTATATTCATATAATTGTTGTATATGTGAAATATATATATATATATATTTCACATATACAACAATTATATGAATATAAGTTTATATAATATATTATATATATATATATGTATATATATTAGCTATAATTAAAGAATAGTAGACTGTGCACTTATGAAAGAATAAAACAGACATGGGAGGAATTAGAAGGAGTAGAAGAAGAAAAAAATTTATAAATATAGAACTCACATAAATAGTGCTCAGAATACATAAAAGTAAAACACAACATAGCTATTCAATAGCAAAGATTGTACTCAGTGAACAAATAATTAAAAAGATGTTGATTTTAAAAGTGCCAATACTTTCATTTTTCATTATGTCCATAACAGAAGTCAACTTTGGTAATATTTTATAATAAGTTTCATGTTTATGTGTACAATCATTACTAACAAATACTAATAAACCAATAAATATATTAGTTTAAGTTATGACTGTATTGTTTCCTTTACATAGTGAAATAAATTTAATTCAAGACTGGAAATTTTTCCTTTTTCTTCTCAGAAAGAACATTTACAAGATTTCTATATTTTATATGTAGATTTAACAAACGAAGCTGTTTTAATTTAAAATTTATTTGGTATAGGCATGCTCTTAATACTTTGTATGATTGATTAAAGTAGTTGATACAGGGCCATTGTACAGGGGCCTTTATTCCTGGAAGCCTTGAGGAGAGAAGTTAAGCAACCAGCCTCATCACTGCCAAGTCTGCATGTCCTGATCATCATGCCAGGGGGTTTTCATCCTTACGGGCCCTTCAGCAATCACAGAGGACATGTAACAATCCAGGCCTGAAAAACAGCTCTCTTAGGAAGACAAATTCCACCCTAGATGAGACATTTGATGACTTTTCACTGGTCTTGTCTTATCTATAAATAAATATCTCACAAAATTAGAGGGATTCAGTTTCCCTGAGTCACTTACTCTTATATTACATGCTGAGAAGCATTGTTTAATATTATCAATTACTATTATAATAACTTCAGTATCTTACTCTGCAGCTATCTTCACACATATTGGATCTTTTAGACTTGAAGTTAGAGATTATTGTAAGTCAACAGACCTGTATAACAGGAAATAAACTCAAGTACTCTGGGAAAGAAGCAGCTGAGACACATCTTCCCAGCCTCATATATACTGTTACTTACATAGGTTCATCTAGAAATCTTCACAAAATAAGATTGCATAAGGTATAGCAATTTGGGGTTTTTTTTTTTTTAATGAATTTTCAAGTTAACATAAGAAACTGCATGTATACTTAATTCATCATTTTTACCTCTATATAAATATGTCTATAAATGACTCTGCTACATTCTCTACTGCATTTTACAAGCTCCAAGGTGTAGATTAGTAAAATACTACCTTACTTTTGAAAATAAACAATGTGGCACAGAAGCATACTGAGAAAGATTGTAAACTTCTTGCTTTGTGTTTCAAATTAGTCACTTTCTAAGCACTTTATTAGAATTAGAAAGAAAGAACTTTCTAAATTTCTAAATTTCTAAAGTAGGATTATTCAAATATGTAGAAACATGAAAGAGGTTTCCTTGCTTGCATGACTTGAGGAAAAATCTGCTGATTAACAGCTCTAGGTCTCTTGCATCATGGGATTGGATTGTATCTCTGTGATTTTATTCTTTTGGCACAGAAGACAGGTGTTCTGCAGATGGAGAGACAGTTGTGATTTTATGAGACCTCCTCGCCCAAGCAAATTAGTATGTGAGGCTCCAAGGAGTGTTTTCTATGAATAACAAATGTCCTCATGTGTACTTATTGTTAAAAGAAGATGTCAGTGGAAACATCTGGGGAGAAAAAGCCACATAGTTTATCTTTATGTCATGTGTGGTGACTGTGACAGGGAGTTTTCTTCTAGAATCCAAAAACTGATCACACAGAAAACTGTTTCTTAACCAGGGATGCTTATGATGAAGGACTACATTTACAACACATGACACTCTGCACTCTGTCAATTCTCAGAGATAATCTTGAAGGAAGATTCACTTTGTGGCCACATAAGCAGAGATCTATAATAGAAACTATAGGAGGTTTGAGTAAATCACTTGAAATACTGGAATTGATTCTACAGATCCATTTGTCTGCACACAAGATCAATTTATACACTAAATATTGTAAACTTTTGGTTAATTAGATGAACAGAAACAACTTTCCTAAAGTAAATTTCTAGTGGTAACTTTGAATAGAGTTGTACATAGGGTAGACACTTGAACCTCTTTTATTCATTGAAACTTTCAAGAAAGCTTTTTTAACCATGTAATTAAAAAAAAAGATTTATTTATTTTATATGAGTACACTGTTACTCCCTTCAGACATACTAGAAGAGGGCATCAAATCACATTATAGATGGTTGTGAGCCACCATGTGGGTGCTGGGAAATGAACTCAGGACCTCTGGAAGAGCAGTTAGAGCTCTTAATCACTGAGTCATCTGTTCATCCCAGGAAAATGTTTTTTTAACTAAACTAAATGTTTCATGAAATATATTCTGATTACCATTTATCCTTCTAAATCTTCCACCCAGATCTTCTCCAACTCCTCTGCCACCCAAATCAACAAGTGTTCTTTCTCTTTCTCTAATTAGAACAGAAGTGGATATCTAAACTATAAATAAATAAACAAATAAATGAACAAAGAAATAAGTAAAAAAATAACATCATAGGAGGCAATAAAGGGAATACAATGTAGAAAATGGGAGAAAAAGAGGCAATGGAAAAAGAGTATAAATATGTAGACATATAGTGATTCACATACTCACAAAGACAACTATGAAAACACAACAGCGAAAGGTGTGTGTGTGTGTTTATGCAAAAGACCTACAAAAAAGAAAAGGAAGGGAGAGAGAGAGAGAGAGAGAGAGAGAGAGAGAGAGAGAGAGAGAGA
>JANHMN010000001.1:224656407-224673892 GCA_030674055.1 Rhabdomys pumilio | reverse complement strand
TCTCTCTCTCTCTCTCTCTCTCTCTCTCTCTCTCTCTCTCTCTCTCTGTATGTGTGTGTGTGTGGGGGGGGTGATTTAAGAATGGTTTGTATACCGAGTGAGAAGCCATCGAAGAAAACTAATTTTTCCTTTGTGAGCAGTTATCAAATGGAGATAGCTATTGGGTAAGTGAGTGGAGTTTATATCTGCATTTGCTTTGTGCTAGAATCTCATTGTAGGCCCTATGTGTGCTGTCATTCTTTATGAGTTTATCAGTTCTTCTGTGCTCTGTTGAGGGAAATATTAGAAAAAATGGCAAGTTCCTGTACTATGCCCAGCACTGGTGGGCCACAAGGCATGAGTGGGGTTTTCTCATCTTGGCAGACACTCTGGTCCGGAGCTCCTGAAGTTTCTCTACCCAGCTCACTACGTTTCCACTGGCGGGTCACTTCCACACCAGCCCCACGCTTCAAACTCCCCTCTGCTTTTATTGTGCACATCATGCAAACCCACGCTTTGCCCCTGTATCTTTCTCTCTGCAAGCCAGATGAGCCACAGAATGAAGGAAAACACAACACAAACTTAGTTCAGAAAAAATGGTAACTCAAATCTCTGGGTGCAACGACTAGAATGCTAATCTTGTAAGCCATATTAAATCTAAACCTTCCAGTGGCAAATCCTGGCAGATTTACCATATAAGCCTGGAGACACTAGTAGCTACATCTTGCCCTATCACTATCCTATTAAAAAAGCCCTCTCTCTCTCCCTTTTCTCTCTTCCCCTATCCAACCCAGAAGTCCCTCCTTCTTGTCCAGTGATTGTCTTCTTTATTCGTTAGGGGCATGGTTCACAGGTCACCTGACTCTCTCCTTGTCCTTAGCCCCTCCCAAAAGAGCAGAATTAACACCAAAATACAAACAATACCAGGGCCATCTAAAACAGTGCTTAGTAGGCTTTCTTCTTGGTGTAAAATATACCATATGTCTCTTCCATCATTTATGTCTTCTCTTCCTCCTGGCTCCATGAGCTCTGAATAGAGGTACTTGATGGAGACATTCCTTTTAGAACTGAATGTTCTATAGTTTCTCACTGTTTGTACTTTGTTCCTCTTTGGGTCTCTGAATTTTTTTCCAATGTATTTCAAAACAGAAAAAAAGAACAACAACAACAAAGAAAAACAGACAAAACAAAACAATCAAACAAACAAAAAACCTCTGAAAATGGCTGAGCAAGGCACAGACCCATGAATATAGCAGAATATCAATAGGACTCATCTATGCTCTTTTAGATGAACATTAGTATTTTTATTACCTGTGGGACCTCAGTTTCTTGATCAGCTGAGAAGTATTCCATGTCATAGAATGCTCCATATGTCTAATCGGATATATATTGGTCACTCTCACAGCTCTGTGCTACTGTTGTGCCAGTGCAGGCAAGTCAGCATCATAAATTGAAGGGTTTGTATATTAATTGTGATTTATCTTTATTATCTAGCAGCATTTAGAATTCTTTGTAGAATCATGAACTCTAGTTCATAATAGTGAAGCTCTAGATAGGGACAAGCTCATATTTCCTGTATTCAATGAGATGTCTAAGTGATGCCTTAACATATATCCCATTGTTTAAATGTACCACATATTCTTGATTCATTCTTCCACTGACATACATCTATACTGTTTCCACTTATGAATTCTGTGGCAAGGAACATGGTTGATCTAGTTTTTCTGTAATAGAATAAAATGTCTTTTGGTATAGGCACAAGAAGGGTATAGCTGGATTATGCAGTAGATTGGTTGGCATTGTCCTGTGAAAGAGTCATACTAATTTTCACAGTTGCCATACAAATTTACACTGTTACCAACTGTGGATGGGTGTTCTCTTTACTCCACATCCTAGCCAGCATGAGCTGTCATTTGTTTCATTGATCTTTGTAACTCGGACTGTTGTAAAATGAAATATCAAAATAACTTTAATTTGTATTTCCCTGATGACTAAGTATGTTGAACATTTCCTTAGGCTTAGACATTTATGTTTCTTCCTTTAAAAATTCTCTGTTTAGATATGTACCCTATATTTTAATTTGGTTATTTGTTTTATTGATACCAACATATATATATATATATATATATATATATATATAAACTTTAGTTATTAGAAAAATTTTCATTGAGTATACTGAAGCTTTGTTCAAATCATGATATCATTCCACTTACAGAAGTTTCCATTTTCATGTGATTCTATTTACTGATTCTTGATCTGGTGATAATACTCAGAAAGTCTATTTTTTGTCAGTAAGTTTGTAACTATTGCACATTTTCTATTGTAACAGATGCTGTGTGTCTTATTTTATTTGAGCTCTTTGCGCCATTAAATTTGCATTTACACAGGGTGAAATAGTTTGATCATCACTATTTGAAGAAGGTGCTGTCTTTTTTTCCAGTGTGCATCTAGCTTCTTTATTAAATTCAGGTATCTATTCATACATGTACATATTTCTGGCATTTCCATGCTATTATATGTATGAGTGTATCTGTTTTTATACCAACACTTTGTTGTTTTTATTATTATATCTTTTATGTACAACTTTCGATTGGTATGGGCTCTATTTCCAGTCGTTCTTTTATTATTCAGGATGGTTAGAGCTATTGTCATTTTTTTGTTTAATTTTGTTTTGTTTTTATTTAAAACTGAATGTTGTTCTTTCACACTATATAAGCAGTTGTGTTAAAATTTTGATGGTGATTATGTTGAATTTGTATATTTCTGTTGGTAGGATGGGCATTTTCACTATAATAATCCAACTCAACCAACAGCATGGAATATATATAATTCTCTGCAATCCTCTTCAATTTTTTTTTGAAAAAATAGTTTTTTAATAAAGTTAAAGTTTTTATCATATAATATTTTCATTTATTTCTTTGCAATATGTGCAGAAATACATGGTGAAATATGTGGTTTTCCAAATTTCCTTAATAGTCTATTTTTTATTTGTTTATAGATAGCGACTAATGTTTATGTACTATTTTGGTATCATGTACTTTGTTGAAGGTGTTTCTCAGCTGCAGGAGTTTCTGGTGCAACTTTTATTTTTATCTATATGAATTATTCCATCGTCTACAAACAAAGATAATTTGACTTCTTTTCTTTTTGTATTTCTTTATTTCTTTCAGAGGTCTTATTGCTGTAAATAATACTTTAAGTACAATATTAGATAAGTTTGGAGAAAGGAGACAACCTTGTATTGTTCTTTATTGCAATGAAAATGCTTTGAGATTCTCTCTATATAGATTGATATTGTCTGTTTGCTTGCTTTATCATGGTGAAGTATTTCCATGAATCCCTAGACTGTCTAAGGCTTTTTCCTTAAAGGGATGCTAGATTTTGTTAAAGGTCCCTTTTCATATAAAGAGATGATCATGTGATTTTCATTTTTCTGTTTGTTCATGTGGAGAATTGCATTTATTGCTTTACATATGTAGCACTATTTCTCTATCTCTGTGATGTAGACTACTTGACCATGATGGATGTACTTTCTGATGTGTTCAAATATTTAGTTTGCAGATATTGTATTGAGAATATTTGAATACATATCCATAAGGAAGATTGGTATGCACTCTTCCTTTGTTGGGTCTTTTTGTGATTTTAATATCAGAGTAAATATGACCCCATAAAAAGATTTGGAAAATGTTTCTTCTGTTTCTATTTTTGGAATAATTTGAGAAGTATTGGCATTAATTCTTTGAAAGTCTATTAGAATCCATGTTATTAAAGACTGATTCTGGAATTTTTAATTGGAAAATTTATTTACTGCTTCTATTTCACTAGGGAGTCATAGATTTATTTAAGTTGCCTGTATGACCCTTATAGAATTTTACTAGTATATTTTAAAAAATCACATTTTTCCCATTTGATGACCTATGATTTCTGGATTTCCTCAGTTTCTGTAGGTATATTGCCCTTGTTAATTTGGAATTTCTCTCTTTGTCTTTTAACAGCTAATATCTGAGATTTCACTGACCAATGATATTTCATGGGCTTCTAGAACCAGGTATAACTTTTCTTTTGTTACGTGTTCCTTTAGTCTATTTAGAATATTGTTTGTTTCCATCAATGTGTATGTGTTATTATAGTACATTTATCTTGCATCCTGGTTATCATTGTGCTTCATATGTGTAATCATTGGATAGGACTTCTAATAATTGATTTCTTCATTTTATATATTATATAGTATTTTATTTTGTACCATACACCAAGACTTCAAGAAAGGGGCTATAAGACTAGATACAGTTTGAATAATGTGAGTCTTGTGTCCTATATGTGTATAATCTTTAGCAGTAGTGATTTACCTGCAAGCACTGGGAAGCAATTAAGGGCAACAGCAATAACAAATAAGGAATTTTTTATTTTAATGTTAAGACTATAATATTATGAATATCTATTTTCCTTTTTTTCTCCTTCTGAAGGTTCCCATATTCCTCTTCTTGCTCTTTGTCTGATTCATGACTTCATTTTTCACTAATAGTTAATAATAATAATATATATATATTTCAAGTATAACATGTTCAGCATTTATATTACTCATATATACATTTTTAGTTCTGGCCACTTAGTATTAGATAACAAATAGAAGAATTTGCCTCAAGTTAAGAATACTTATTCTCCTTTTATATTTCTGGGTTGTCTTTAAGTCTCTGTGCAGTGTTGAGGATTGCAAATTTCATAAATTTCTTGTTTTTAATAGCTAAATAGTATTCAACTGTGTAAATAAAAAATATTTTCTGTATCCATTTTTCAGCTGAGAGAAATCTTGGTTGATTCTACTTTCTGGCTATTACAAATAAGGCTGCTATTCAAAATGAATTTGAGAATTGATTTTTCTAACTCTATGAAGAATTCAGTTGGAATTTTGATGGGGTTTGAATTGAATATATAGATTGCTTTCAGCAAGATGGCCATGTTTACTATAGTAATCTTGCAAATCCATGAACATGGGAGATCTTTGCATCTTCTGAGGTCTTCTTCGATATCTTTCTTCAGAGATTTGAAGTTCTTGTTATACAGATCTTTCACTTGCTTGGTTAGATTCATATCAAGATATTTGTGACTATTTGGAAGGGTATAGTTTCCCTAATTTCTTTCTCAGACCTTTTATACTTTGAATAGAGGAATAATACTAATATGTTAGAGTTGGTTTTATATCCAGCCACTTTGCTGAAGTTGTTTATCAGCTGTAGGAGCTCTGGTAAAATATTTGGGGTCACTTATGTATACTCTCATATTATCTGCAAATAGTGATATCTTAACTTTCTCCCTCCCAATTTGTATCCCTTTGATCTCTTTTTGTTGTCTAACTGCTCTAGCTAGAGTTTTGAGTACCATATTGAATAAGTAAGTAGAGAGTAGGCAACCTTGTTTTGTCCCTGATTTTAGTGGGATTCATTTTTGTTTCTCTTCGTTTAGTTTGATGTTGGCTATTGGGAGGGGGAGAGTGGATGTGGAATGGAGGTTACCAGGAAGTAGGATATCATGGGATGGGAGGGTTGGTGGAGGTGTAACTGGGAAGTGGGACATCATTTGAGATGTAAACAAATAGAATGATTAATAAAAATAAAATAAAATAAGGAGATTAGAATGGAAAAGGTAGTGGACTATGTGATGTTAATATTGGGAGAAGCTAGAGAGCCTTGGAAGATACTAACAGTGATACTGCCTCATGGTTCTCAAGCAGATGTTTGTAAGTGCTTAAGAAAAGAGAATTTGTTTGTTTAAAAAGAACAAAACAAACATGACTACTATGAGCAAAATTGAGCACATGTCCTTGTGATATGGTGGAGCATCTATGGGGTATATGCCCAAGAGTGGTATATCTGGTTCTTCAGATAGAAATATGTCCAATTATCTGAGAAACCACAAGATTGACTTCCAGATTGGTTGTACATGTTTGTAACACACACCCCTCCATCAATGGAGAAGTGTTTCCCCTTTATCCACATCCTCATCAGCATGTGCTGTCTCTTGATTTTTTTTTTTATTTTAACCATTCAGATTGGTGTAAGACAGAATCTCAGGGTCATTTTCATTTGAATTTCTCTGATAATTAAGAACATTGATCATTACTTTAAGTGCTTCTAGACCATTTAGGAATCCTCTGTTGAAAAATTCTCTAGTTAGCACTGTACCCCATTTTTTAAACTGGGTTATTAGGTTTGTTTGTTTGTTTATTGGCATTTTTGTAGCATAATTTATTGACTTCTTTATATATTTTAGATGTCTGCTCTCTGTCAGATGTAGGATTAGTGAAGATCTTTTCCCAATTCAAGGGCTGTTTGTTTTGTCCATTGATAGTGGCCTTTCCCTTACAGAAGCTTTTCAGTTTTCAAAGGTCTCATTTATCAGTTGTCAATCTTAGAAACTGAGCCATTGGTGTATTGTTCAGGAAATTGTCTCCTGTATCAACGTGTTCAAAGCTATTTCCTCCTTTCTCTTTTATGAGATTTAGTACATCAGGTTTTATGTTGAGGCCCTTGATCTATTTGGATTTATGCTCTGCTCAGGGTGATATATATGGTTCAATTTGCATTGTTCTATATGCAGGCCGCCAGTTAGACCAGCACCGTTCATTGAAGATACTTTTAATGATTTTCCCCTTATCTACTTTGACATTGTTTTGTAAGTCACATCATCTAGTCTGTTGACCAAGACAAAAACTTTTGTGTATATATACATATATATGTATATATATATATACATATATATATATACACACATATGTGTGTGTGTATGTGTGTGTGTGTGCTCACACACATGTGTAAAATCATAGGTAAATATAAAACATTATGATTCCTTGTGATTTTAGCAGGCATCCTTGTTGTTATTTGTTCCTCTTTCATTCTCCTTTATTTCTCTTCCTTCCTTCCGAGTTGGAATCTTCATCCATTTTCCTACTTTTCTTCATACCACAGGAATCCTGCTGTTTCTTTTGCAAGTACCCCACTTATTTGTACTGTTATACTTTTTAATTTTGTATTTCCTCCATATTGTATAGTCACATTTGAATATTTAATATGGAATAATCTGGATACAGAAAGACAATTCATGATTTAATTTTTTCTCATAAGTAATATTTTGATATTCCCTGAAATTATAATCAGATTAAAACTCTGAATAATGAAAGAAACAATTGTCATTTTACATTTTATTTCATTCTTGACTTACAGATCACATTCCATAGCAGAAACTTAATATTATATACATGATTATTTTTAAGATAATTTTTAAATGTTTATGTGTAAAAATTAAAACACAACATAAGTAAATCCCCAGTATAATTCAAGCCAAAGTTAACACTCACCTGCATGCATATTTGTATAAGGTAGCATTGTATATTTATTAGCTACAGTTTATAGCAAATATGTTTATAGATCAGATAAAAATTTAATTTTTAAAACATAAGATTTGCATAAATAATATTCTAGTTATATTACTAATAACATATTTTACATAAATTTTGTTTTAATGAGAAATTTCACTCTTGTGGCTGATCCTCTATTCAACTGTTAACCTTCTATTATTAGGAGGCAATATCTGACTCAGTCTCAGAGAGCCTTCTATTCAGTTCTGTAATATGTAATATTCAGAATTAACCAGAAATTCCAGTATTATATGTTGTGCTACAGTTTTACTGATGAGCAGTAACTCTTTAGTGCTGACTGTAACAAAGACAGTGCAACTAATCAGACCAAGCATGCAAAGGGCATAATTTGATGCATCTGTCTCTTAAATTATCTGACTACTAATTAGCATGTGAAGATTTTTAGTACCATTTCTGATTTAGAGTATATACAGAAACATCCAGTTAATCCAAAATTTTATTCATTAGAAATTTTATTAATGGTCATTAACTATTTACAACCAATTAGTCAATATTCCTGCTTAATTGCTACTCCATCAACATGAAGCAAACGATTACTATAAATAGCAATGTCAGATGGTTAAAAAGTGTCAAGTCTTTATTATCTCAATGACAAAGTATATGTACTAAGTAGTAATGAAGTCTAAGTTTATACGTTAGTACAGCATAACAATATAATTTATCTTAACAAAAAGCACAATATATCCTATCAGGTAGAAAATGAAGCCCTGATTATTTTTACACAATAGAACAATTATTTGAAGTAATTATTTTTAATATGTTCATGTAAATATAAAGTCTACTATCTTTTAACTTTTGATAAGTTTTTCTTATTTTGTAATATGGTTTTAGAAAAATAAATTAAAAACAAAACAAACCATTGTTATTTGGTTCCGTCTCCTTTAATATCTTCAGAATTCTCAAATAAGTAATGGTAAAATATATTCATTTGTAAAATATTTCATTAGACTCTAAATATGAAATTTGAAAGATGCATACAATATAGTATGCATTTTCTATGGGAATTCATTTATCCAAAATTATTTTTCATACTTTAAATTATTTAATTAGTTGTTTAATTTTTTTAAGGTTATCCAATAATTACAGCATTTCCCCCTTCTGTTTTCTTTCTCCAAACCATTCTATGTACTCTTTCTTATTCTCTTTCAAATTCATGGACTCTTTTTCTTATTAATTTTTCTTACTTGCATATATACATAAACTTCTACATAAATAAATACAACCTGCTCAGCCTGTATAATCTCATGTTTATGTATGTTTTCAGTGCTATTTGGTGTTAAATAACTAATAAGTGTGCTTTTCCCTAGAGATAACTATTCTTCATCTTTCAACATTCCTTGGTTGCCTGTAGATTTTTATATGGCTGTGGTCTCATGACCTTTTCTGAGTTGATTTTATCATGTCTATTGCTGTTGTTTTGTTTCATATCATGTTAAGAATGTCATGTTAGTGAACATTATTTATGGAGCCTCTATTTTAACATAAGAAATATATAAGCCACAATATCTCATATTTAAAAATTGGGAAATTGGATCTATTATCATCATGATACAAATACAATATTTGTGCTCTCATTGAGGTATATGTTAGAAATTTTTAACTACAACAATCCAGTCCAGTAGATGAACATAGTGAGTTGTATTGCCAGTTGGTTCTGTATTGGTCTTAAAGGCTGCTCATAGTTGGAAATACATATCTGGTATAGTAAACTAAGCAAAAGATCAAGCCTGAAGAAATCAGAGACCAAAGTAGTAAACTCCTATTTTTGTCCAGTTAATTTGACACTCAGCAAACTATATTCTAAGTAGTTATTTTTATACTCATAGACAAATGCTAATTATATTGGGTAATCAAGACAGGTCCTTTGTGCAGTGAAGTTGGGTTTGTGACTTCTCCAGGCACTAAGAATAAGTGAAGACTGAATGTTCAGCCTTCAAAAGTGCTTTCCACCACCACAAATCCCTATGGCACAGTAAACGTTGCAGAAATCATAGTAGAGTACAGAAGTCAGGAGAAAGGGCTATGAAATGGTATCCTCAGTCCTTGGCACAAACACTTCTAACATGATCACATAGCAACTGAAATTCACCATATGGCTTTCTCAATCAAATCATGGATCAATGTTGAACTTAGGGTTAACTCTTAAAAAATGATGGATTCTGGTGGTGGGTATTAATTGTCTTCAGTTGTTTGCCCAATGGTGAGTAAACCAAGCTCTGAAAGATAATTGTCAAACTGTAGTCATGCAGAAGATTTGTGTTATCATCAGTTGTTAACAAAGAAAGTGAAAGACTGTGAAGTTTGAAAAAGAACCTGTAGGGGGCAGAAAATTGGTAACAGAAGTATGAGGGATATAATAAGGGTTATGAGAGAAAGTAAACAGAATGGTAATATACATGCATAAAACTCTCAAAGAACACATTTAGTCAATAAAAGAAACCATACGGTTTAGAAGCACAGAGATGTTCTGCTTTTGCAAAGGTTAGGTTCAGGGCAGCTCATATTCTTGCCGAAAACCCTGTATCATTAGCATAGAATGAGGATAGGACAGAGTATATATAATAACCAAATGGATGGAAAATCATAGGAAGACTAAGATAATTAATGGTGTTTGCCATGAAGAATTCACAACTTCTATTAGCCACATGACACACAAGCTTAAACTAGCAGCCACAGCCTTTTGATACGCTCATAACTTTTCCATAATGAAACTACAGAGACAGATGAAGAGACCATATTAAAGCATTTATTCTTTTTTTATTGGATATTTTATTTACATTTCAGATGCCAATCCCTTTCCCCATTTCCCCTCCCTAGAAAGCCCCTATCTCATGCCCCCCCCCTTTTCCATTTGGCTTTTAAACAATTTTCTTTTAAACGTTAATCAAGGGCTTTGTGAGTATGGTAATGCTCAATCAGAAGTGTAACCTAATACCCAACCTAGCTATGTAAACTATCTTTGACTAGTGGAGACATGTGAACTTCTGCCTCCATTCCCCCTCTCTCTTTCTCTCTCTTTTTCTCTCTCATTACCTAGCTTCTCATCTACTTTATCTTCTCCTCTCCTTACTCCATCTTTTCCTCTCGGTGCTCCTTCCCCCTTAGCTCCTCCTACATATTACCCTTCCTGTTAAAATGAAGCTTTTCTCTCAGAATACAATTAGAGCATAATTATTCCTATTTGTACCAGTGAGGTACAAGATAGTCTTATACCCAGTCCATCCTTTTGTTGACTAGCCAGAACCTCTGTAGTCTCTCTTTATTCTAGCCTGTGCATTTGTAGAGTAGCGACTGAAGCTCTAACACAGATGACTGTTTATCTGAAGGCAGTCACACATTCATGATCGATACCAAAATTCCGTGCTACTAGTTTGTGTCTTTTTAGTTGGATAAATTTTATTGTATCAATTACATTTCTAAATAATTTTTTTACATTTGTATCACATTTCATATGATCCTTCTAATTACCAGTTGTAGAAACAAAAATACAATGTCCTATGGAATCATTAAAGAAAAGACATCTCAAATGACACAGCTTCCCTGTCATTTTGAGAAAAATGGGATTTATATTCAGATATTTTCAAATACAGTTTTATTTTCAAATAAAACTTTCCCAAAGTTGAATTCATTTAGGCAATAGTGTCAGATAAGATAATGAATTCTGGGGAAAATGTTAAAAAAAATTAAGCCTTTTAATTGAAAAAGAAAAAAATACAAATAGAAAAATCCCCAAACTTTAACCTTGCCAGTAGGAGCATAGGAAATGCCATTTTTCATCTGGCTGCAACCTGCTTCTTATGGATCTCCACAGAACTGCACCAATTCTCTTTGTCATGGAACTGAGAAAATTGAAGCTATTCATCAGGCCCAAATAGTAGCACGGATTGGAGACTTCCAGTGACTTTGTTTTGACTTTGTTTTCTTTAACTCAACATAGGTAAAACAGACTCAGCCTGGTAAAGGACTTAAGTTGTCTCTGAAAAATAAAATTAAATGGTCTCAATTAATTATGATAGATCAGTCCTAAATTTTAGAAAATAAAGGCAATAATAAATTAATATTAGAGGTTTAGAGTAACTACTAAAACACTTGAAAAATATTTGATTATACCTACTTGTGAATTAATATACTATATTTTATTCTCTCAAAAGATTTTGTGAATGTAACTATATTTAAATCTATTTTTCCTAGTGTAAGTTGTCCTTTGAAAATGGGTAAAGGTTTACCTGTGTTTATCTATAAACAACATTCCTTTTTGAAGGCACCTGATATTTGATCTTTAAGTATAGATATGTTCTTAAATTTAAATTCTAGAAACAATATATAATTTCTTCCTTTTACTGATAAGGTATTTTTAGACAAAATTATATCTGTTTTGACAATCTATTTCAATGACAAAATCAACATACAGTAGCATGTATATAATGAATTATCAACATTCTATAATAACTGTGATGGACAAAACTATTATTTTTGTATGTTTAATAATATCAACTCTGGAAAGTTTTCAGAAAAAAAAAAAAAAAAAAAACTACTCAAGCCTCACAACTCCCAGAAACCTCCTGTAACCTTGGAATAAATTTCTTAGTTCAAAGAAGTAGAAGTGTTTTAGCATCTGATTAATGTTGTGTTTCTATTTATCCCAGAAGTGGACTGCCTATTGTTTCTACTTTTATATTTGTACTGTATAAACATACTCATTGTGTGACATACAAAAAGACCACAATTTAAAGTGTTATTACTAAATAGTATTATTCAAAACTCAGGGTCATATTTCTATTTAAAATAAAATTTAAAATACAGAACATGACCCTTAAGTACTACAGAGATAAAATGATACAAAAGAGAGTGCAGTTTTCAGAATAGAAATCATTGGTTCCTTTTATGAAATATAAACTGTGATGATATATTTTCAAAGTTAAAATTTAAATGTGATTGATTCCTGATAGTACATGATTTAGTCACCATGGTATAATAAAAGTATTAAAACATTATCTGTGAAGCTGAATAAAAGAAGTGTCCAAAGATATAGATCATCAGGTTGATGTGTGAAAGAAAAAAAACTGACAAATTTTCTAACAGTTATATCTAATATTATAATAATTACTTGCATTTTAACATATATAATACTCAAACTAAGGGAACTCTATAAACAATAAGAACATTAAGATGTATTTGAATTGTTAAATATAATTTAGATTTCTTATGAAATAGAAACTGACAATTTTAAAACAATGAATAATTTTTTCAATATGTTATCAGACTAACTCAGCACTATTTAAAGAAAAAAATATTAAATGAAAATTAAAGATAGTTGAACAAAGAGGACCAGTGGGAAAGGGAAAATTGAAGACATGAAATATAATTACATATGCATACAGCATGCAAAATGTAAAACTTGTGTCCTTTTATTAAAAATTCACATTTACAGCTGGATATTCTCCTCAGTCAGCAACATGCGTTACTTGAAAAAAACCTATGATCCTCATGAATGTAAATCTGGAGTTGTGGCACATGTTTGAAATCCAGTACTGGGGACATGGAAGCAATGGATCCCTAGAGTTTCCTGCTTACCTTCTGAAACCACTTGATGAGGTCCAGGCAAGTGTCCTATCTGTCTTAATAATCTTTTTTGAGAGACAGATATTACCTGAAGACTGACACGAAAAGTTACCCTCTTCTCTGCACATATGGGAACAAATATGAGCCTACACCCAAAGCACATGCTGTGCATGTGCATACACACATATGTACACACAGACATATACACAAACTAGCACAATAGTAAAAACATATACATATAACACTTAAATTCGTGGAAACTAGCAAAATAGACATTTTGTCATCAAACTTCACATAATGAAGGATTTATATTTTTTTATAGATATTAGTATATTAATCTGTATTGACTGATGTTATTGTAAATAAAGTTAAGAGAAATAACAATATAAAAATTACAAATTATTAATTGGATGGCTTGATGTTTTAATTTATGGTATCAAACATAATGTTTGTTATTGGCTCTTAATTATCCAAGCATTAATAAATAAAAATAAACTTTATCATTTGGATATACATGTATATTGCATGGTAATGTACACTAAGTACATAGTGGAAAGGAATCAGGGAAATATTGTTCACTCTTTTAATAATTGTATGTTCTAATTAGAAGTACTTTTATACATGTGATAATCATATAAGAAATAATGATAAATCCAAGTGATATCAAATATTTGCACACTGTTTTTTGGTTTTTTTTTCTTCATGTTTTCTTCTTTTCTTGGAAGTATTTTATGTTCTGTTTTGAAGAATGATCGGGACATTAATAGTTGTCTGTTTTATCTCTCAGTAATCTAAATATATTTTCGATGGTTTAGTCTCTGGTAGCTACCAGAGGTCCCGGTTATTTGACTCTGTAGGTAGTCCTATAGGATTGCCATCCCCTTCCCCAACTCTTTCATAGGAGTCTTTGAATTCAATCTGATGCTTGCACGTAGGTATCTGTATCAGTCTCAGTCATTTGCTGGTAGAGCTTTTCAGAGGACAGCCATGCCAGGCTCCTGGTTTTTTTTGTTTGTTTGTTTGTTTGTTTTGTTTTGTTTTTTTTGATATTATATTTACATTTCACATTTTATCACCTTACCCCATTCCCCCACCATCCAGGATCCTCCTATCCCATCCCCCCTCCTCCTGCTTCTATGAGGATGTACAATCACCTACCCCCACACTCCCACCTCCCCACTCTCAAATTCCCCCCCCTCCATTTTGTATTCAGCCTTCATGGGACCAAGGATCTCCTCTCCCACCTATGCCCAACAAGGCCATCTTCCTGTACATATACTGATGGAGTCATGGGTTCCTCCCTATGTGCTTCCAGGCTGGTGGTTTAGACCCTGGGGAGCTCTGGTTGGTTGGTATTGTTGCTATCCTCATTGGGCCACAAACTCTTTCAGCTCCTTTAGTTTTCTCTCAAATTTCTCCATTGGGAACCCCTTATTCAGTTCAATGATTAGCTGTGAGCAACTGCCTCTGTATATGTCAGACTCTGGCAGACCTCTAAGGAGACAGATATATCAGGCTCCTATCAGCATGCACTTCCTGACATCCACATCAGCATCTACCTTTGGTGACTGCACATGGGATGGATACCTAGGTGAAATGGTTTCCAGACAGTCCTTCCTTCAGTTTCTGTCTCACACTTTGTCTCCATATTTGCTCCCTTGAGTAATTTGTTACTCCTTCTAAGTAGGACCTAGGCATCCACACTTGGTCTTTCTTCTTCATAAGCTTCGTGTGGTCTGTGAGTTGAATCTTGGCTATTCCAAGCTTTTGGGTTAACATCCACTTATTAGTGAGTAAATACCATGTGTGTTCTTTTGTGATTGGGTTACCTCACTTAGGATGATATTTTCTAGTTCCATCCATTTACCTAAGGGTTTCTCAAATGCATTATTTTTAATAGCTGAGTAATACTCCATTGTGTAAATGTACCACATTTTTTTATCCATTCCTCTGTTAAAGGACATCTGGGTTCTTTCCAGCTTCTGGCTATTATAAATAAGGCTGATATGAACATAGTGGAGCATGTTGAAGCATCTTTTGTGTATATGCCTAAGAGTGGTATAGGTGGGTCCTCAGGTAATGATATGTCCAAATTTCTGAGGAACTTCCAGACTGATTTCCAGAGTGGTTGTACCAGATTAAAATCCCACCAACAATGGAGGAGTGTTTCTCTTTCTCCACATCCTCGCCAGCATCTACTATCACCTGAGTTTTTGATCTTAGCCATTCTGACGCTAGGCACAGGGAAAAGGTTTCTGAACAGAACACCAATTGCTTATGCTCTAAGATCAAGAATTGACAAATGGGACCTCATAAAATTGCAAAGCTTCTGTAAGGCAAAGGACACTGTCAATAGGACAAAATGGCAACCAACAGGTTGGGAAAAGACCATTACCAATCCTATATCTGAAAGGGGGCTAATACCCAATATATACAAAGTACTCAAGAAATTAGAATACAGACAACCAAATAACCCTATTTAAAAAATAGGGTAAAGAGCTAAACAAAGAATTCTCAACTGAGAAAACTTGAATGGCCAAGAAGCACCTTAAGAAATGCTCAACATCCTTAGTCATCAGAGAAATGCAAATACAAACAACCCTGAGATACCTCCTCACACTAGACTCCTGTCTTAAAGTACAACATAGAAACATTAGTTTTGTCAGTGTTCAGTTCCCCCTAATGGGCTGGTCACTGATCAGCCATTCTTTTAGTCTCAGCTGCATTTTTGTCCATGTTTCTTTTAGACAGGAACAATTCTGGGTCAAAAATTATGAATGTGGATTGGTATTTAGATCCCTTCTTTGGGGCTACCAAATTTAATGTTTACCTACTGGAAGTGGTCTCATCAGGTAACATCACACCACTGTTGGGCATTTTGAGTAATATCAATCCCATTGAGTCCTGGGAGGCTTTTATATCTCAGGTCTCTGCAGCTTTCTAGAGGTTTCCCCTATCTCTCACACAACCCCTGGCAGCTGTGTATTTCCAATCATTATCCTGGACCTCTGGGCTTCTCACAATTTTCCCCCATATCTTTTTCCTTCCCATGCCCTCTCCCATCCAGGTCCCTCCTTTCCTCTGCCTCTTGTGATTATTTTGTTCTTCCTTCTAAATGCTATTGAAGGATATTCCTTCTTCTTTAACTTATTAGGGTCTCTAGAATATATCATAGGTATTCTGTATTTTTTGGTTAATCTACACTGATGTTTTCTTCCATTTTTTTCAGAGATTTTAAGTTCTCATAATACAGATATTTTACTTGCTTGGTAAGAATTACACCAAGATATTTTATGCTATTTGTGGCTATTGTGAAGGGTGTTGTTTCCCTAATTTCTTTCTCATCCTATTTATTATTTGTATAAAGGAAGGCTACTAAATTGTTTGAGTTAATTTTATATACAGAAATTTTGGTGTAGTTTTTTTTTTAATCACCTGTCCAAGTTCTCTGACAGGATTTTAGGATTTTAAGTTTTATATATATATATATATATATATATATATATATATATATATACACATATATATGACATGTATAATATATATATATGTTACAATATGATATATCATATCAACCACAAAGAGTGATATCTTGACTTCTTCCATTCCAATTTGTATCCCCTTGACCTCCTTAATTCTATTATTGTTCTAGCTAGAATATCAAATACTACATTAAATAGATAGGGAGAGATTGGTTAGCCTTATCCTGTCCCTGATTTTAATGGGATTGATTCAATTTGATTTTGACTGTTGGTTTGCTGTATATTGCTTTTATTATGTTTAGGCATGTGCTATGAATTCCTGATTTCTCCCAGACTTTAAACATGACAAGTTATTGGATTTAGTCAAAGGATTTTTCCACATCTAATGAAATGATAATGTGACTTTTAAATTGAAGTTTTTAATATAGTGGAACACATTGGTTGATTTTTAAATATTGAACCATCCCTGCATCCATAGAATGAAGTCTAATTGATCATGATGAATGATTCCTTTGATATATTCCTGGATCAAATTTCCAAGTACTTTATTGAGTATGTTTACATTAATATTCATAAAAGAAATTGGGTTTGTTATGAGGTAACTAATTTCTTATGTTTTTCTCAGGTATAGTTACATTCCTTGCTACTGGAGTTTTTATTCTATTATCTTATGTAGGGCTGGGATAGTAAATAGATATTGTTTAAATTTGAGCTGTCACAGAATATCTTAGCTTCTTCATTTATGATGATGAAGAGTTTTGCTGGTCTGGGCTTGCAACTGTGGTCTCTTTTGATCTGCATGACATCTGTACAGGGTCTTCTGTTGAGTCTCTGTTGAGAAGTCTGATGTAACTCTGATAGGTCTGCCTTTATAGACTACTTGGCCTTTTTCCCTTACAGTTTTTAATATTCTTTCTTTCTTATGTACAATTAATGGCAGGAGGATTTTCTTTTCTGGTTCAATCTATTTGGTGTTCTTCAGGCTTCTTCTTCTTCTTCTCCTTCTCCTTCTCCTTCTCCTTCTCCTTCT
>JANHMN010000001.1:224641803-224656397 GCA_030674055.1 Rhabdomys pumilio | reverse complement strand
CTCTCTCTCTCTCTCTCTCTCTCTCTCTCTCTCTCTCTCTCTCTCTCAGTTGGAGTTTTTTTCCTATGATTTTGTTGAAGATATTTTCTGCCCCTGTGAACTGGGAATCTTCACCCTATACTATGCCTAATACTCTTAGGTCTGGTCTTGCATTGTATTCAAAATTTTCTGGATGTTTTGCATTAGGAATTTTAAATTTTGTATTTTCTTTGACTGATGTATCAATATCTTCTATGTTATTTTCAACACTAAGATTCTCTCTTCCATTTCTTGTATTCTGTTGGTGATACTTGCTTCTGTAGCTCCTGATCTCTTTACTTGGTTTGCTTCCTCCAGAAAGATATCCATTTTTGATTTCTTTATTATTTCTATTTTCATTTTTAGGTCTTTAACTGTTTAGCTCAGTTTCTTCACCTGTTTGATTGTATTTTTCTGTATTTTGTAAGGAATTTATATGTTTACTCTTAAAGGAATTTTACCTGTTTGCCTGTGTTTTCCTGTATTTCTTAAAGTAGCTATTTATATCCCCCTTAAAGGACTCTATTAGTCTTCATTTAATGAGATTTTAGATCAGAATCTTTATCCTCATGTGTGTTAGGATATCCAGGGCTTGCTGTGTTAGGGAAACTGGGTTCTAATGCTGCCAAATTACATTGACTTCCGTTGTTTAAGTTCTTGTGCTGTCTTCAACCATCTGGTTATCACTGGTGTTACTTATCCTGGATGTTTTAAGTTGGAAGAGGTCTCCTTGGAGGCAGGCAGTGTTGTCTGTTTAGAGTAGGCCTCTTGTATCCATGGTTAGATCAGTCCTCCTGTGTCCCTGATTAAGACAGAACTTCCAGGAGACAGGCAAACTGTGGGCTTACGGAGAAAGCAAACTGATCTGCCAGGGTATAAGTAGAGATGCAGACAGACAGTGCAATGGATCTCAAGCAGAGGAGGATAGATCCCATGTCCGCTGGACTTAGAGATTCTGCGAGGATCCCATCTGGCATGGATATTAGGGCAGTAGTCTCACCTATGTCCATGGTTAGGGCAGACCTCCTGTTAGACAGGCAGGATGGAGGGTCCAGGGGCTGTCACTTTGCTTTGCCATGAGTGCAGGTGGAGCTGCAGATCAGGTGGGCTGAACCCTCATTTTGTTAAATAACCACTTCCTACTCTGTCACCTTCTACCTTCTGAAGAAATTAGACTAGATGGGGCAAAAGTGGGAAGGATGTATTCAATTAGGTAGCTAGCTATACCAAGTCTCAAATTTCTACATTAAGAATACTTGCTATTGAGTGTTAAAATTATAGTTTTTATGAGTAAACTATGGAATTTAAAATTGATATAATGAGGTTAATTATAAAGTTACTATAGTTCTGACGTCAACATAATTGACTTCATTTCTCTAACCTTTTATTGTAAATTTTAGTACAATTTAACATATATTCACAAATACTCTATTAATTCCAAAGATAGTATAATAACAGCTTTTTTTTCTATATAATCATTTTAGTCTGCTTCACATATTCTATCTACACAATATTAATATAGCTTTATATTAGTGTTTTGGCTTCTGTTTCTGTTTAGGATTCTGTTCCTCAGTAAGATAGCCAATAAAATAAGCAGTGCCAGAAAACATCCTCATATTTCAAGTTGATGTTTCATTAATTTTCATGACAAAACTAGAGAGATTGCCCTTATTGTATTTATACAGAAGCTAAAGTTCAAAAACATGTTTGGACATGTACAAATATTAAAGGACAAAGTTTGTTTTCCTTGTGTATTTTCCTATGGAAAGGCAAATGACATATACTTATTATGAAGAGTATCTCTTTAGGATTGTGAATTTTGTTTTTGTAATTAAAGGAAATCAACACTCATACAGAACTTGCCATATGCCAGGCAACTCTAATTTGCATGAGAGTCCATTTAATCCTCCCAACTATTAGATAGTAACTGTTATTATTCTGGATTTACACATGAAAAGACTAAATAATTTAATATCCTCTGCGCCCCTGTTATTACATAGTGAAATGAGACTACAGCTATGCTGCACTGGTCCATTGGGCACAAGTTCAATAAAATCTCTACACTAATTGCTTCATGGGATATACAGTCCATTGTCAAGACACAATAGACTTTTCAAATACAACATTATACATTTGCTTTGGATTCATGCCTACTGCAAGAGAAATTATTTCTTCTTGTATTCTATTTCTTAATAATGGTAAGCCATTTCACTCACACTACAAATCAGAATGTTATAATTAATTGTTCCTATTTTTCAATCTACTTTGACATTAAATTACTAGACCGATTATCATGTTTTCGCTCATCTCCGTGGCTGTGGATGTCAAGAATGATAGAGGCTGAACAAAGATCATCCTAGAAGGAATTAGTTACGTTAATTAAATCATGAGAGGAGGTGTTTTGATCTGCTAAATTCTTAGCATACATGAAATCCTCAATTAAATCTTTAGCACTTTGTACATATACAAAAGCACACACAGATGTTAAGAAAATTAAAAATGTCTTTTATATTTATTTCCATAAAGCTTTGTGGTATTGTATTGTGTTTCACCACTAGAAATCAGTGTGAATGATTCTTAGTCTTGCTCCACAATCTTTTCTGTTCAGTGACTATTTCCTCTGCTTTCAATTTGGGTACAAAAATGGGCCCAAACAATTTTTTTTATATATAGCATCATACATAATTCATTTTTGAAACAAAAATTGATATACATTAACAACAAAAGAGGAAATACTATAAGAGATAAGGGAACCAGAGACAGGGGAGAAGAAAAGCAGAGAAAAAAAGAATTGTATTTTATGACCACAGTTAATGCTAAGAATGGACACTAATGTCAGGCTTATGGATTTAAGGACACCCATGGTTGTGATATTGCTTTAAAATCTAGAAAAATGCAAACTGACATTGCAGACATGCAAATACAAAAATATTTTGTCTTTTTGTTCTAACTTACTTTTTAATTTTAAACTATATCAATCATAGAGCACATAAGTCATGTCATTTTAATTTTTATTTCTTGGATATATAAAAAGATGTTAAAACACAAGACATTAAAGGTTTCCTCTCTTTCTAATTTTATATCATACCTCACAATTTCAATGCAGCAACAAGTGATTCTCTGAGATGCCTAAATCTAAATGTCTTATGGATGTCTATGAATTTGAATTTGGTTTCTTACAAATGTCTAGTTAGTTTGAGATAATTGTCTTAAGTAACAAAGCTCACTGGGTAACTTAGACAGAGTTGAAAGAGTCCATCAGATGTGAAACATTTTAATTCATCATAAGAATGAAGTAATAAATGGTAGTTATTAATTTCTCATGGAATGTAAGGAAAATGAGTGATATTTAGAAATTTATTTTAAATTATGTCTGTTACTGTTACTTAGAGTATATTTCTAACAACAATGTTCACTGTGAGAGTAGATAGTGGTCATTGCTTTTGAGCTGGTATTTGGTCAGCTTCTCAGGTTCGTGACTTCTATAGTTATTGAGGTAAGCAAAAACTTAGATTATGAGTTTCTCAAGTTGGTAAAACAAGTGTAGTGTAACATGGTAGTAAACACACCGTAGAAGGCACACGGGTCTCAGCATGCCGTCTACATCAGAAAGAATGAAAGTAAAACTGCAGAACAAAATGTCCTTCAGACACTCTCAAATTATAATGAATTATTTCTGGTAAAGGATTAAGTGATTATATAGATGTTGAATATTAAATACTGTGGTTTCACAAAATTCTATTTTTATATTCAACGGTTTGAAAATTGTACTATCTTAAAACTTTTGTATAAGTAGTCCTAAATTCTTTTGGTTGTTATTGTGTGTCACAGAAATACAGAGAGACAGAGAGAGAGAAAGAGAGAGAGCACATGTATATGAGACAACTTGTGGGGATGGAGTCAGTTCTTTCCTTATATCTTTATATGTGATCAAGGGATAGAAAAACTTGCCTGACAAGTACCTTTTCCTTTTGTCAAAAATATGATAATTTTCTACAGCCATTCATTCATACTTTAATATTCCAGTGAACCCTATTGTGAGGTATAACATTTTAGTTATTGGAAAAGATACAATATTAAGTCATTAACATTTTTAATTAAATATATATATATATATATATATATATATATATATATATATTACATTTGGTGTTATATTGAAGAAGTAACAAAAGAGCAACATAAATAAGTAATCACACAAATCTCTAGATTGTTTGAAAGCAATTGCACTAAAGAAAAGTAAGAGTGTATTTTAATAAGAAATTAATAAGGAATGACTAAAAATAGACACCTTTTATGAGTATAACCAAGGCAGAGTTGATATACAACAACCCATCATGCCTAAAGTGAAAACAGAATTTTGACATGTGAAGAATACTAAGAGCACTGTCACTGGATTCTGGTGTATAATGTACAGATAGGCACATGAGGGCAAAGGAGAAGACAGACTCGGCTTAACTGGAGTCCCCTCAGAAATGGTGAAGTGTTCTGACGTTATCATGTTACTGGGGAGATGATACTATTGTGAAGGAAAGGACGGGGTCTGTTGTGTGATATCAAATATAGTATACACATTGAATCCAAAGTTTCCTGATAAACTATTTTGTAGACTGTCATTTAACTCATAGCATCTTCTTCAGTAGCATCTCATATGTTTTATTTCTTCCATTGAAACAAATGGGTTTCAAATTTAGGTAGCTGCTTGCTGGCTCTAATATAGGGTGTAGTGATGAGAAAAAAATGTCAGTTCCTGTTCAGTGTAAAGTAAAAATATTAATTTAAATCAAAGATAATTTCAACATATATCAGGAGCCCAATGTGTCAGTTTACATGGTGTTTCATTGTATGACAGTATTTAGAAGTGCTGACCACTAGAATGTTCCCTTAATTTCACCTGTGTAACTGGTAACACAGTGAGAAAGATCTGCAAAATTTATTTACAGCTTCACAATAGAAACGAGGCAACACCTATGATTTTCATCTGTGAAGATGGAAAGCTAATCCTTCTGCCAAGCCCACTGAACCTGATAATGGGCTGTAAAGTGTTTAAGATAACAGAATTTAAAGTTTTCAGGTTTCAGGTGGTAAGACAGGTTTATGCTCCAGCATCCTTTCACGTGATTCTGGTCATGGGATGAATCAGAACATGTAAAACAGACAAGGTCCTTGATTTAAAGTTTTCTTTTAATGCAAATTCAACAAGTTTTTAAATACAGTTTTTAAATAATGTTCACAAATTTAAAACAAGTTGAGGAAATCTACTTGCTAGTCCAGGTGGAATCCATAAGATCTGAGATATGATTAACTAAAATGCTTGTATGTAATAGCATGTTATATAGCTTAGATACTATCACTGTTTAATTTGTATGAACTTTATTAATAATTTCACATGAAACCTATCTTCTTCCATAGAAGATTATTGTTTATTTTTACTATATGAATCAAGAAAGAAAGATTAAGTTTCTTTTCCATCACAATGTACAATGAAATTGCTTTCATCTAAAATGATCATAATCAAGTTGGAACATCAAGTAAGGTGATACATATTGAAAAAATAAGTATTTCAATAGAATTTGAAATTTTTCATTTCTTTTTCATTCTCCTATGACAGCCAATGTTATAGATACCTATTTTATATAATACATATGCCTATTTTATATAATTTTGTGATTCATTCCATATTTATCCTTTAAAAGTGTGTTAGGATAAAGGAAAATGCTGTTACATATTATCTATGATAAAAAAATTTCTACTAGATTCAGTGTATCTGGTATTATGTAGAGGTGCTTGATTTACTTGGACTTGAGCTTTGTACAAAGAGCTAAGAATGGATTAATTTGCATTCTTTTACATGCTGACAGCAGATTGAACCAGCATTATTTATTGAATATGCTGTCTTTTATTCCCTGGATTATTCTTTGTCAAAGATCAGGTGTTCATAGGTATGTGGGGTTATTTCTGGGTCTTCAATTCTATCCATTGATCTACCCTGCCTGTCTCTCTAACAATACCATGTGGATTTTTATCAAAATTGCTCTGTAGTACACCTTGAGGTCAGAGATGGCGATTCCCCCAGAAATTCTTTATTGTTGAGAATGGTTTTTACTATTTTGGATTTTTTTTTGTTGTTATTTTAGATGAATTTGAGAATTGCTCTATCTCTATGAAGAATTGAGTTGGAATTTTGATGGGGATTTCATTGAATCTGTAGATTGCTTTTGGTAAGATGGCCATTTTTATGTTAATGCTGCTGATCTATGAGCATGGGAGATCTTTCTATCTTCTGAGGTCTCTTTTGATTTCTTTCTTCAGAGACTTGAAGTTCTTGTCATACAGATGTTTCACTTGCTTAGCTAGAGTCACACCAAGATACTTTATATTATTTGTGACTATGGAGCATGGTATAGCAGTTTCCCAAGGGTCTTCGCCAGAAGACTTCTGCCTGACCAATACAGATGCAGATGCTCATAGCCAACCATTGGACTGAGCTCAAGGATGCCCCAAAGGAAGAGCTAGGAGAAGAACTGAAGGAGCTGAAGGGGATTGTAATCCCAAAAGAAGATCTAACTGGACCACCCAGAGCACCTAGATACTAAACCACCAAACAAAGAGTATACATGGAGGAAATCATGACTTCAGATACATATGTAGCAGAGGATTTCCTTATCTGGCATTAATTGTCCTATTGAGTCTTGGTGCCCCAGAGTAGGCGGTTAGTAGGGCAGTGAGCAGGGCGTGGATGGGTGGGGTAGCACCCTCATATAGGGAGGGGCATGGGGACGGAATAGTAGGCTTGGAGCGGGGAAACCGGGATGGGGAAAACATTTGAAATGTAAACAAAATAACCAATAAAATAAAAATTTCATATTTCCTCACAGGGACTGATTGAGATTCATTTTATTGGAGTATGTTAATATGTTCCTGTCTTTTGTGAATAGCATTTCACTTGAAGCTACTGAAACCTTTCCATGTCTAAAAATACAAAATATTTTCACTATCTCCTTTCAAGTTATGATGAACTTCAAATAACTTAGGTAATCAAAGTCAATAGTGACCCTTAAATCAGAACTTGAATTCTGCCTTCTCTATCCTAAACTGTATTTTAAAATTAATATATTCACAGTGCTTGAGGCAAAAAAATACAGTATATGAACAATTCTCATATTTATCAAGATTTTTATGCTTTTTGCTTAACTTTAGCAAAAATTAACATTGACCTGATATATTTGGCAAAAATGTTATAGAACTATCTCCTCAGGCCCTTTATTTATTTTTCATTGCATTTTAGTTTTATTTTTTGCATATGTTGGTAGCATGAGTTCCTATGCTCAGTAGTTCTAGGTTTTGAACTAAATTCAGTAATAGGAAAGCTGTTTCAGTGACTGTCTAGGGATAATTCTGCTCATCTGAGAGCAACACATCATTTCCATCTAACTTTTTAAAAGTGATCTCTTTAAACTTCAGATATTTGCATTGCTTTTGGGTTAAAGTGACCTTATTCTAGAATAGATATTTTCTACTGAAAACTAACACTCTCCCAGTAATATCTGTAGTTCTTATTTTAAAAAGTGTGATGTCTTTTGAACAAAGAGTTCTTTCATTTTCTATTGTTTCTGTGATGCATTGTACTATTAGAAAAAATTTAGCTGATATTCATATTCACATTTCAGAATTTTATATTAGAGTTGAAATATGTAAATCCATAAAAAGTGAGTCCTGGCTAACTTATTTGCAGGTTGAAAATTCCTCTTCTACTGATTAGCTCTGTTTGTTATGTAAATAGAAATGTAGAGACATATGAAACCAGCAAGTTCCTGTTATTTCTATTCACCATCAGGAGATAAAAGCTACATTTGCATCATAACGATTTTTGTAGACTTTTTAATATCTTTGTAGGAGTGAGTGAAGTTCTTAAACTGTGAACTAAAAAAATCTTTGAAATAATGGATAAAATTCCCCACTAAAACAAGAAAGAAATGTCAGAACATAAAAACAAAACAAAGTCAAAGTCTCCATTAAAAGAATATTCCAGTGAACAATGAACAAGATACATGCATGACAAGCATGAAGTGGTCACATTCAATTAAGAGATTTGCAGGTAAGATATTAAATCTAAAGTCTGATTTTTATAACCTACAAATGTCTTTGACAATATCCATTACAAGTTAATTAAATCTCTTAGAGATTTCTTTAGGGTAAGAAAAATATATTTACTATATAAGAACAGAAAAAACACTATTGTTGAAATAAAATATTGAATGTTTTATATATATATATATGAAAACACAACAAAGTAAAAATCCTTCTTAGAAGAAAATTGTTATGTGAAGCTCCATGTATTATGTACAGTTCACTAACCTTCTAAAAAATTTGTCAATAATGAAAATTTGTTTTAATCTGAGGAAGAGGACACTTAACAGAAACAGAGTAGAAACAATGAAAGGGGAAAGCTTAGAGACTAGGAGAAGTGTTGATGAATGTCTGATGATTGACTGGTGGTGAAAGAAGTCACTTGTGATTCTAGCTGTTTTTATTATGAGATTCCCACATCTTCAAAATATATTACCTTTTTTCCCAAAGCTAAATTTAGTCTACTTTTACTTACAAATCGAAATAGTCCTAAGTTTGTGTCACTTCAACTGAGAAGTCAGATAAAACCTTACAAGTGTCTGGAGGATGTAATTAATTACATTCTTTCTGTATCTATTCTGTTTTAGCAGACAGTAATCTAAAATAGTGTTTTAAATACTCATTGATTAGTTTTATGTTATTAAATATACTAGCAAGTAAAATAAACCCACAAATAAATGCTAAAACATTGAATAGATAGGTGACTGAAATTAGTGTGAGGTATTTATACAGTGAGAATATCTTCATTGGTGGGTAGAAAAGTCGGTTCTATAGAGTTTGCCTCATGATATTAAGAGTGGCAGAAATGTGTTTGTTGATCAAAAGTTTGGATTTGCATCATTAAATATTAGGAATGACACATCTAAACACAACTGCACTGGAAAATGATGGTAAGCTTACAAATGGAAGGCTTGAATTTTCAGATCAAAGTTGTAAAGTTCCTTTGTAAAATGCACCTAGAGACTCATAGAAATTCAAAATACTGGGAAGGTATCTGAGCCCTATAAGTTCACAATAATTAATAAATGTAGGAAATATGAGATAATAATTTGTTAGTAATGCACTAAATAACCAACAAGTATTTTAATCCAATAAAGTTAATGACAAATTTGTATACAATATATTTACAGTAAAGAGACACATTAAGAGGACTAGTAGATTGCTCAGTGGTTAAGCACACTTGCTGCTTTTGTAGCAGATCCAAGTATGAGTGCTATCATCATTTAGTGGCCTTCAACCCTGAAAACATCGACATATACATAGCCATATACAGACTGCACAGCTTATATATATATATATATATATATATATATATATATATATATATATATGTAACTGCAATGAAAGAAAAGAAAATGTGGTCATAAATTTCAGTGGAAGCAAGGTGATTGTTACATGGTAAGTGCTAAAGTGCTATCAGCAGAAAGGGAAAAGAAGAAGTGTTATAATTGTATTATAATCTACAAAGATGTAAAAATAAGTAAAGAAAGAGAGACAATAAAAAGAGAGAGATCAGGGTCTGACATTTTCAACCTCATAACAGTGGAAAACAAAAGAATGAAAGAAAGCAAATATTAACTTTCCCTGTCATCTATTCAGTTTACATAGATCTCCTTAGACTGTTTATGACTTAGTTACCTTTTCTATTTTTAGTTTTACAGTTTTCAGCTGCCTAGCTCTGGAGGACCACTGAAACATGTTTCTAGTAGTGTGAATTCAATGTAACAGAAGTTATTTAATATGTGATCATAAACTACTGTAGTTAATGATGGGTACCTCTGAATAGAGAGTGGTGTCTAACTGTCTGCAGGTTTTTTTAATTATTTATTTCCTACAACAGAGCTGATAACTCTTTCCAAGCTTTAGAGTAATTAATACCTTCTGACATTCATCAGTGATAAAGCTGTTTCACTGCCATCAGTACATTTTAAATACTAAATATATATCCTTCTTTACAAAAACGCAACTAGCATAGAACTATCTCATTTTCCTATTTTTCTGAATTTTTTCTGCAGATCTTTCAAAAATATACATATATACAGTACAATTATACAATTATAATATACAATATCACTTCATAACTGATATGCTTTAACAATTATCTCTAAATCATAGTAAATGTCTCCAAGTACAAGTCTAATATGGCAAATCCAAGTTTCATGCTTTCCAGAGCCAACAGTATCCTCCTTTTATAAGCCTTTAGCTTTTCTTGGAGTTTAATATAACAGGGATGTCAGATTGTTGGCCTTCTAAAGGACATGCTGAGATTTCTGATTCACTTCTCTGGTTCTTGTCTATTAATAAAATTTCTGACAGCGTCCTGCTGTGTAGCAAAATTCAGTGACAACTTTCAGATACTTGTTGCCAAGAAAGATTTGAGTGCATAGAGTTTTCAACTGGTATAGTTTAAAATTTGACCTTTCTTTCTTTGGGTTTTGTTTGTTATCGTTGTCATTTTGTGTGTATGTGTTTATTGTTGTTGTAATAATAGGAACTTTACCATTTTAACATAACTTTAAATGTGAAATACAGCCTGGACAAGAGTAAATTGTGTACCAATTTATTCATCTTATGTAATAAAGCTTTATGTGTTGTCTTTAGAAACTCTCCGTGTCTTCATCTGCCAGCTTTTCACAAGCATTGAAGTCTGAGATGTATGAGGTATGAGACTTATTCTTAAAACACATTGCTGGTGAATACATGTTCCTTAGCATAAAGATGTAATATTTCATTTAATAGAATCACCTTAAAGTTCATCTATGTTTTTATATCTTATGTGGTTTTATTTAAGGCTGAATAGAATTTATTATGTATTTACACATGTTTCTATTACATATTGATGTATCTTGGAGCATTTAAGTTGTTTTCCACATTTTATCAATTTTACCAATGCTTCAACAAGTCTGAAAACACACACAATCATTTAACTTTCTTATATATAGTATTTTTAGAAATAAAAAATTGTATGATTCCTATAAAATATAATAATGTTAATTTTGGTAAATAGTAGCTTTTTGCAGAACTTGTATGTAGTTTTTCTTAGCTGCACAATTCTTTATTTCCACTGACAATAAACACTATTACAATTCTCTAACATATGTATATGTGCATGTGTGTATTTGTGTCTGTATGTTTGTGTGTCTGTATATAGAGATTATCTTAAGTCTGTATAGATGTGGCACCTGTCAATAATAAATCTGTTGGCCTGTTACTTAGGTAATAAATAAGAGGTTTGACATCTATGAGGAAGAAAGAATTCTGGGGTAGAGCCAGGTGAGGGAGATTTTCCCAGGAAGATGTGAGGAAAAGAATGCATGGTAAGTGAGCCTACGTAACCAGGTATGTAGCACAATATAAGTTAAAATAAGTGAGTTATTTTAGTTATGATCTAATATGAGAAAAATCTAGAAATATGGCCAAAGATTTTGTAAATATAATTTGAGTCTGAGTCTTATTTCTGGGAGCATGGATGAAGAACCAGAATTAACTTCTACATGTCTGTCTGTATGCATATGCGAGTGCGTGTGTGTATATACACTTTCAGGCCTGTGTACAAAAGTGAGTGGAAAACTTGGTGGACCTATTTTTTTTTCTCCTTCCACAATATAGATCCCAAGGATCAAATTCGGAAATCTTGACTTCAGGATAGATGGCAGCTTCCTTTACTTACTGATTCACTTACCAGCCCACAATTCCATGTTTATTCATCCTTTCAAACATATTATTTTTAATGAAAAATAATAACCATCATGAATTATTAAGTAACTTCTCATTGGGAAATTGGTTTACCTATTCCTGATGATGAAAATGATTTGAGTATCTCTTTTTAATATTATTAAACCTGATTGCATCATCTTCAGAGATATATCTTTATAACTCCTTAATGCATGTTTTATTTGGTAATCAATATTTTTGCTATTCTGCTGCAAAATTATTCATTAACTTTGAATATTAACTTTTTATGCATTATTTGAGAATAGCTTTTCTTTTTCTCTTGAATGCCCAAACTGTTTTGACTACTTCATCTATTGTGCTGATTATTTTGTTTGACATAGCTCCCAGTATTTATTCTTGTCAATGAGCTTTCATTGTATCTAGTAAACATGAGAAAACCAAGAAAAAAATTGTGTAAGCTTTTTGCTAAGTATCATTTCTAGGGTTTCAAGTGTTAAATTGCTTTATCTGATTTTATGCATGATTTAAAATATTTTATTGGTTATAACTTTAGAATTATGAGTGTTTAGTAATTCCAGTATAACTTGTTGAAATGATTATCCATTCTTCATTATAAAATCTTGGCCCTTTCGTCAAAGATCATTAATTCTCTGTGTGTGTTACCATGTCTGGTCTGCCTCATCCATTTGTGAAAATATCATAGCATTTCAAAACAAATATGTAAAAAAATCTTTGGGTTATCGCAGAGTCTGCAGTACAGGGCTGGTTAGTACTGGTATTGTACAGTACAGAGTTAAGAAAGTCTACCTATAATCATAGCATATTTTTCAGAAAAAAAGAAATTGGTAGCATACAGCATGTTTTAGATATAGTCCCCTAAAAGCTTACACTGAAGCTCTAAAAGAAATTGAATTCCCCAAAGATACAGACCAGATCAAATGACAGTAACTGATTTGATGCTTACTTATGGTCTATATTTTATCACAGGAGATACTTTGGAAACATACTTGTTTCTTGATCTGTGAGTAATGGATTAGGGAAACCAACATTCTCCTACTACCACTGACTCTCATTTCTGTGGATTCACTTAGAAACTTACTGATGTAGAGTAAAGGAGGACATACATCTTTATACGAAAAAAATAATGATCTCTTGCAGGATGTCTTGGTGGAAAACAATTTCTTGTGCCATTGGTTTGGAAATAAAGAAGGCAGGAAAGGAATAAAGAGAAATAAAAGATAAAATATGCTGAGATACTTCAGTATAAGAGAAACAGGTTGTTTTAAGTTTTTATACAAATCACCTTGTAAATGTTCACATTGACCTCATAGACCAGCTTGAATTGTTATCATAGTGTGTATGTATAATAAATAGAATAGAGAGATGATATAACCTACAGGTGTTGGAACAAGAGACAATCAGTTTGCTTTTAAGTGCAGGGGCCACTCTAGAAAGTAACCGACGATACATAAGAGAGTGCTTTGTCCAGTCCTGGTAGCAACAAAGTAATTACTTCTAGTCAAACATCCTGCAAGCATAAGACAGTTGTTTCTTCTGACAATGCATTCTAGTTAATCGCTAAGGTGTGCATTGTGAATTTAGCTGATCTTGTCATTTGTGAACTTACAGCTTTAGTGGCTATATTAAGCAGTTTACAACATATTGCATGCTGTCTCAGTTTTGGAGACTTGTCTACAAAAATATTTGTAGACAGATTTGATTTCTTCTATTGTGTTTCTTATTTTTCTTTAAAAAATGTGGGGGCTGTTGCTTAACTGTGTTCTCACATGGCACATTGGGACTGACATTAGCAGAAATGTCCAACAGTGAGGAGATGGAACCTGAAGAACCTACCTCCAGTAGATAGACAGGGCTCCCAGTGGAGGAATGGAAACACTAAGACACCTTCAAAATTTTTAACTCAGACTTGTTCCAGTCTAAAAGAAATGTAGGGATGAAAATGGAGGATGGACCGAAGGAAAGAAGGTCCAGTGTCCAGCCCAACTTGGGATCTATCCCATGTAAAGGCACCAAATCCCGACACTATTATTGATAATTATTATTGACACTATGTTGTGCTTGCAAACATCAGTCTAGCCTGGCTGTCCTCTGAGAAGCTTTACTAGAAGCTTATTTGAGACTGATGCAGATACCTTTAGCCAGTCATTGGATTAAGGTCATGGGCCTCTATGGAAGACTTAGGGGAAGGATTGAAGAAGCTGAAACTAATCCCATAGGAAGAACAACAAGGTCAATTAACCCAAAACCCTGGGAACTTTCAGACTAAGCCGCCAACCAAAGAGTATAGAGGAGCTCGTCTGAGGATTCTGGAACATATGAAGCTGAAGACTGTCTTCTCTGGCCTCGCTGTGATAGGATGTGCCTAATCCTGTAGTCACTTGATGCCCCAGAAGAAAGGGGAATGCCTCAGTGAAGGGTGTGTACCCTCTCAGAGTCAAATGAGTGGGGGAATGGACTGAAGAATTCTGGGAGGGGGCAATTGGAAGGAGGGGCAACATTTGGAATATAAATAAAAAAATGATTAATTAGAGAAAACATGAGTAAGTTTGCTTACTTTTGAATTGTTTTTATTTTTCTGACCTAATTACACAGAATTAGCTCCTTGAAGTTTGCATCTCCAAGTATAAACACCTTATTTTTAATATAAATATATTAGTTTGCATATGAATATAAATGTAGAGAGGGTATGGTATGGTTAAAGTTATATAGATATAGATATAGATGATATAGATATAGATATAGATATAGAT
>JANHMN010000001.1:224545704-224640266 GCA_030674055.1 Rhabdomys pumilio | reverse complement strand
ACACATACACATACACATACACATACACATACACATACACATACACATACACATACACATACACATACATATACATGACATGTAACAGTGGTCCTCACGAAAAGCATAGACCACCAAATAAAACCACTTCAGTGGAAACTACCAAAAACTACTTTTTTTGGTCATGGAAGGTATAGCTAGCCACATAGCTCGATGGGGCTAGGTGATTGGGAAACTTAAATGAGCTAGTTGAGAGTCTTCCCAGCTAAGGCCTAAGGCTTTGAAATATTAGAAGGTCTCTGGGTGGTTATTTGGGAAAAAGCTGTTTAAGGAATAATTCCACTGTATAATTTTCCAGCATTAATATATGGAAAATATAATAATCATTATAATTTATACAAAACAATGCAGCTAGTTATAAGCACACAAACCTCTTTAAATAGTATGTTGTGTGTGTGTACATATATATATATACATGTGTGTGTATGTGTGTATGTGTGTTCATGTATGTGTAATGATAGTAATCAAAGAGAATGTATCTATGGCTTTTAGAGAGAATAAGGTGTTACCTGTAGGTTGGTTGAGGGAAGGAGACATGGGATGTGTTGGAGGGGGAAAAATAGGTGGAAAATGATATAATTATTATATAATTTAATTAATTAACTTTAATTTAAGTAATAATACACTTAATAATATTTTACTAACTTTAATTAAAACAACAGAAATATCATGTTTGTAAATGAAGAAAGAGTAGGGCATACATACACACACACACACACACACAACAACAACAACAACAACAACAACAACACACATACACTTGATTAGTGAGGGCATTAATTCAGCTAATCACTTAGAAAACTAACATAGAACCCAGAAGGGTCTGTATCACTCCTTGGCAGGGATGAACATGAGTTTTATCTATACTGAGCTAGAAGATTAGATCTTTGAAGAAGCAATTTGTCAGAGCAGTAAACTGTGGGGAATTTCTTAACTATTATCCACATGAGCTTTTATCATTGCTACGATCAAGGTAGCTAATACTTTGAGTTGCTGTTTATCTTTAGAAGTACATATGTTGTGGAATGTGTAACTTTCCAAATGGAACACATTAATTAACTGCTTATAACCACATTTATCACCATCATTTATTGAAAAAGTCTATAACAAATAAATACTTATTTTTAAACTTTCTCTCAAACATGTTAAAGAAACATATGATATGACTTTGATAATATATGAGGCAAATAAGCATTTTGTGCATTCATTTTAACTTGGGTACAAGACTGACATTGTAAAGAGTGCAAACCATCGCCATGAATCTTTTCTGGGAAGGCTGTGGGAAACAGTAAATGTCTGTGTCATATTTATTTTGGACTTATATATCATCTCAAGGAAATTAAATATCATTTCAACTGCTGGAATTGGCAAATAGAAGTAGTTCTTAGTCTCCCAAGTCTTCTGCTAGTTTACTTTCAACAGATGATATAGTCACCTTTCAATTTTTTTTTTTTTTAGACTTCTGAGAGCGATGGAACCAAGATACTGTCACAGTCTTTTAAAATCAATACTAACAAGGGATTTCATTGACATTTTCTTAGAAAATTGTTTGTCTTTGCTCCCTGTGCATATCTCCAGTGCAAGAGCCTAAATACCAGTACAACTGGGGCGAAAAGCCTCCTTCTGTTGCTTTACAGTTTTCAAAAATGCATACTGAAACTTTTTCTAAGGAAAAAAATGGACTTTATGCATTTATTAGTCAAATTAATATGTGTGTATTAGTTTGAGAAGTGTCTACTTGTTAACTACATATATAAAAAGTGTATATGCTTTAATTTAACTGAAAGTATTTTGCCCATATGTCATTAATTTTTATACAGAGAAAGACAGATTATAAATAATCTTATTATAAAAAAGTATTTGTAGACTGAAATAATATAGAGTTTTATTATTCCACGTTAAAATCTTAACTGTTCTTGGCTCAAATTCATAACCTTAACATTAAACAATAACTGATGTTGTAACTGAGCAAAGGTCTTTTTAATCAGAACCTTGTGAAATTCAATCGAGTCTTCAAAATTTTAAATTAGTTACTGTGTATTATACATTTTTTGGTTTGTTACAATTATTTAGCTGAATAAAAATATATATGTAAACATATTCACACAGTAGAAAAAGTTCTGTGTGAAAATGTGATCTTTTCTGTCTCCAAAGTAAGAACTAGGTGAAGTCTTGACTTTCACGTGAACACATCCAAACTATAGAGACAACAAAATTATCTGAAAGATCTGAAGTTCACTCAAACTTAAGTTCAATACTTATACGTGTCAGTTATATTATACTATGAGGATGACTGTGGGAGGGTGATAGAGAGAGTATCTGGGAGGAAGAAAGGATGGGGAGGAAAAAAAGAAGGGCAGGCTCATGTATTGGACAGGACAGGTGACAGGTACAGAGAAAGTCAGGAAATTAAATAAAAATTTGTAGCAGTGTGGGATGAGGAACTAAGGGTAACCACTGGAGGATCCCAGATGTCAGGGTGGAGAGGGGCTCCCAGGACACAGTGAGGATGACTCTAGCTAAAATATGCAGCAAAAGGGAGATAGAACTTGTAGAGACCACCTCTAGGGATTAGGTATGGCCCCCAGTAGAAGGATGGGACCACTCACCCAACTCAAAATTTTTAACCCAGAAATGTTTCTGCGCAAAGACAAGACAAGGATAAAATATGAAACAGACTGAAGGGAGGGCCATTCTGGAATGGCCCCACCTGGGGATTCAGTTTATCTGCACACATCAAACCCCAACACTATTGCTGTTGCCAAGAGGCATTTGCTGGCAGGAACTTGGTGTAACTATTCCTTGGAGGTTCTGCCAGTACCTAACTAATGCAGATGCAGATTTTTGCAGTCAACCACCTGCAAAAATGAGCTCAGGGACCCTGGTTGGGGAGGTGGGGGAATGACTGGAGGAGTGGAGGGGAATTGTAACTCCATAGGAAGAACAATGTCAACTGGCTGAACCACCCAGAGCTCCCAGGGCTAGTTCACCAACCAAAGAATATACATGAAGGGATCCATGACTCCAGACACATGTGTAGCAGAGAATGGCCTTGTATGATATCAATAGAAGGGGAGGGTCTTGGTCCTGTGGAGGTTTGATGCCCCAGTGTAGGGGGATGCTAGAGCAGTGGGGTAGGAGAGGGTGGGTGGGTGGGGTAGCACTCTCATAAAGGCAGTGGGAGGTGGGGGGAGAGCAGATGGATGAGAGAGTTGTGGAGGTTTAACCAGGAAGGGAAATATCATTTGAGATGTAAACGAATGAAATGGTTAATAAAAAAAATTAAAAAGAAAAATAAGTATATTTTTGAATGAATATAACCACTAACAGGGAAGTAATGTCATAATTGTAAAGGCCACAATCTTTTGATTTCATCTGGACAACAAACTTCATTTATCGACTTTTAAGAAAAGTTCATTGCTATCTGCTTCTTGAAGACTTTGTCATGAAAACTCAATTCATATTATATACTCAAAGCACAGAATTGGGAAAAGACTAGCAATAAATAACAGCATGATACAATAAGAATGCACATTATATCAGGGGCATCTGTTTCCCTATCTCTATTTATCTCCTTTTGAATTCAATGCTCATTTGCCTATTGCAGGAGAAAGGCTACATCAAATATTTGCACCTTCTCAAGGAGCTTTGGAACTGAAAGTTATTCAAGTGTGCAGGTGCATGACTCTTCCTCAGGACATAGAATTAAGTGGATAATCTCAGAACCCAAGTAAATGGGTTTCATGTTTACATATACTCATAGAGAGGGAACACAAATAAACAGACAAGAAAACAAAAACAAACCAAAAAAAAAAAAAAACAATCAAACAACAATCAAAAATCAAAACCCAAAACAGAAAGAAACAAACAAAATAACAAAAGCAAACAAAGTCTAACTTGATTGAGTGGAATTCCAAATTTTGGAATCACAATTCAAATAAAAGAAGAATTCATTACTAAATCAACTTTTCCATTAAATATTAGGTCTTCAAATGACTACTGAACACACTTTTTACAGATGCTACAATCATCTTTTTATATTGATTTTTCATCCTGACCTTTTCCTTTCCCCTTCCTTTTCTTCTTTCTTTTCACCCACCTTCCTTTTCTTCACACTTTTCTTGACTCTCCCTTCACTTCTCCCTTTCTTCTTCCTTTTCTTCCACTTTCCCATCCATTTTCTCATCCTCATATTTCCTTCTATCTCATGCCTTCCCCTCTCTTCCTTTGCTTTTATTTTTACTTTATATTTTCTTAACTTTTTCTTTACTGTCTCATCAATTTATTTTTAAGTTGGCTAAATGTATAGAGTTCAAAGGTGGAGATAAATTTGAAGTTTTACATTATTTTTGAATATGAAAATCTTACATTTCTCAAATTTTAATATTTATTGATTGATTGGGATCCATTTCAATGTAATTTAGATTAACCTTGTAACCATCTAATGGGTTTAATATTCCTGTCTCTGTATCCAGAGTCTTAAATCATTAACAAACATTCCTGATTGCAGTGCTGAGTGTAGACTCCATGGGTTCCTAAAAACCATAAAATAGTTTATCAAAAAAGTCAAACAAATAAAACAAAACAAATAAACAAAGAAAAAACCAAGAAAATATGAACAAAAGAGGAAGGGACTTCAGTGGGAGAGGGTAGGATGGGGGTGGAGAGGGAAGAAGAACAGGATCAGGTATGGGGGAGCAGGTGAGAAGCAGAGAAATCAGGAGAATGAATGAAGTAGCCTCTGGGAATGGCAGGTGGGGGGACACTCAAGAAAGCACCAGACATCCAGAATGTGAGAGACTCTCAGGAATCAGTGGGGATGGCCTTAGCGGAAATACCTGTCACTGGGAATAAGGAACTCTAATAAGAGTTCACCTCCAATAGTTAGACAGAACCTCCAGTGGAGAGACAGGGTTACCAATGTCAGTCAAAATTTCTGGCCCAGAGTTGTTCCTCTCTAATAGAACTGCATGGATAAAAGTAGAGAAGAGACTGAAGGAACGTCTGTCTAGTGACGGGTCCAACTAGAGATCCATCTAATGGGGGGCACCAAGGCCTAACACTATTACTGATGCTAAGATATGCGTACAGATAGGAGCCTAGTATATTTGTCTCCTGAGAGGCTCAACCAGCAGCTGACTGAGACAGATGCAAATACTTACACCCAACCATTAGACAGAAGTCGGGAACCCCTTTGGTTGAAATAGGAAAAGGACTGAAGAGGCCAAATAAAGGGCTACCCATAGGAAGACCAGCTGCCTTAATTACTCTGGACCTCTGCGAGTTCCCAAAGTCTGACCCACCATCCATGGTCAGCATAAAAGGTCTGATCTGATGCCACTGGCATATGTATAGCAGAGACTGCCTGAACTGGCCTCAGTAGGACAAAGTGTTCTTAATCCTTGATAGAATTGAGTCCCCAGGCAAGGGGGATGTCTGGTGGTGGTGTGGAGCATCCTGTCTGAGGGAAGGGGAGGAGGAATGGGATGAGGAACTGTGGAAGGGAGGATCGGTGAGTGGCAGTAGAGGGGGGAATGGCTAGAATATAAATAAATAAAATAATTTTAAAAAACAGTGCAAGCTTACTGAAACTGTCTTTTTTCTTACTTCTATTCCTTTAAACAATTTTTCCAGTGCATTTCTCATGACTTACACATATTATATAAGGACAATTTTCAGATGAGACTTCTTGTGTTATCATAAAAGATTTTACCTCAATTTGCTTTTATAATTTCACATTTCAATCAATCTCACAAAGTATTTTCTTTGTAGAAAAAAATTGAGGGGAAAGTAAACAAAGTACATATTTAAAGTGTACAGGTAAATTATATGGTATAACCAAAAATTTATATCACTCATTTTATTTTAATCTCTAAGACTTGTTTTTCATTTTTTCCATTGCTTTACTTACTTATAACAGAAACAAACAGAAATATATTTCATTTCATGGTAATTAGTAAGTAATGTAGCACCCAATCCTAATTTTATTAAAATAATAAAGTTCTAAATACAAATTTTATTAAATTGTTGTTTCCATAATTTAAAAATCATATGTCTAGTGAAATTTGATGAGATGACAACATACTCATTTTTTCACAGTGTAAATTAATCTGTAGTATCACAAGTGCACTTTCTCTGTAACCCTTTGCCGTAGAAATTGTTACTTTACTACACAAAAGCCTTAAATGTCATTATACAGAATACAATAGCAGTGTATTTGTTGTCTTGTATTTATGGAGCAGATTAATAGGTATATCCTATCAGATATTCATAAAGATAAACAAGCAAACCACAGAGCAAGTACCATGCATGTCTAATACTGAGCTAGGACCCAGGACATGCTATCATAATATTGAGTTTTGCTTGTTGTCCTATTTATCCCCATTAAAAATAGTGGTATATTCACATTTTATAAATGTAACATTTTGTAGAATGGAGAAATTTTCCTCAACTTACTTTCTCATTAACTCGTTTACAGTAGTATCTACAAATATGTAGCATTTTGCCAAGTGACCCAAGTTAATCAGAGTGCAAAGAATAATGGAAGTCCCCCAGTGCAGCAAACTGCATCCCAGAGTGCATTTGTTGTCTGACAGTTTGATTTATGGTGGAATTACACTTAGCATTTTACTTTATACTAAGTATAACTGTGAATAAATAAAACAATAGCCTGCTTGTTAACTGTGACTGTGATCATGTTTGAGAAATATATTGGTTTGGGTAACATCTGTTCAGGAAAAGGTGATCCAAAATTCACATTTTTTATTTAATTGAAGATTTTTAAATTAACTACCTTGTCACTTGGTGTTTTCTAAGCAAAACGTATATTTAGAATTAACAAGTTATGAATGGGTAGAATAAAAATTAGAACATGTGGTTGGATTAATGAACAATGAATTTTCTAAGTTAAAAACAAAAACACCTACTGGGCTCTGATAGTAATACTGGTGATAGAACTCTTCTATCTGTCTGAAGCAATCTTGTGGCCAACAAGCCTGGTCTGCCCGTTCTTAGGAATTTTTAAAATTTAACTAACTTTAGCTCTAAAATGTTTCTCCATATTTTAAAGATGAATAAAACACTTTGATTCATTTATTAAAGCAATTTACAGAATCTTATTAAAAGTTTCCTTTATAGACAGTAGTTCTAAACAATAATTTGCGATGAGATATTACAATACTGCTTAAGAGGCCATGTTATCTTCTTCAAATTATATTTACTGATAAAACTTCTGATTTTTAAATGGTTATTTTATTTCTTTACATTTCAAATGTTACCCACCCTTCCTGTTTTCTCCTCCTCAAAGACCCTATCTCCTTCCCAGTGCCCTCTGCTTCTATGAGGGTACTCTCCCACCCTCCCACTCATTCCAGCCTCAGTGTTCTAGCATTCCCCAACGCTGAGTCGTCGAGCCTCCACAGGACCAAGGGGCGCCCCTACCACTGATGCTAAGTAAGGCCATTTTCTGCTTCATATGCAGTTGGAGTCATGGATCCTTCCACGTGTACTCTCTGGTTGGTGATTTAGTTCCTGGGAGCTTTGTTGGTTCTGGTTGGTTGATATTGTTCTTCCCATGGTGTTGCAAACCCCTACAGCTCCTTCAGTCCTTCCCCTAACTCCTCCATTGGGGTCCCTGCATTCAGTCTTATGGTAGAATGTATGCATCCCTATCTGTATTGGTCAGACTCTGGCACAGCCTCTCAGGGGACAGTTAAACCAGACTCCTGTGAGCAAGAGCTCTTGGCATCAGCAATAGTGTCTGGGTTTACCGTCTACAGATGGGATGGATCCCTAGGTGGAGCAATTCTGGATGGCCATTCCATCAGTCTCTGTTCCACTCTTTGCTGCCAGAAAAATAGGAAGTACTGTTTTTCTTTTACTGAAATATAAATTGGAGATTGCTAATAAAATTTATATTTTCCTTTTATTACCCCCTCCAAGTCTACCCTCCCACAGTTCCTCATTCCTTTCTTTCTCCTCACTGTCCCCAAGATGATATTCCTATCCCCCAACCCCCTTCCAGGCCTCTCTACTCCCAGTGGCCACAAGTCTCTCCAGGGTTAGGCACATCTTCTCCCACTGAGAACAGACCAGGCAGAATTCTGCTGAACATGTGTCTCTTTAGAAAATGGCAAATTCCACTGGATATCAATCAACTTTGGCATGTCGAGTTTTAGGCACCCCCTCTTCTATTAAGGCAAGACTAAGCAACCCAGAAGAAGGTAAGGCTTCCAAAGGCAGGCAACAGTCAGAGACCACTCCTGTGCCCACTATTAGTAGTCCAATAAGAATATCAAGTTACACAAGTGTAACATATGTGTGATGGGCTCTCTGGTTGGCTGGTCAGTCTCTACGAGGCCATATAGGTTGAGGTAGGTTGATTCTGTGGTGTCCTTGATACCTCTGGCTCTTAAAAATCATTCTTTCCACTCTTCAGTGGTATCCCCTAAGCTTTGCTTCATTTTAGGTTATGTGTCTAGTGCTGAAGGCTTTCTGAGGACAATTGGCCTAGACATCAATCTATGAGTACAGAAGAATATCCTAACAATCATTTCATTGACTTTTATTTCCATTTGTGTTTGGTTCTATCCTAGGTTTCTGGACTATCCATTCTCTGGATATTGGACCTCCTAGCAGTGTCCGGACAGGTTTCCCATCATGGCATGAGTCTCAAGTTGAAATAAGCATCAATTGTCTATTTCCTTAATTTCTGTGCCATTTTTACGCTAGCATATGTTGTAGGTAAGACGAATTGTGGCTCAACGATTTTATAGCTGGGTTGGTGTCCTAATCTCTCCATTGGAAGTCTTGCTGGCTTCATGAGATATCTCAGTCAGGTTCCATGTTCCTCATTGCTAGGAGTCTTACTAGGGTCTCTGTCATCTAATAGTGGAAATTTCCATTGTCCTAGGTTTCTAGCTCACCCCAGATATGCCCCCTCCCACATTCTAGGTGCCTTTCTCATTATTCTCTTCCTCCATCCTCCCTTAACTTGATCCTTCATGTTCCCATCCCCATCACTGACACATCAGTCTCCTCTGCCTATCCATGCTTTGCTTCCATTTTGTTTTCCTTTGTCATTTAAGTTCGTGTGTCCCTCACTTACACCTTTCTTGTTACTTAGTTTCTTTGGGTCTTTGGATTATAGCATGGTTACTTTTTACTTTTTGGCTAATATCCAATTCTTACAAGTGAGTACAAACAATGTTTCATTTTTCTGGGTCAAAATTCCGTCTCTCTCTCTCTCTCTCTCTCTCTCTCTCTCTCTCTCTCTCTCTCTTTTTGAGACAGGGTTTTTCTGTGTAGCTCTGACTGTCCTGGAACTCACTTTGTAGACCAGGCTGTCTTCGAACTCAGAAATCTGCCTGCCTCTGCCTGCCTCTGCCTCCCAAGAGCTGGGATTAAAGGCGTGCACCACCACTGAACGGCTTCTCTTAAAATTTTTATTGGGTATTTTATTTACATTTCAGATGTTATCTTCTTTCCCCATTTCCCCCTCACCTAGAAACCCCCTATTCCATCCCCTGTCCTCCTGCTTCTATGAAAATGTGACTCCACCCACGCACCCACTCCCACCTCCCTGCCCTCGAGTTCCCCCACACTGGGGCATCCAGCCTTCATGGACCAAGGACTTCCTCTCCCACCTATGCCTGACAAGGCCATTCTCCCCTAACTATACAGCTGGAACCATGGGTCCCTCCCTATGTGCTCCCAAGCTTTCAAACCTTATGTGGTTTTCAGAGCTGAAGACCTTACACAGTGACTTGAGCTTGCTAGGTAAGCACTCTACCACTGAGCTAAATCCCCAAACCCTGGGTCAGAATTCTCTTGCTCAGGATGTCTTGTCTAATTTCATCAACTTGCCTGCAAATTTCATTATATTTTTTTGGTTGTGTAAATTTTGTAAACTTACAACATTTTCTTTATTTTTTGGTTGAGGGTCATCTAGATTGTTTGCAGGTTCTAGTTATAAATAAAGCTTCAATGAACATACTTGAGAGTGTGTCCTTGTGGTATAATGTTGTGGTATAATGTTGGTAAATGTAAGATAAAATCTTAAAGTCATTTTGATTTCTGTTTTCCTGATGGCTAAGGATATTGAAATTTTCTTTAAGTGGTTTCTCGGCCATTAGAAATTGCTCTACTAAAAGTTTTCTGTTTAGATTTGTACCCCAGGTTTTCCATTGGATTATTTGGTTTGTTGATTTCCTATTTATTCAACTCTTTATAAATCTTGATAAAAGTCTTACATTTGATGTGGGAATGTTTACCCATTCTGTAGGCTACTGTCTGTCCTTTTGACAGTGTGCTTTGCATTACAGAAACTTCAGTTTCATGAGGTCCCATTTATTAATTGTTGATCTTAGCGCCTATGTGATTGATGTTCTGTTCATGAAGTTGTCCTTTGTGCAGTTACTGACAAACAAGGATCATTTTAGAATCATTTTTAGTGTTCACTCTCTTTTTCAAATTATTTTGCATTTTTCACAAGATGGAGTCTTCATTGTGTGCAGGCTTCCCCTTAGGGAGGTAGGTTTCGCTTTAATGGGCATAATTCTGTTAATAATTTCAGCTCCTCTCAAACCTTTGTTTTCCATAAAGTAAAATTTATCAGACTTTTCTTGACTAAACAAAACAGTTTAATATCCTTTGCTTTCATTTTTTTCCCACTCTAAGCCTGTGTGAGAAAAAAGCAGGACCATTCCACCATTCCATATCCTGAGTGCCATGCTGTCTTGAAATTTCCTCTTCCTAAAAAAGAAGAAAAAGAAAAAGTAGAAGAAAAAGAAGAAGATGAAGAAGATGAAGAAGGAGAAGGAGAAGGAGAAGGAGAAGGAGAAGGAGAAGGAAAAGGAAAATGAGAAGGAAAAGGGGAGAAAAGGAAAAGGGGAGAGAGAAAGAGAGAAATAAAGAAAGAAAGAAAGAAAGAAAGAAAGAAAGAAAGAAAGAAAGAAAGAACCAATTCTACCTATATCAGACTCATCAAAGTTCTCAATACACATGCAATATGCACGAGGATTTTTATTCAGAGTCTATTAAGAACATCTCACTATACACAGAGCTTCAGGTAGATTTATTATTATTCTTCTCTAAAACATCTTAATCTTGGCCTACACGCTCTCTATTTTTCTTAATATTTTTACCTTCCAAGCTTTCACTAGAAATTGTTGTTAAGCTGTTATTGCAGTATTCAAGAGCTTTTACAGTCCAAAGTTCTAAATTCTTTCACATTTTTTATTTAAAGTAATTGTCAAAGACCAAAAGTGCTTGGCCATATTTATTAAAGCTATGACCTTAACAACAAAAATAAATCATGTTATTTTACTTCACTAGACATTCTGGTATTTATGTAATAGCATGTACATATTCTGCTCTGACCTATTTGGTCAGAAACTTTTATTTTCAGTAATTTCATTCTACTAAGAAAATTGCTATATATTTCTATCAAATACAATTTCTATATTATCTGTTTCTCCATTTCTGATATGATGCAGAATCTTCTTTGCTAAATTGTAATTTTCTTTGTGTTTCCTAAATAATGATGCTTTTACTCACAGACATATAGTCTATTTATTGTTAATCAAAACATCAAGTATAATGTGAATTTGATGTAGTAAATTTCATTAATTATTTTATGTTTTCTCTGAAGATGGACTTATGTATTCTTTGTCACTGTTTGTAGACATTGATTGTATTTATTCCTCTTGTTCAGCAAAATATTAATTATTCCAATGGGTGTGTTGAAATTATTTAAAAAATATGAAAATTTAAACTAAATGCTATTATTTGGGCCAGTTTTCTTTCCTTTTCATCATAATTACATCAAGTGCATGTGCACAGAAGTAGATGCCTCATTTAATAAATGTGTGACTGTCACAGGGCTGCATGACACTGGTCATTATGCAAATATAGCATCAGTTAAATATGCAGACTAGTTAATAAATTGGTGTACAAAAGCCACACACAAATTTATTTGCCTCTGTATTATTTTATATCATATATATGTATTTAGATATAATGTAACATTTAATTCATTTTACTGTTTAATTTATCTGTGTAGCACATTTAATAATATTGTGCTAAGAAAATTTTATTCAAAATCTGGTACAACATGAAGTAAGAATATTAAATATTTTTGCCATGATAATTCATTGGGATTTTTGCTTTTGTTAAATAACCTAAATATTTTTCTTAACCTTCAGCTTTAAGGATTTTAAAAGGCTTCACTTTCTCAAGGAAGAAAAAAACAAGTGAAACAGCAATGAAGCCTGATCATTAACCTGAGTCAGTGACAAGACATCTGCTCTAAGTTCAGAATTTACCCAAGGAAAAGATGTCAATATGTAGTGATGAGTTCCACGGAGTGAGTGCAAAGCAGCAAATAGAACAATCACTCAAAATGACACATCTCAAACTCAAAGAAATAAGAGATCCATGTCAACCGACAACTAACAACTTGTAGAAAATGGACTTTTAAACTCCTTAAGGTACCTTTGTCCATAGACAATCCTCACTGAAATACAACAATAGGGATTCAGCGGCAGTGCAACAAAAGATGGATTTAGGGACCCAGTCAGAGACTTCATAGAAAATACTAACCAAGACCTTCTATCTCTTGTTCCCCTGTATTATTAGAATTAAACAAAATTGATTGTTTATAAAAAACAAAAAAATAAGAAAAAATAAAGCATATTTATCAGATAATAAATGCTTAAAGAAGATTCTTTCTTATTTTAAATGAACAAGTGATGTTGATCACGAGGATCCACATTTTAATAATAATTTAAATGTAAAATATTTATTAAACAAAATGTGAATACTATAAACTACACAATAGATTATATAACACCCAAAACTCCAGGAGTCAAGTATTGTAAGAGGTAGAATAGGAAAGGAGAATGAAAGATATAGGATGTCAGTGCTGTGCCTATTATTAGATGCAGGGGATATTTAAACGGGTACCACGGTAGGGTGTGAAGCAATGACTAATATACAAGGGTTCAGCCACTATAGGCAATAATACCCCTAGACAGGTGGTCCTCGGCTGTGCATGAAAGCCATGGGTAGCAAGCCAGTAAACAGCATTACCCTACTGTCTCTGCTTCAGTTTCTGATGTCAGGTGCCTGACGTGGGTTTCTTTCTGCCCTGACATTCCTCAGTAAAAGACTGTGATGCTAGATACTTCAGCCAAAATAAACCCTTTCCTCCTAAGTTCCTTTGGTCACAATGTTTATAATCACAGTAATAAAAATAAAATTGAGCTTCCAACAATGCATTTTTTTGCAGTAAATTGGTAGTTTTAAAGTCTTCTGGCAATAGTATGCATTTTTGTGGAACTAATCAAATTAGAAGGAAATGTGTGTCTCTGAATTTTACAAAGCATATATGTTTTTCTAAATTACTTATTTGAGATAATGACTATGATGCTTTTTTTTTTTTTTTTTTTTTTTTTTTTTTTTTTTTTTTACCTACAAGTCAGTTCTCCAAGAACTACATGTTAAAGATACATTTTTTTCTTTCTATCTTTAACTTAATAGACAGGGGACTATCAGATCCAAATGATAAATTTCTTTGCTAATTGCAGAGTGATGTAACCTAGTCAAGTGTCAGAAACTGTAGCTATCTGTAATGTCATCAGCCAGAGAGATTCAAATTTCATTTAGCACTCCTAATTTCTTTGAAATAGAAATTATCTCATGACAAATTTGATCTTAAAAGAGAAAATAAAATCTCATTTTCAATGCTTATATGTTTATATGAAGTAAATTGTTACAATTTCTTGTGAGAAAATGAAAGTCTGGAACAAGCAAGACAATGAACACAAATAGTCAAAGATCAAGAAAACAATAAACAAAGTTCCGTGACTATTTGCATCTATTGTATTGCTAGTTCCTTGATCTAGAACTGATCTTAATACTTGCATGTAATTAAAATGGTATAAAAGCAAAAAGGAGGAGGGGGGATAAAATAGGAGGTTCTAGAGTGGGGAAATGGGGAAAGGGGGTGGCATTTGAAATATAAATAAATATCCAATAAAAATGAAAAAAGAAAGGAAAAAAAGAAAATGAAAGTTTGATAAGAAATTTAAAGTGCTGATTTCTAGAGACTTGACACAGTTCTTAAGCTGATTTGGTGTTCTTGCAGAGGACCTAGACCACATTGCCATTGTCTATATGATAGTGCATGTCTCCAATAACTATAGTTTATGTGAAGCTTTCTACAGTTTTCTGTGAGCAACAGGCACACATGATATATATATATCACATCATTAAAAAGATCTAAGAGCTGATGTTCTTTTCTTCAAATCTTTCAACAGGTTTTAGAATTTCAATAAAATTCAACCATTGAGCCATCCTTTTGACTTTCGATGTCTACGTCATGCTTAAGTATAAATACATAGCAAAAGCATGAATGCTATGTAAGTAAAGTGAACTGAATTTGCATTCCAAACTTTCATTCAGAATAAGTTTAAAAAAGGAGTTTTAAAAAAGTTAAAGAAGGACTGGGTCTAAGCCTTGTATTCCTAAATGTGTTATACAGGCACAATGCCCATGAGAGAATCAATATTCATTTCACCTTCATATCCATAAGAAGCTCATACCAATGAAAACCTTAAATTTGAAATCAAAGTAAATTTTTTACCATTTAAGAAATTATAACTTTATCTTGATACTAATTATACAGATTTCTACCAAAAGTTTATGGCTATACCATAAATCCTACCTAATCCTCCCTGTTCCAACAAAACCACTACTTTTCCCCAGAGAGACAGCCCAATATTAATCACCTTAGTCCCCAAGTCCAGGGAATAAAGATGCTGACTCTTCTTTAACTTCTTCAAGCTGATTACGGGTGTTGAGATATTAGAAGAGGGGTGGGGGGAAGAGTAAATTGATAAGTCTCTGATGCTGTGTGTTCACTGCATCCAGATGGAATTCCCGGACACTGGAGGTTTTATTGCTTGATAAGTAGATACACCAAGGCTGTGTATTCTGTAATATACAATTCTCAGAATAAGTTTTATTATGAAGAAAAAAAATTTTTTTTCCTAGAGGGCTGACATTTTTTTTAAAGATGTTGGTTCTAACAACTTTTTTCCCTTTTATGTAGTTGGTTATAGTATTTACATACATTTCAAGTTTTATCCTCTTATCCCATTTCTCCCACCATCCAGGAACCCTTTATCCCATCCCCAATCCTTGTGCTTCTATGAGGCTGTGCCCGCACCTACCCCCCACCTCCACTACCCCCTCCTCACCCTCACACTTCCCCCCATTCTGTGTTAGTTTTTCATGGGACCAAGAATCTCCTCTCCCATCTATGCCCAACAAGACAGTCCTCCCCTATGTATACCACTGGAGTCGTAGGTCCCTCCCTATGTGCTCCCAGGCTGGTGGTTTAGACCCTGGGGGGCTCTGGTTGTTTGGTATTGTTGCTTTCCTCTTGGGGTCACAAACCCTTCTTGCTCCTTCAGTCTTCTAAGTTCTTTATTGGGAAACCCTTGATCATATCAGTGGTTAGCTGTGAGCAAAGTCCTCTGAATTGTTAGTCTTTGGCAGACCTCTACAGAGACAGCTATATCATGTTCTTGACAGCATGCACTTGCAGCCATCCACATCAGTGTCTAGCTTAGGTGACTGTACATGGGATGGATGCCCAGATGGAATGGTCTCCTGATGGCCCCTCCTTCAGTTTCTGTCCCAGTTTTGTTTCCATAATTGCTCCCTTGAGTATTTTTGTTACTGGTTCTAAGTAGAACTGAGGCGTCCCCTCTTGATCTTTCTTCTTCATGAGCTTCATGTGGTCTGTGAGTTGAGTCTTCACTAAGCTGTGCTTAGTGCTTCCCATAACTTCAGTTAACTCAGTCATTCTGGATTTCTGACAGGGTTGAAGACCTATAGTCTCATAGCCAATCCTAGCTATTTTCCTTGAGAGAAAAGATCTGAGTGGATGGTTTCCAGCTGACATTCATTCTAAAGCCAAGAAAAAAAGCCAGGTTCAAAACTAAGTGTTTAAGTCAAGAGAGACGACAGAGGTTCTGGTTAGTCAACAAAAGGATGGACTGAGTATTAAGACTATCTTGTACCTCACTGGTACAAATAGGAATAATTATGCTCTAATTGTATTATGAGAGAAAAGTTTTATTTTAACAGGAAGGGTGATATGTAGGAGGAGCTAAGGGGGAAGGAGCACCGAGAGAAAAAGATGGAGTAAGGAGAGGAGAAGATGAAGTAGAGGAGAAGCTAGGTGATGAGAGAGAGAAAGAGAGAGGGGGCATGGAGGCAGAAATTCACGTATCTCCACCAGTCAAAGATAGTTTATGTATCTAGGTTGGGTATTGAGTTACACTTCTGATTGAGCATTACCATACTTATAAAGCCTTTGATTAACATTTAAAAAAATTGTATAAAAGCAAAATGGAAAAGGGGGCACGGGATAGGGGCTTTCTAGGGAGGGTAAATGGGGAAAGGGGATGGCATCTGAAATGTAAATAAAATATCCAATTAAAAAAAGGAGTTTTAAAGAGAAAGTTGAAAGATGTATGATTTTCAAAATTTAAATTAAAGTGTAAAGTAAAATAAGCATTGAAAATGAAGGAAATACTGTAAACTTACAACATAAGTTTTTACCTAACATGCAAATGGGATCTACAAGAGACTCTACCCAGAAAGGTTGAAGTTCAGTAGACATATGTAGACGTGTTAGGTTTGACTAACATAATAAAAGGAAATGTGTGAACCCAGGTATTTCAGCATGAAGAACAATTAATAAGAATTCCAACACAATTGAAATTACCCTTGATGAATCCTAGTATTTTGATTATTGATTACTAACTGGATAAGCAGAAAGATGATAAAAGGCTACATAGATAACTCTTGTATGAGACAGATATAGTCTTTCTCAAAAAAGATACTGGTTTTATTGATGGTTATAAAGCATGTATTTCTTTCTTAAATAATGACTTAGGACAAAAATACAAATTATATACATCATCAGTATTCCCGTAAATAAATATGCATATGTATATATCTCTATATGGTTCTGACTGGCTTTCTGTGTTGGTATTTATGCCTTTTATCGGTAAACAATCTCTCACTATGCTAAACTGGTGAATTCATTTTTTTTTTCTGACAGGTCACAGAAATAGTAATAAACTTATCTGATGTTCATTTGAAAATAGTTACTGTGACACTTTCACAATAAATTGAATTCTATTCTCTTAAATGAGGATTTGAGTGCTCTGGTGTTTAGGGTATTTTCTGTTATGTTATACAATATTAAGTCAAAAGTGGTCCACTGTAGAGACAGTGTGTTATAAATCCTGTTGCTATTACAAATCCAAGGATTTGTCTCCACGGACACTGAGCTGATAAAACACTCAGGGCTTCATACCTTAACATTAACATGGAGGACTGGAGAATGTAGCCAGTAACTGTATTTAAAATGAAATCACTATAAATAAGCAAGTGGTATATGTTTTATATAAAAAAATAATATCTCATTTTTTCTTGGCTGCAACAATTTAAAGTGATTGCTAAAACCTGCAGTGTTTCACAATGCAGAAAAAATTATGATTCTATGAGTATGTTTATACATTAATAAATTTAATACTGTTCTATCCAAACAAAAGACAAATTAGTATAGCTACCATAGGATGAATGATATCAGATATCATATTCTAGAATAAAATAGAAACTTAAAGAATAAGAAATTCTATTAATTTTTGCTATTTAACATAAAGGAACAGAATTTCAATTTGCATTAAATAAATATTCAAAACCTAAAACCTTAAAAATGGGGATAGTAGAAATATTTTATTCCAATTCCATATAAGTAACATAAAATGAGCTTTCAAAAGTTGGCTACTATGAAAATTTTCAATGATTTGTATGAGTGTGTGTGTGTTTATGTGTGTGTGTGTGTGTATGAGAGAGAGAGAGAGAGAGAGAGAGAGGAGAGAGAGAGAGAGATGCATGCTTTTTTCACTTTTTGAACATCCCATTCATCTGTTGCTCTAAAATACTCCTGTAGACTTGCTTATATGTGGCATATGGTTTTAATCCATCAGTGATAGATTGGCATTTGCTTTTGATTTCCCCCTGAATTTCAATAAAGTAACAAATAACTTACTAATGATATGAAATAATTATTGCTTGATTGCTAATTAATCATGCATGTGTTACTATAGCAATCATGCTTAACTTCTAATAAAATATGGTAATGTTCATAAAGATCCTTATGTGGTGCTCAGCATTTAATAAATAGGCAATAATATTTAATTATGTGCAACACAACAATCACAGGGAAATTTTTGAAAAAAAATCTCTTTAATGAAGGTTTATCTACCACTCTCCCAACTAAATATTGCAAATACCTTTAACTGTGACCACTGTAATACTTCCCCAACAAACAGCTTCCTTTTGGACCTAGCTTTGTTTCTTCTGAGTGACTAAAACAGGAAAGGAATCTTGAACCTCTGAAATAACTATAAATAAGGAATAAATGCTTCATTTGAGTCCTCCAAGAAGTCTATTCTACCTGTGTTGAGAAAGGCTTCTGTGTCTCACCAATAAAATCATGTGCTGTATCAGAAGGAGATACCCCAAAAGAACAAAACCCTTCCTAACAAGACTAGGAGGAAAAAAGAAGTTTTGAAGTTTCTTTACTTTCAAATGTGAACAAGTATTGATACTTATGTCTGAGATTCAAGAAAAATTTGAAACAGAAGTAATCGTATGTGACAAAGTAAAGTGAAAATCTGTTGTCTTCCTATTTTCAGCTTGAGTAACTGAAGAACATATTGGAAATTGTCATGTTGTAGTAGTGGTGGACATATTTAGAGATAGGTTTCTAGTTAAATTACCAGAAATCATCTGTTGCTGGATTTAAAAACTGAATTATGAAGCCCAACAGGCTTATGACATAAGCTTAATCTGAAACCAGAGTAAAAATATTTCATAATATTTAGCGAGAAAATACATTTACTAGATGATTGTTCTAGCTGATATTGGTGTTAACATCGCTATCAAAGTATCTTCATCTTTGTATCATGACTTTAATAATGATGCTAATGTCAGTATCAGCCACAATAATCCTAGTACAATTTATGATGTTAAAATTAGATGCAGATAATTTGTATGTGGATATATGTGGATATATATATGTGGATATATATATGTGGATATATATAAATATCTTAATTTGTAAAGTCATATTGTCCTATCATTTATTCTATTTAATGTGTGATAAATTTGACAAGATGACATAATTGATATGTGATTTCATATAATGTATTATAATGTGATACTTTCCAATATTAAATAATGTATAATGTAAATTTCCATTTAGTTTATAGTTAAGATTAAGAATTAATTTTAGTGACTGTCTATTGGACCCAAGAATAATTTATGACTATTTTTGTTTTGGAAAACATAGTCTTCTTTGTAGCATTCACAGACAAGAAACAGTTAGAATTTAGTTATCTATCCTCATTTCCTAGAATCAACAATTATCTGGCCAATGTCTTGTTTAGTGCACAGGATTAGACATTGTTTTAATTAGTATCTTTTTGGTTCAATGTGTTACATATAATACATCATTTTCATTATATCATCAATTATGTAGTTTAAACAAAAATTCACAGAAGTCCTCAAAGAGATGAGGTAAAAGTAAATTAAGCAACGAAAAAGAAAATAACAATTATAAAGCTCATTTTAACAAGAGCTATATAACTGTAAAATCGCTTTCTATAACAACAGCACATAACAGAAGTATGAGTTAACTTCAGTAAAATCTGTTAGGTAAGAGGTCATATTCTTTTAGTACAATCTTGTAATCCTTGATTTCAATGTAGAAAAATTTGTATAATATCATTTTATCATATAGAAAATACATGTGTTACAATTAGATAGTTGAAGGGAACAGCATAGGCTTGGGAAAACTGAAAGAAATGGCAAGTACTAAGTGTCATGTTGTGTGAGAAAAAACGGGACTCAGTGATTATTATTTTAAAACCCAGATAGTCAGAAGAGCTCTGACAGTCTTACACTTCAAAGTCTGATCTATTTCCAGTATCCTTTGATGCAGAGGAATGTCACAAGTTAGAAGCCATATTAAAAAAGAGAAATTTGGATAACACAGATACAGAAAGATAAATATGGAATGTATTCCCTTACATAAGGACAATAACCATTAAGTAAATAATAACCTAGCTATAATTCATAGACCCAGAGTGGTTAGGGAAAGAAGGGTAAAGGAGTGAGGCTAGGATCTCTCTGAGAGGAAAAATATAGATCTTTATGGGTGGACTGAGGATAAGTGGGGTTTGGGGACAGAGCAGAGAAAGAGAAGACTAGATATGGGAGAGGTACACATTTGAGGAGAGACATGAAAACATAGTGCAGTGAAAAATTCCTGGAATCTATTAACATGATTGCAATGAGGACTCCTGGTACAGAGTCTCAAATGGTCATCTCTTATAGCCAGGAGACACTTGCAGTGGAGCGGCTAGGTTACATTAAGTTGAGTTGTTGACCAACAGGGTTCCATGGAAATCTCCAATCAACCCTGGCTCTATGGTAAGACAAAAGATTACTCTACGAAAACTAACACCAGGGTGAAATAGCCAGCTCCGACTCTGTTTTAAAGTGTTATGTCCCTGTTGTTTTGGCAATGAGGACCTGCTGTCAGTGTTCAGAGAACAAACATTTGTCTCTGAAGTTTATAATGTACCATGTACACCAAGCTGGCTGATATGTCAGCCTTTGGATTTTTCTAGTCTCTGCTATCTCCCCCTCCAAACGAGTGCTGGATTTACAAATGAGTGGCACTTCATCGTGGTTTTGGGTGGATTTTGGACACCAGACTGAGTTTTTAGGCTTAGATGGCAAATGCTTTAGCCTCTAAGAAATCTTTTTTCCCAGTGTATGTTTTTATGGTAGGAAATTTTCAAGGAGGTAAAAAGAAAATAATCTATTAGAATTAAAACCATATCACCATTTTTCTAAAAACAGACCTTAAATTTTATATTTCATTATCTCCATTCATGTCCTAAGAAACTCTACCAAAGACCCGGAGAGATTGATTAAGAACATTCTCTGAAGCAGGATAAATTGGAGGTTGAAGATTTTGTGGTTGTCTTGGTGTCCCTATCACTCCACTGGAGTTCCTGCCTGGGTACTGGAGTTGTTCTCGTTGGTTCCACATTCCCACTGCTGTGAGATTCAGCTAAGGTTAGTCCCATTGGTTTTGTGGTGCCTCCAACAACCCCTCCTGCAGAGAGGTCTTTGGCTAACAGTCAGGAGGAACAGGCCTCAGGCCCTAGAGAGATTTACATATTAATGAGGTACCTGAAGGCCAGAGGATGGAGCCAATTAAGCATTCCTCCCAAGCCCCTCCCCTCTCTCTCCCTCCCTATTTAACTCAGGTCTGCCCTGGGTTTTGGGGTGTGCATCCAGATCCATCCACCATCTGCCATGATATTAAAGCCTGTAAAAACCCATGGACTTTCTCGTGTCATTGGGATCACACCATGAGGAGCTGTGGAGAGAACTTTAGTGAGCCACAACCATGGCATCTAACTTCCCCCTGGAGGAACCTTCTCTGCGTTCCTAGCAGTCCTACCCACACCTTACCACACCTAATCCTGAACACACCCTTCCCCTCATCATCGACTCTCCACCAGGTTCCCTTCCTTCAAATGCTTCCTATGACTCTTATTCACATTTCTGAGTAAGAGTCAAGCATCCTTTTTTAGCTTTTATGGGTCTGTGAAATGTAGCACAGTTATTTTATGGCTAATATCCACTTATTAGGGAGTACATACTATGCATGTACTTTTGTGTCTGAGTTACCTGAGTCAGGATAATATTGTCATGCTCCATCCATTTGCTTGAGAAATGCATGATGTCTTTGTTTTTAATAGCTGAATAGTATTCTATGGTGTTGATGTACCACATTATACATTCTTCACCTGAAGAACATCTAGATTGTTTCAAATTTTTGGATATTATGAATAAAGCTGCTATCAACATAGTTGATCAAGTGCCCCTGTGGTATAGTGGGGCATCTCTTGGGTATATGCCCAGGAGTAGCATAGCTGGATCTTGAAGTAGAACTCTTTATGGTTTTCTGAGAAATCTCCATATTAAGCAGAGATTAAGAAAGTGAACAAGCAATAATCAGCCCAATTAGGGACCCATCTCATGGACAAAAACCAATCCCAAACACTATTAAAATATACTCTGTTATGTTTGCAGAAAAGTGCCTAGCATGACTGTTCTCTAAAGGCCCACCCAATGGCTGACACAAACAGATGCAAAGACCCACAGCCAATCATTAAATAGATCTTTGGGGACTCTTACGGAACAGTTGGGGAGAGAATTGCAGTCACTGAAAGGGATAGGAACTCCACAGGAAAACCAAAAAATTCAACTCAACTGGATGCTTGGAGTCTTTCAGAGACTGAACCATCAAATAAAACAAAACAACCAAAGAGTGTACATTGCCTTGGACCATTTCTACCCTATAATCCCCATGCACATATGTAGCAGATGTGCAGCTTGGTCTTCATGTGGGTCCTGTACAACTGAAGAAGGAGCTATCCTTAAAGTTCTTCACTATTTATGGAATCTGTTCCCCTAACATGGCTGAAGTGTCTGACCTCAGGAGGAGATAAAGCACCTAGTTCTGCAGAGAACTGATGTGCCAGGGTGAGGGGATATCTAGGAGGACCCTCCATTCTCTCAGAGGTAAAAAGAATGGGGAAGGAAGAGGAACTGTATGAGGGTCTGGGAAGGAGACATAAATTAGGATATAAAGTGTAAAACAGCATTCTCTCATCATCTAGTTTCTATACACAACCCTACATGATGGCTCACAACTATAATCCACTTTAGTAGATCTGAGATTTCTGAGCTTCTTGAATATTTTGCATGTATATCTGACACACACATGCAGACATGCACAAACAATAAAAATAAATAAATCATTAAAAGTTAATTAGATTACATTTAAACATTTCATGACCTAGAAAACTTTGAGTAAATTTCTTTATGTAAAAATGTCTAATTTAAGTCATACTCTCTTACATGTGATTCAATTAAATTTTATTAAACCATTGGGATAAACATAAGTGAAATTTGAAAATTTAAATATTATGATATTTTTAATATAGTTTAAAAAAATTTAGTAATAAATTAATATTATTTATATAAGGAAGTAGTTGATTAAACCTAAGTTTCTATTGTTTTTACATGTAATTGTTTATACTTCCACTCAAAGAAAGACATTTTTACTAGCTTTTGAAATTAAACATTTAAACAATATTAAATGATTATTGAAAGAAATAAAGACAAAATTAAAATTAAATGAATGGCACTTCCACTATTTTTACTTTAATAGCCATTCAGCATCTAAAAAAAATTATTTTAGAATTATTTATGCTTTCTTTTATTTGCATTTTCAATTAAACACTTCCAAAAGTATCCACTAGATACTAGGATTAATACTGAAGTTTTAGAGTACATACACTATTTATTTTGCCTAATATGTGTTAAATAAACAATTATTTTGTGATATCAGTACTTTGTAAACACATATTTTTAACAACTGCACTCAAAATATATTTTCTTAACCATAGTTAACTGTGATATGACCTGTATTCATTCTTCTAAATATTATTCTCTGATATTAAACATTTCTAAATATAATACTAATCTTTTATACTAGCAGCCACTATAATGGTTTTCTACATACAATAAGAGAAGAAGGTGAACTCTGAGGTCACTGTTCTGCATCTGCTTTGCTTCAGAATCAATATTTGAAATATTTTTTTCTACCAGAGAATTTCTACAGCTGATAAACAACTTCAGCAAAGTGGCTGGATATAAAATTAACTCAAATAAATCAGTAGCCTTCCATTATATAAACAATAAATGGTCTGAAAAAGAAATTGTGGAAAAAACAGCCTTCACAATAGCTGCAAGTAATATAAAATATCTTGGGGTAATTCTAGCTACAAGTAAAAGATCTGTATGACAAGAACTTAAAGTCCTTGAGGTAAGAAATTGAAGAAGACCTCAGAAGATGGAAAAATATCCCATGCTCATGTATCATATCAGTAGTCTTAACCTAGTAAAAGTGTCCATGATACCAAAAGCAATCTTCAGATTTAATACACTCTCCATCAAAATTCAAAGACAAGTCTTCACAGACATCGATAGAGCAGTTCCCAATTCATCTGAAAAAACAAAAGACTCAAGACATTGACAATTCTCAACAATAAAAGAATTTCTCGGGGAATCACCATTCCTGACCTCAAGCTGTACTACAAAGCAATAGTGAAAAAAAAAAAAAAGGAAAAGAAAAAAAAAAGAAAAAAACAAAAACAAACAAACAAACAAAAAACATGGTATTGGTACAGATACAAACAGGTCAATCAGTGGAGTGGAACTGAAGATCCAGAAATAAACTCGCACACTTATGGACACTTGATTTTTGAAGCAGAAGCCAAATGATACAATGGAAAAAGAAATCATCTTCAATAAATGGTGCTGGCCTAAATGGAGGTCTATATGTATAAGATTGCTAACTGATCAATATTTATCACCTTGAACAAACCTCAAGTCCAAGTGTATCAAGCAACTTAACAAAGAAAAGTTACACTGAATCTAATAGAAGAGAAAGTGCTAAATATCCTTGAACACATGGGCACAGGGGAAAATTTCTGATCAGAACACGAATGGCTCAGGCTCTAAGATAAACTATAGACAAATGAGATCTCATAAAGTTGAAAATGTTCTGCAAGGCAAAGGACATTGTCAACAGGAAAAAACTGCAACCTACAAATTAGGAAAAGATCTTTACCAATCCTAAATCTGACAGAGGGCTAATATCAAATATATACAAAGAACTCAAGAAGTTAGACTCTAGAGAACCAAACTGCCTTCTAAAAATGGGGTACAGGACAAAGAATTCTCAACTAAAGAATCTCAAATGGCCAAGAATACCTCAAGAAATTTTCAACATCTTTAGTCATCAGGAAATGCAAATCGAATTAACCCTGATAGTCCACCTCACACCAATCAGAATGGCTAAGATCAAAAATTCAGGTGACAGCAGATGCTGACAAGGATATTGCGAAAGAGGAACACTTCTCTATTGTTAGTGGGATTGACAGCTGGTAGAACCACTTTGGAAATCAGTCTGGGAGTTTCCTCAGAAAATTGGACATAGTACTACCTGAGGACACAGCTACACCACTCCTGGGCATATACCCAAAAGATTGTCTAACATATAACGAGGTGACATGCTCTACTATGTTTATAGCAACCTTATTTATAATAGCCAGGAGCTGGAAAGAACCCAGATGTCCCTCAACAGAGGAATGTATACATAAAATGTGGTATATTTATACAATGGAATACTACTCAATTATTAAAAACAAGGACTTTGTAAAATTCACAGGTAAATGTATGGAATTAGAAAATATTGTCCTGAGTAAGTTAACCCTGTCACAAAAGAACACACATGCCACGTACTCACTGATAATTTTATTGCAGGCAAACAGCTCAGAATATTCACAATACAACTCACAGGTCATAAGGAGCTCAAAAAGAAGGAAGACCAAGGTGTGAATGCTTCAGTCCTAATTAGAAGCAGAAACAAAATAATCCCAGGTGTAGATGGAGGGAAAAATCTAAGAGGGAGAGAGGAGTAAGAGGGAAAGTGGGGACAGAATCATGTGTAGGAGGTGATGGGCCTGGGAAAAAAGTACAGAAGGTCAGGAAATTGAACAGAGGTATATAACAGTGGGGAATGGGGAACTGGGGGATAGCCCATAGAAAGTCTAAATGCTAGGAAAGCCAGACGTATTCACGACCCAACAGAAATGACATTAGCTGAAATACCCAACAAAGGAGAGAGAGAAGCTCTAGAGAACATATACGGAAGTTAGGCATGGCCCCTGGTTGAGGTATGAGGCCACCCACCTATCTCAAAAATATTAACCCAGAATTTCTCCTGTCTAAAGGAAACACAGAGACAGAGTAGAATAGAAACTGAAAGAAAGGCCATCCAGAAACTGTCCTATCCAGCCATCCATTCCATCTACAGACACCAAACCACGGACATTTTTGCTAATGACAAAAAGTGCTTGCTGACAGAAGCCTGGTCTATCTGTCCCCTGAGAGGCTCTGCCAGGGCCTGACAAATACAGAGGTGGATGCTCAGCAGCCAACCATTGGACTGGGCACGGGGACCCTGAATGGAGGAGTTAGAGAAAGGACTGAAGGAGCTGGAGGGGTTTGTAATAGGATCCGAAGAACAACAATATCAACCAACCAGACCTCCCAGAGCTCCTACAGAATAAACCACCAACCAAAGAGTACTCATGGAAGGACACATGGCTCCAGCTGCATATGTAGCAGAGGATTGCCTTATCTGGCTTCAATGGGAGAAGATCCCCTTTGTCCTGTGGAGACTTGATGCCCGAGCATAGGGAAATGCTAAGGGACTAAGGCTGGAGTGGGTGGGTGGGTGGGGGAGCATCCTCATAAAAAGTAGGGTAAGGGGGGATTGAATGGGGATTTGTGGAAGGGAAACAGGGAAGCAGGATAGCATTTAAAATGTAAATAAATTAAATATCTAATAAAATTGAGATACAGTGGTAAACAGAGATTTCTCAATGAAGGAATCTGAATGGCTTTGAAGCACTTAAAGAAATGTTCAACATCCTTAGTCATCAAGGTAGTGAAAATCAAAATGATCCTGGAATCTCAACTCATACCTAACAGAATGTCTAAGATAAAAACTCAAGGGACAGCACATCCTGGAAAGACTGTGGAGAAATGGGAACACTCCTCTATAGTTATTTTGATTTCAGAGTTGTACAACACTCTGGAAATCAACCTGAAGCTTCCTTAGAAAATTGCAAATAGTTCTTCCTGAAGATTCAGCTATACTGATACTGGTTATATACCCAGAAGATGTTCCACAATACCATAAGCACACTTGCTCCATTCTGTTCATAGTAGCCTTATTCATACTTAAAATATTTAATTTATTGTTTAAATTGTATTTCTTTTGTCAATATTGGCATTATTTTATTTTAAGTAATTTTTAAATTATTTTGTTTTATACGTATGTGCATTTAAGACTGTGAAACATGTATGAGTTACAACGGAGCCTAGAACAAGATATCAGGTACACTATTGTGTGGGTGCTGGGAATTGAACCCAGGATCTCTGCAAGTAAACTGAATGTCTTTTATTGCTAAGCCATGTTTCAGCCTTATGACATTTCCAGAATGCCATATGATTTTTTGATCAACCACTACATGTTTCTGTTAGAGTAAAGATACTGGTCTTCTGAAGCATTTACAATTTTTTCACCGTGAAAACATTCAAGATTCTTTCATCGATCCTTTTGGAATAATTAAGTCTTATAATCTGTTGACACACACTCTAGAAGCACACCAGAACTTCTTAGTTTTCACTAATATAATCATAAGTGTTTTTTTAAATCTACTCATTTGATTCTCCTACATTTTCAAGTAAGAACTCCAGTAAGTGTCTGCATAAACCTTTTGGATTAAAGATTTTTTTTAATTTTAATTGATTAATTAATGAATTAATTTATATCCCAAGCCTTGTCTTCCACCTTGTCCTCCTCTCACTGAGACCCTCCCCTCATTCCTTCACCTTCTCCTCTGAGAATGTAGGTCATTCTTTGGGCATTCTCTACCCTGGCACATCAATCTCGGCAAGATTAAGCACATTCTCTTCCACCTAAGGCCAGACAATGCAGCCATGTTGGTGTAACAGTCAGGCTACAGCTACAGGGAGAGTCTCTACTCCAGGTGTTGTGTGGGTCCGTATTGAGACTGAGCTGTGAATCTGCATCATACATGCTGGGGTGTCACTCACTTCAATATATTTATGTGTTCTTTAATTGGTATCTCAGTTTCTGAGAGTACCCAGACATCCAAATTAGTTGAATCAGTTGGTCACCTTTGGGCTCCCATTCTCTTTAGGTTCTTTGTTTCTTTTTCCAACTCATCTATGTGAGTTATCAAGCTCCTTCCAATGTTTAGATCTGGGCACTTACATCTGTTTCAGTCAGCTGTTGGATAGAGCCTTTTCAGAGGACAGCCATGTTAGGCTCTTATTTGCAAATATAACTTGTAGTATCATTAACAATATCACAGATTGGTGCTTGCCCATGGGTTGTGTCTCAAGTTGGACTGGTTATTGTCAGTCATTCCTTTAGTCTCTGTTCCATCTTTGTTCCTACATTTTTTATACAAGAGAAGTTTGGGGTTGAAAGTTTGGTGGGTGGTTTGGTGTCATTATCCCACCACTGGGAGGCCTACCTGGCTATAAGTGGTGGCTTCTTCACATTACATGCCATCACTGTTAGGGTCAGGTTTTTACTCTAACCCATTATGTAATCAAATAAAAAAGCCAACAGGTCTTTTACACACATATTACAAATTAAAGTTTGACATGTTACTTTGATATATATATATATATATATATATATATATATATATATATATATGATCAATAAAATTCTAGAACTGTACTGTCTATATGTCTATAGTCAAAAATACATGATTAACTAAAGTTCTTTTGGTTTTATTTTATACTGCTTCACAGTCTATCAACTTACTGTAAGGATCAAGATTCAGGTATGTAATCATGGCTTTCACAGGTATCTTAAAAAAGAAACTGGAATAACAATTAAGTAGTATTCACTGAAAGTCACTAATTCTATGATAGAAATTATTCTAGAATGTTGTCCTTGCATTAGTACAATTGTGAAATCAAATAGCCAAGTTTCATGGTTGATTTTCTATTGTATTCTTTAGGAGTTTGTAGAAAATGCTACTGTTGCTTTTCGGTTTCATTTTGTAGCTCAACTTCTCAAAGACAGTGCTTTCAATTCATCTACTGAAAATGGTTTTGTTTCTTGAAAGCAATGTCTGCTTTGATGTTGTATTGGTCCTTGCAGCTCTGTTTGAGTTCTACTGTTGTCATATCCACTTTTGTCTTGAGTCTATATCACTCTGCTACTCTGGTTTGTCATTAGGTTTTTGCTCATTTTTTTGTTAACTCCTGTATGCCACCTAAGGGCATGGATGTTTTACATGACAGAGAAAGAACATTGTTTGATACATTTCCAAGGATAATGAATGGATTTGATGCAGCATATATAGAAAAAAATATATTGTGTAGGGTACAATTTGGTGTGATTAAGCAGAAAATGCAATATATATATATATATATATATATATATATATATATATATATATATCTCATATGTATATGCATATATATATAATGGAAAGTAGTAATTGACAATTATTGAGGGCAAAAAAAAGTGAAAAATATACTACATATTCTTCTTATGTGATTTAATCCTACACTTTTTAAGGTTTATATTCCCTCAGTGCTGATATTAAATAACAGTGCTTAGTACCTATTATCGGTGCATTATAACATGACTGATATATTTAATATCTAAGCTATAAAGTCTAGGTAGCTGTCACTGTTTTATTTGTATGAGCTTTATATAAATAACCTATCTTCACTTTGGCTTATAAAATTTTAAGTTACACACACAAACACACACACACACCGCAATATCCAATTTTGACCTCAGCCTCTGTAATTTTGTTGGTAACATCAAAAAGAACTATTTATGCATTCTAAAGAGCATTGCCTTTTTGATACTCGATAGTCACAGCTCTGCTTTCTACATTTTAAGTTCTCAGAAATTCTATGAAATTTCAGTTCTGTTACTTTTGAACTTCCAAGTACTCTGGATTGTGAAGAAGCAAAAATATACACAAAAGGTTTGATAAATTTTAAAAAGAAAAGATACTAAATTGAAAAAGATAACATATCATAAATAGAATAAAACCTATTTGTGGAAGTTTAACAAGAAAGCAAAAACAAAACAATTGAATCAGGCACTTTAAAACAGAATACACACAGGAGATCAATTTCTGTCCAGTAAGATGTTCCTCTGTTTTATTCCAAATGGATGAAAAAATGGTAGCCTGTAAGTATGTCATATCTGTAGATGCACCCTTTCACATCAAAAAAAAAAAAACAAGGAAAAAAAACAATATAACACAGCAGATAAGGGTGGAATACATAACAACTGAATAAATAATTGTTAAAAGTTACATGAAGAGTCTCATTGTTCCAGATGCACCTGTAGCAGAGGATGGCCTTATCTGATCACAGTGGTAGGGGAGGCCCTTTGTCTTGTGGAGTTTTAATGCCCCAGCTTAGGGAGATGTTACAGCAGTGAGGTGGGAGTAGGGGAATGGGTGGAGGAGCACCCTCATAGAGGCAAAAGGGAGGGGAAGAGGGGTAATGGTATGAGGGTTCTGGATGGGTAACTAGGAAGGAGGATATCACTTGAAATGTAAGTGAATAGAATGATTAATTAAAAAATCATGAACTTAAAATAGTAACATTATCAAAAAGCAGTTCATTGTCTCCTAGAGGCAGAAAGAAACCTTATTAGGTATAACTTCTATAATACAAATGATAGTGTAAAATATAATCTGTTTACTTATGCTTTAATCTATAACTTCAGTTTACAAAGATTAAGATGGGATTGCAAGCTATGAATCAATATGGAATACATGCCTTAAAGTAATATCACTGTGAACAATTCAAATGTAGATTTTTTAAGAACACAGTTATCTAAATTTACGTAATGATAAATTCAAAGATTTAAATATTTTTCTCCAATTGTATGTATAGATTTACTTACTTTCTAATTTTAGATTTATGATTTGACAAATATTTCACAATGAACCAAGACCCCAGACTTTGTAAATATAATCTTATCAAAGAATTATGAACAGGAACTTGACTCAATGTCTCAAGGTATATTACAAAACTCATAGCTTTATAATGTTTGTTGGAAGAAACATTAACTCAGTTAATTGAACAGAATGGGTGTTTCCAAGATAAATGTTTCCCTAGTATATAGGATCCTGATTTGTATGAACCAGGGATCCACTTGTACTAAAAAAAAAAAAAAACAAAAAAAACAAAAAAAACAAACAAACAAAAAAAACCCCACGAAGTCAGTGTATATGTTGTTTCACAATTCACATCAGCTTCTGTCATTACTTCATGCACAGGTTGGTGCTTACAGTGAAACACAATTCGGTAAAAAGAAGAATTTGTTTGCATGTCAGGAGTCTATAAAATTACTATTTTGCTATAGTTATCAGAAAGAAATACTACTAAGATTTCTGATGGTTGTTCTTTTAAATAATTTAAAAAGTACGGAAGTCTTCAGCATAGTGAACAAGGTCTTAGACTCCATAATTATTTCTTTGAATTAAAAAAAAATTAGCTTCCACTTTTATGCAGAACAAACAAAGTAGAATGAAAAGATTCACTAATTTCTAGTCTTCCATTTTCTTGTAGCTAGTACCACTCATGAGTTCAGAAAAGTGAGCAGTTAATCATCAAAGAAATTAGAAATAACTACATTGAATGGTACATTTGATGCATCTGACTATACTTGATTCTTCAATCATCATACTTTACAGTTCCTTCTGATATTTTTCTCAAGTATTTGCATCTATGGACATGCGTTATGTATGCAATTTGTATAAATCAAAAGAAACTTTCATGAAGGAAGTTAAATCTTTGTCACGCTCTTTTTAAATTCAGCTTACTCCTCCTACTGCAAAGGGATCATTTCAATAGTTTTATCCCAACGTTACATATTTTCACACTAAAGACAAGCTTTACTTGAATTTAACTCTGTAATCATACTGGACCTTATTATCCTGTAACTGGATCAGTCAAAAATAACAAAATGAGTTATGTGTTTAATAATGTTGTTTTTAGAAATGATACAATTCTTACTTCAATAAAAAACAACTAAACAAACTGGAAATTGAGTGAAATTAAAGTCAGTCTTAAAGTCTTACTCCTCAATAAAGCTACTTAATGATAATATAACCTTTTATAACCCCTCTTTTTTATTTGTTTGCTTCAACAATAATATATTTTTCTCTTCATTTTTTTTTAAATCTTTGTTTATTACGACTTTTTACTTCACATGTGCCAGGTCTTAGGACACTCTTTTTTCAGGTGAATATCTGACCAATGGATACAAAGTCACAATAAACCAAAATACATTGACTTTCAACTAGTAATATACTGATAAAATTAGATTTTACTTTGAGATTCCATTCTCACTTACTGCTATTTTCACTTTTCTTGATTGTTCATGTTCAATCATGAAAATGAAATATATATAATAAATAACAAAAATAAATTTATTTCTCTATCAATTAAACATCGTGTTTAACCCATGGTCACATTAATTTATGATTTGTTAAATACTATGTCTATCACTATCAAACAGGAAATCTTAAATAATGCTATTTATTTTTTAACAGGCACATTTTAAGATCAATGTCCAATTTTTATAAGGAGAATAAACACTGATTGTCAATATGCATCTAGATACAGCACAGCTTTCCTGGAATTTATGAGACACATTTTGTTTTCATATCATCATCATCATCATCATCATCATCATCATCATCATCATCACTATTATCATTATTTCTCATGGAATTATATCTCTTCATTCATCCTGTACAATACCATTGAACAAAAGTTCAAACATTCTATCCTTCTAAGTTCCCATTCTGCATGCACAGAAACTATGACTCTTCCAATTCATGATGTAAACAAGCTGACTTCACTTTCAAAACTAGAGGAAAACTTTGTAAAACAGAATCAGGTGGGTAAGCATGTCTATAGTTTACAATCACAATTATGGTAATGAAATCAAACAAAAATACGATAAACAAATAAATTATACATGTGCACTTTTTAAAGTTTAATAATAGAAATACAGTGCTCAAGGGTAAGCTCAAATAAAAGAGATAATCTTTGTCTTTAGTAAAGCAAGTTTTCTCTGCACATTCAATGGCCTGAGGGCTGTGCTACAACTTGCCCTATATCAGTCACCTGACTGCTTAAGCAGTGTCTTACTGCTCAGTCACGTGACTCACTCAGTCCCTGAGACATGCACCCTGTGACTAAACAACCTCAGATGCTTGCATTTGACTCTCGCTCTTTTGCTCAGTATTTGTATTTGCATTGCCTTAACTCCAAAACTATATTCGCAAGTCCTCAAGATTATTTTCCATAGAGCTCGATCAAAATGTGACATGTAGGAGAGAGTTTAAAAATGCTTTATCACATTTCTGCTGAATTCTGAGGGGGGGAAGAAGAGAAAACTCTCCTCCATGAGGATTTCATTCAGCCCATTTTTAAACGTAATCCATAATTTGATCGAATGCTCTTGGGCACTATTAAATAGTAATAATGAACTTCACCTAAAGCCCTTAGTAATTTTGTTCCACATTTCCTTCTCTAATTATCCACTATTCCCTATTTATTATTCCTTCATTCCCTGCCTTGAGGCCCTCTAAAATTACTAAGAATGATAAATTAAACAATACATTTGGCACCAAGTTAACCTGTAGGGAGGGTTATAATTTAATGGGTTGTCTTCTGAATTAATTATTTCTGAATTATTTAATTGCGGTTTCTAAACAAATTTCTCAGATAACGTGACATTAGCACTTGTAGTATATTTATAATAAAATTATTATGACTAAAGAACCAAATTTATCATACTTATTTAAGAGAAGTTTTACTCTAATTATCCTATATGTTGTTAAGATTTATGGGATATATTTATACTTTTACAGTCAAGCATTATTTTCATGTATAAATAGCAGTATACTCTGTATTATTCCATCTCTTCAGATCTTACATTCTTGTGATTAGAACTTTTCAAGTATGCTTTTAGATTCCAAGCCAGGGACTCAAGGCATGAACTCAAAGCAGTAACTACCTTTGTTATATAGCCTGAGCTCTATATATGGCTCCCTTTTCATTTCTGATCCTCCAGAATGCCTGTTAATATTACAGCATAAAACACAGTTGATCTTAAGAACCACAATTTATACAAATCTTAAAACTTCAATACATAGGATCTTTTCTTGTAACTATAAATTTCTATAAACAAACAATAACAGCAGCAACAATAATAATAATAACAAATAATTCAAACATTCATATTACAAGAGAAAAAATCTCTGGCACAGTTACAATAAAGTCAATATTAACCAAATCACAGCAAACTAACTGGATGTTGAGTAAATAACTCAATTTCCAATGCCTGGAAATCACCAAAAATCATTTTGTTTCCAAACAGCTTGGGTAGCTCCACCTCTCCAGTTCTCCCATTAGAAACACACTGTTTGTTGGATAGTTTGGCTCTGTTTATATTTTCTGTTGTCTTTGGAAGTCATGCCACAGTTCTAGAATCTTCAATATTTTAATATTCAATTCAATATTTTGATTCAGTATTCAACTGAAACTGATGCTTCACCCTCACAAATGGCTTCCTGTAATCTTCAGGGATGTCACCTCTGCTACATTGCACTGAGCCTTTGCTATGTTCCATGATTCCTTCATATAAATGCCATATGTGAGACTCATATATATTACCATGTTATACAACCTGCTTTAAATTTAGGCTTTATTTATCTTTGGACTATGACATTAATGTGCTAACTCTAAGTTAATACTTCCCAGAACAATTTGCCTTGATATTGTTCTTTTGTAAGTTGTAGATTTAGTCTCAGATAACCAGCAACTGTTGTCTCAGTAAAAGAAAGGTTTTACTCTCATTCTGCTTTTCTTTTATTCATCACATATAATTCTCCAATTTGAGGTGAAAAGATATTTTGAATTAAGGATATATTATAAGGATATATATTATCAAGTTCAAAATATCAAATGAACAGCCCTTACTGACTCTTGGAAGAACTTACACATTTCCCTCTGAAATTTCCTGAGCCTGGTCTATATTATGTGCACTGTTTTCCAGATTCTTATCTTACATGGTCCCACAGAAACAGCTCGTCAACAACTGGAACACTCCACAAACTTACATGACAAAGTTCCAAAATTTTCATGTTCTGTCTATGAAACAGTCCACAGCAAAAAGTTTGCATTTTCATGTCTATCACAGTTGTACCCCTCTCCCTTCTTACTAACACTTGTTTTTCTTTGTTTTGCATTCCTGCCATAAAACTATGACTGACACAACTGGAAGAAGAAATGATTATTTGGTTTGTAGATTATACTCTAACAAGGGAAACCAGGGCATACACTCTGGGCAAGAGTTTGAGGCAGAAACCATGAAGGAAGACTGTTTACCAGTGTTTTTCTTTGTCTTGTGAACTTTCTCAAAGAGCCCAGTCACATCCTGCCCTAGAACTGCACTGCTTTCATTGGTCTTGGACCTCCCACATCATTTATAAAGTAAATGAATCAAAGACAAGCTAGAAGCCAATCTGATGGAGGCTGTTTCTTCACTGAGAATTCATTTTTACAGCAATATCTAAGTTTGTGTTGAGTGGACATAACCTAACTATAACAAGAGACCAATGTTTTTCTATCCCCTGAATACCAATAGTTATTGAATTTTACACTAAAATCCTGTGGGTCTGGCTTCATCTATAGTTCTCTGCTTAAGTCATTTAAAATAACATGATTATGCATTGTACAGTATTTGCCAACTCCCATCAGTCTCATTAACACTCTATGATAACCAGTTTACATCTCTGAGTTAGGAATACTGTGTGATTTTGTGTAAGAAAAAATTCTCACTAAGATGAATCCTCACTGGAATATGTTAACCAATCTGTTGTAGTGTAAAATTCAGCTAACAATAAGCACTTGTGTGTTTGTGTGTGTGTGTGTGTGTGTGTGTGTGTGTGTGTGTGTGTGTGTGTTTCTCTTGGACAGACAGAACTCTGATGGAAGTTTTTCACAATGTCAACAAACAAAAATTGTTCAACTATTTATTATTATAGTAGGCTGAGAAGAAGTGGAACAAAACATCTGGTCCTAACCCATGGAATTTTCCCAAATTAATTACTTGCTACAGCAGCCCGCAAAACCTCAGATTTCACATGTGAATGGCCCCAGTGGTTATCCAGAGCTCTTGACAGCATTCCCTAATACCTTAAAGTACTGGACAGATGCTTTTTAGTGCTTTATAAAACTCATGGCAGGAAAGAATGTTTTGACTATGTGTCTGAATATGTTTCAACCAGAAAATCTCAAATCGTCATGTCTATTCTAAATTCTTATTATATAAATCCATTCATTTTTTTATTTTTTTAATCATAGCTATAGGGAGGATTATGTTTATTTTGTATGCTCATCATAGACTCTTTTTCTTTACACCGAAATCCTGGACCATTTGTTTATTTGCTTATGGATTTATATTTATTTATTTTTTACCTCATTCTATATTCCACTATAGCCTCTTGTCTCTCCCCTTCTCCCAATCCCCACCCACATAGCTCAGTCCTCTTCCAGATCTACTTCTCCTTCAACTCTCTTCAGAAAACAGTAGGCCTCCCAGTGATATCAAATGAATGAGATAGAAGAAGATGCAAATTACTAGGCATATATCCTCATATCAAGGCTGGATAGGACAATCCAGTGGGAGGAAAATGTCCCCACAAGAAGGCAGAGGCCCCTCACCCTCATTGTAATGAGTCCAACAATAACAATAACAATAAAAACAAACAAACAAACAAAACAAAAAACAAGCAAACAAACAAGCAAAACCCAAGCCAAAGAATCACAGCATGTATGCAGAGTGCCTGGAGCAGACACGTGTAGGGTCTGTGGTTATTGCTTCAGTCTCTGTGTCTTAGGGTTTCTATTGCTCTGAATGGACACCATGACCACAGCAACTCTTACAAAAGAAAACATTTAATTGGGGCTGACTTACAGTTTCAGAAGTTTAATCCATTATTGTCATGGCAGAACATGTGCAGACATGATGTTGGAGAAGGAACTGAAATTTCTATATCTTAATCTGCAAGTAGTAGAAAGACATTATGTACTGTGTTGAGAATAGCTTGGACATATATGACCCCAAAACCTGCCTCCACAGAGACACACTTCCTCAAACAAGGCCACACTTACACCAACAAGACTATACCTCCCAATAGTGTCACTCCCTGTGGACTAACATTCAAATACATGAGTAGATACATGATCTACTGGGGCTGAACCATTTGATTGACCAGAAATAACATCTCTTCAAAGGACTATGGCTCTCACTTGTTTGTAGGGGCCAAACAACCTTCTGTAGTACTAAGGCCACCCTTGTCCAAATTTTTAAAACACTTAAGAATATAAAATAAAGATAAAATATTATTTGGAGTGCTCATATTACTATACTCCCCCTTCTTTTATTTTAAATAACTTTTCAGTTGTCTATTAGTTCTTTCCACAAAATATTGACCCTGAGGGTGATATAGAATGCCTTTGATGTGGGTTATATCAAAATGTTGGCAAATTTTTTGAAAGGGCTAGGCAATTTTCTGATGGCTGTACTGCTGTGAAGAGATACTTTGAAAAGGTGATTCTTATAAATGTTAAACATTTAATTAGGATTACAGTTACAGAAGTTCAGTCCATTATCAGCATGGGAGAAAGCATGACAACAGGTAGTCAGACATGCTGCTGGAAGAACTAAGGCAGCCAGGAGGAGCATGTCTTCAATACTGAGCAGAACTAGAGCATAGGAGACCTCAAAATCTACCTATGTAGTGACATGCTTCCTCCAACAAGGCATATCTCTTCCAGTAAGGCCATACCTCCTAATAGTGCCAATTCCTATGGCCAAGAGTTCAAATTTCCGCATTCTACTCCCTAACACCCATAGGATAGTTCAAAAACATGAGTCTATACATAGCAATAGCATAATGGAAAATTCATTTAGTATAATTTCAAAAGATACAGTCTTAGCAATGTTAAAAGTCCAAAGTTAAAACTTTCTTCTGAGATTCATACAATCTCTTAACTGTAATTGACTATAAAATCAAAAAATGCAGATCACATATTTCTAACACATAAATGTATAGTATTTTGTTGCAAAACATCATAGTGAAGAAATGGTGGACCAAAGCAAGACCAAAAATCATCTGGATAAACTCCAAACTCTGTATCTTCATGTCTGATGTCAAAGTAATTTCAAATCGTCAATTCCTTCCATCTTTATTGACTGCAAGAATCTCCTTTCTCTTGGGGGTATTTCCACTACTTGTTTAGAGCTTTCCTAGGCAGGCATTCCGCAGTACTGGCATCTCTACCATATTGGAGTATCCAATGACAACTTCATCTTTACATCTCCCTGTTCCAATGTCTGGGATTAACACATGATTTTCTGGACTCCTCCAAAGAGATTGGGTCAATTTTCCAGCTCTGCTCTCTGTAGAACTCTATGCTCTGGTTGACTCCACTCCACTGTTCGTGTTCTTCTTCGTGGTCATTCCATGGTGCTGGCATCTCCATTACTCTGGAGTCTTCTGCTGTAACAGCTTCACCTTTCACAGGCTGTCTTCATGGTGGTAAGCCTCAACTTCTTTTTATGACCCCTTTAGCCCTGGACCTTCAAGTACAACTGATTCTGTGCCTTCACCAATGGCTTTTCCTGGCCTCTCACAGTTCCAAGCTGTAGGTGTTCTCATTGAGCATTTCATGGTTTCAAAACCAGTGCCCACCAGGTGACTATCAATGCATTACCAGGTCCACCTGCTACATGAGGTACAGTCTTGGTTATCTCTGGAATACAGCTTCTTTGTTTTCTCAGAAAACACTTCCCAAAAGACTTCACTTCAATAACACTGGTCTCTTCTCAGTCATTGTTAATTTCTTATCTCCAGCTAATCAGCATCAGCTGTCCCAGTAACCCCCTCTATTCTTGATTCTAAAGCCATAACCACATGACCAAAGCTGCCAAGTTCTCTTGCTTCCTAAGGCTGAAACATGTCCCCTTTGCACTAATGCATCCTTCACTTCCTAATTCTGGCTGTACTGAAACTTGCTCTGTAAATTGACTCTGAACTCAGACATCTGCATGTCTCTTGTTTGCTGAGCTCTAGGGTTAAAGGTGTATCCCTTCATGCATAAACCTAAGCTTTTTTTTTATGGAATATGCTCTGTACCAGGCTGTCCTTGAACTCAGAAATAGGCTTGCCTCTGTCTCCTTCGAATAAAGGTAGGTACTGCTAAGCCTCTACTAAAGCTTTTCAAGGCCACTGCACCTCAATATCTGGATCAGATGCATGTCCTCCATTTCTAGATTACAGTTCATTTCAGATTAAAAATCTAAATGAAAACAATAACCAGGTTATAGTAACACCTAACATGATATAACTAGTCCTTGTTCTACTGCAAATACATAAATAATAAAGCTTAGAGGGGTATGATCTTGCCACATAGTCACCATGTACTTAGACTTGGAAAAAGGATTTAGCTCCATCCTACCTTTTGGTTCCCCTCCAAAAGTTGAACCTTACATTTTGTGTTTTCCCTTTCTAAGTGTTATAGGCTTGATCAAAATACTCTTTCTAAGAGTGTACACCAGGAAGGAGTCTATGCTAGCCTTTTTTGAGACTTCAATCCTTAATTCAACCGATCTGAATATCTTCATATTGGCCATAGACAGATTCTCTGGCAAAGGGCAAAAAGCAGCCATGTTCTTTATCAAACCATTATAAGGATGATCTCCAGACAACATACTAAAATTCCTCTCTTCTGAAACCTCTTGAGCTAAGACCTGAAGGTTCAAATGATTCTGAGCACCAATGTTTTTCATACTGCTACTATATTCACAAATTAATCTCCACCTAAATCACTCCACTGCTTTCCAAATCCAAATTCCCAAAGCAACAGATTATTCTAAACAAAAGTGTTGGCAGGCCTATCACAGCAATGTCAGAGACCCTGGTACAAACTTTTGTCTTAGTTAGGGTTTTATTGCTAAGAAGACACTACATGACCAAGGCAATTCTTAGAAAGGCAAACATGGAATTGGGGCTGGTTTAACCTTTCAGAAGTTCAGTCCAATATCATCAGGGCAGGAAGCATGACATCAGGCAGGATGACATGATGCTGTAATAGTAGAGAGTTCTATATCTTTATCCACAGGCAGCCAGGGGAAGGTCTCTTCCACACTAGGCAAAGCCTAAGCACAGGAGGCGTCAAATCCACCTATGCAGTGACACACCTGCTTCAACAAGGCCATACCTCCTCTAGTAAAGCCAATAGCTCCACTCCCTATGGCCAAACATCAAAACCACCACAGCAATATATACAGAAGCATAGCTCATTTGTTTTTTTGTTTTTTTTTTATAAAACAAAACAAAACAAACAAAACAGGGTCATACCTTAGCAAAAGCCAGTGTCAAGCATTCTGAACTATTTAACAAAAATTTTATTTTTTAAAATTAGAAATATAAATTTAAAGGTAACCCTTTAAATTTGTTTAAATTTAAAAAACTTTTAATTCGCCAGGCACCGGTGGTGCATGCCTTTAATCTCAGCACTTGGGAGGCAGAGACAGGCGGATTTCTTGGCCTGTCTGGTCTACAGAGTGAGTTCCAGGAGAGCCAGGACTACACAGAGAAACCCTGTCTCGAAAAACAAAAACAAACAAAAAAATTAATTCTTAAATTTTATTTATGTATGTATTTATTTATTTATTTATTTATTTAATACTTTAGATTTTATTTTCCTACCTGCTCAAGCTCAGACTGTTCCACATCCTATACCTTTCCCCCCCAACCAATCTCCATAAGGATTTCCCCCACCACCACCACATCAGACCTCTTGGCACCTTATTTTTATTTTAATTATTATTATTTTTTTTAGAAAGCATAATTTAATCCATATAATGTATTTAAAATGTAAGAGGAAACAGCTCTTTAGTTCTTTTTAAAACATTGGTAACTAACTTTTGACATAAGTTAGGATATTTGTCATTATCATTTCTTTTTCCCTGTTGAATGACTGCCAGTTTTGAGGTTTGTCTGTCCTGGGAGGGCTACATCCAGAGTTAACCCTTGAGTATATGAATGGCCAATATCAGCACAAAGGTCATTGGAACAATTACAGCTTTTTGCTTTTGAAAGGGATAGATGGCAGTCTAGAATCCTGCATGAGCATTCTCATATGCCATTTGCTCAACAATAAGTCTATTTTTCCTTCCTATTAATCATCAGACAACTGACTGCCAGTAAAGGATGAGAAAATCTTAATATGGATTGCCAGGTCCCTGTTTAATTTTAGAAAGTTTTTCTGTCTTTTTTTCCCTCCTTAATATAATAACATATGAAAAGCATCCTTACTCACAGGAAGCAAAGGTGCTCTTCTGGAGAAGGACAGCACATCATCTTCCCTCTTCTCCCAGTCATTGCAATCATCATGACAGTCTTAGGAAGGGTAGGTTATAATGTTTCAGGCAAGGGATCACACTGCCAGGAGGACTCATCTTCAACTGGAGCTGACATTTTCTCATTTAATTTTGTTCCATTCTGTCCCTACTGACCTTGTATTGGCAAAACTTCCTTCTACCTTGTATGACTTTTATTTTATTATATGCTTCATAATCTGGCTCATGTTTATTTAAAGAATCTGTCATAGCCTTTCCTAAATCCTTTGGCTTGTGGTCATATATTGTTTGTATCATGATATGGACCAATGCCCAAGTCACCCAGAATTTTATTAGACTATTTTCTCCTTGTCTATGGGCTTTTGTCTATTTCTTTAATTTGATCTCATACTCCAGGATCTAGAGTGCCCTTTTCAAGAAATTATGGATCATAATCTTTTATTAAATTCCAACAGTCTTACAGATGTCTTTAGATAAAAAAAAAAAAAAGAAAAAAAAAGAATGGGCTTTGGCACCATTCATTTTTAAGAAATACTGTATTAGCTGACTATATGGTGCTAGTTTCCTTTTTGCCCCATTTTAATTTCTGCTTACCTCCTTCTTCAGGATACGAATGTCCTCTTTAAACTTTTCACTCAGGACCCTGGTTGGGTGCTACTTGTGAACATTTCATTGAACTGTGCAGATCTCGTCTCCTGGTCCTGAGATCTGAGGTCCTAAAAGAATAGAAAGGAGTATGGTCTAATGCAGTAGAAAATATTTATTCAGTTATAGTGTATTTTTATACATAAATATAATAAAGAAAGCAATGATCTAAGTAACTTTGTTTTAAATAAGTTAAGTTTAAGTTTTTAAAACATGTAAATAATGATCAGCAAGCACATATTATAACAGCAGCCCTTTCCCAGAATATTTGTAGGACAGAGGCATTGAAACACAATTACTTGGCACATACTATTGATTATATCTGGGAAAGAATAAAAGCAAGGCAGAAGGTCATATCCGGCTTCAGAATATATTAAGGACAGTACTCAGCATATCATTTTACCAAACTGGTTTCTAGTTATATTCTGACATTCTACAAGAATGAATATGCCTTAAAAGTTGAAAGTAAATGTTTGTCACAGGAGGCACAAAATCACATCCAAGAACTATCCAGGGTACAAAAATGCACTTCAATTAAAAAGCTCTTTGTACTTTTTTTCCTGGATTCTCTCTCACAACTCCCCAAGGCATTATTCCCTATGGGTTGTTCTTTTGTTACTTTTCTAACACTACTCCTCTTCTTGCAGAGTACTCCTGACTTGGCCTAGAGGTTGGCTCTAACACACACACACACACACACACACACACACACACACACACATACACACACAAACACACCAGACAGACAGACTGACAAAAACACTTTAAAAGTCATGAAATTTTCCCCCCAAAAGTATGCTTTGAAGAGGAATTATAATCCAGCTCAATGGCAGCTCTTGCAAGAGAATATATCAAAAGATCTGCTAGAATGATACAATTTCAATCCCTCTGGCTGGAATACAGACACACCCTTAGTACACAACTTTAATCTTAAATAGTGAAGGTAAGGAGACTTCTAAGATGGAATATCAGAGTCATTTTGATTTGCATTTCGATCATGATTAAGGATGTTGAACAATAAGTGTCTCTCAGCTAATTGAGATTCCTCTGTTGAAAGTTCTCTGTTTAGCTCCGTACCCCATTTTTAATTGTGTTATTTGGTTCATTTGTGTCTAATTTTCTGAGTTACTTACATATGTTGGATTTCAGCCCTCTCTCATATGAAGGGTTGGGAAAGGTCTTTTTTTACTGTGTGGGCTAATGCTTTGTCCTACTGATGGTACACTTTACCTTACAGAAGCTGTTCTGTTTCATGAGATCCCAATTATTAAACATCGATCACAGTGCCTGAATTGTTAGTGTTCTATCTAGAAAATATTGGCTGCAGTGCCAATATGTTCAAGGCAGTTCTTTACTTTCTCTTCTTCTATTAGATTTAGTATACCTGGATATGTGTTGAGGGTTTGGATCAATGTGGACTTGTGCAGGGTAATAAATATGGATCTACTTTCATTTTCCCACATGCAGACATCCAGTTAAATGAGCACATTTGTTGAAGATGCATTCTGTTCTCCCTTTTGGTTTTAGATTTTTGGCAAAAATCAAATGTTCATACCTGTGTGGGTTTATTTCTGGGTCTTTGATTCCATACGATTAATCGATCTGTCTAATTTTATGTCAATATCATGCTGTCTTTTATTATTATTGTACTGTAGTTCAGCTTGAAATTAGGGATGGTGATAATTCCCAGAATTCTCCTATTGTACAGGATTGTCGTAGCTATCCTGTATTTTTGAATTTTCCACATAATGCTGACAATTTCTCTTTTAAGGTTTGTAAAGAATTGTGTTGGAATTTTGATGGGAGTTACATTAAAATTGGAGATTGCATTTTTTAAAATGTTCATTTTCACTGTTAATCCTACAGATCTATGAGCATGGGAGATCTTTTCATCTTCTGATATCTTCCTCAATTTCTTTGTTCTGTGACTTTACATTCTTGTCATTCAGGTCTTTCACTTGCTTGTTTAGAATTACACTAAGATATTTTATGTTATTTGTGGCTATAGTGAAGGATGTTGTTTCCTTAATTACTTTATCATTTTTATAAAGGAGGACTGTTGTTTGTTGTTGTTGTTTTTGTTGTTAATTCTGTATCCACCTATTTTACTGAAGAGGTTTATCAGCTGTAAAAGTTCTGTGGTAGAATTTAGAATTTTGGGGGTCTTGTATAATGTACGCTATCAAATCATCTGCCAACAGAGATATTTTAACTTCTTTCTAACTTGTATCCTCTTGTTCTTGTTTAACTGTTTTATGGCTCTAGCTAGAACTATATTGAATAGATACAGGGAGAGTAGGCTGCCTTTTTTATCCCTCATTTTAATGGAATTGCTTTAAGTTCTCTCCATCCAACTTGATGTTGACTATTGGCTTGTTGTATATTACCTTTACTGTGTTTAGGTAGTGTCTTGAATCCCTGATCTCTCTAATACTTTTGACATGGAGGGCTGTTGGATTTTGCCAAAAAAAAAATTTCCACATTTAATGAGATGATCATGTGATTTTTTTCCCTTTGTTTATACGGTAGATTACATTGATGGATGTCTTGGTTAGGGTTTTACTGCTGTAAACAGACATCATGACCAAGGCAACTCTTATAAAGACAATATTTAATTGGGGCTGAGTTAAAGGTTAAGAAGCTCAATCCATTATTATACAGGCAGGAACATGGTAACATCCTGGCAGGCATGGTGTGGGAGGGGCTGAGAGGCTGAGAGTTCCACATTTTCATCTGAAGGCTGCTAGCAGAATAATACCTTCCGGGCAGCTAAGATGTAGGTTTTAAAAAGTAAAACACCTACTCTAACTGGGCCATACCTTCTAACATTGCCACTGCCAGGTCTGAGCTTATACAAACCATTAAAATGGATTTTCATATATTGAACCATCCCAGAATTATTGGAATGAAGCCTACTTAATCATGTTGGATGATGGTTTTGATGTATTCTTGGATTCTGTTTTTTGAGTATGTTTTTGAGTATTTTTGCATCATTAGGAAAATTGGTATGAGATTCTCTTTTTTGTTGAGTCTCTGTGTAGTTTGGTTATCAGTGTAACTGTGGCCTCATAGAATGCACTTGGCAATGCTTCTTCTATTTCTAGTTTCTGAGACAAGTTGAGAAGATTGGCATTACTTTTTTTATGGAAGGTCTGATAGACTTCTGCACTAAAATCATCTGGCTCTGAGCTTTTTATTTTTACATTTTTGTTAAAAAAATTTTATTAATTGTTTTTGTTTCCTGGTGAGGTTCAGGTCTAATTATATTTTTTTCTGATCTTGATTTTGCTGTGGTAAGTGTTATGTATAGATAAAATTCTCCATTTTTATATAAATTTTCCAATTTTCTGGAGTACAGGCTTTTGAAATAAGACCCAATTATTCTTTGAATTTCCTCAATTTTGTGTTTCCTCAGTTTGTTTGGGTTATGGAAGGAAACAAAGATGCCATCTGGTATGGGGAGAAGGAGTAGAGGGCTGTGAGAGACAATAGAACTGGATATTACTGCAGACCTGGGACAAGGGAGGCTCCCATGTGTCTATGGTGGTGATTTAAGCTGAGACTTGGAACATTATTGGTGGTTATGGAGACCTAAGTAGTCACTCCTTTATACAGGCACGACTTTCAGTTGTGGCAGGGGGGACACAACCTTACACCCAAAATTTGTTTTGCCTAAAAGAGGTACAGAGATAAAGATGGAGCAGAATTTTAGGAAGGGAATGGTCAACTAATGACTTGTACCAACTTTAGACCTACCCCACAGGAGAGCGCTATCCTTTGACACTACTGTTATGCTTGTAGACATAAGGATAGCATAGCTGTTTTCTGAGAGGTTTCATCCAACAGCTGATGAAAACAGATGTAGAGATCTTCAGCAAAGTATTAAGTGGAGCTCAGGCAGTCTTATGTAAGACTGGAGGGAAGGACTGAGAAGGACACCACATGAACAACCAAAGGGTCAACTAACCTGGATCTAGGGGGCTTATAGAGACTGATCTCTAACCAAGGAGCATACAGGAGTTGGAACTAGGCTTCCTATACATTTGTAGCAGATGTGTAGCTAGGATTTTTGAGGTTTCTCTAACAGGTGGAGCAAGGACTGTCTTTGACATTGTTGTCTACCTTTAGATCTGTTCCACCTTGTCTGGCTTCAGTGAGAGAGGATGTGCCTAGTCCTGCAGTGATTTGATATGTAGTGAGGATGGGTCTTCCTATTCTTCTCAGAAGAGAGGGGGAGTGGGAAATAGGAGAATAGTCTATGTATTTTTTGAAAACTTGGAAGAGAAGCATGGCTGGTATTGGTATGTAAATTGAATAAAATAATTAACTAATTAATTAAAAAACAAAACTAAAAAGTTGTTAATAGTTTGGGAAAATATGTTGGACTCATTTTGCAAAATTCAAATGACCTGCATGTACACATCTCAGAAATGCTATGTATAGCTATGATTGCTTTACCAAAATATTTGGAATGAAAATATTCAAAGTAACACATTGTATAATATATACAAAGTGTTTGTAAACATCACTAGCATATGTGACAAATGTTTTCCTTGGTAGATGAAATACATTCAGCTACTTACTCCAGATAAGGAAGGCACCACAGGCCAAAGCACAGATACCACCAAAGTCCAATGTGGTGAACTAATGAGTTTTATTTAAAAAATGTGGGTGAGGGGTTATTTTCAGTAACAGCAGTGTCTCAAAGGCAGCAGCAGCATCAAAGCCTACTCTAGCCTAGGTAGCACCTTACAAACTTGAGAAACCTGAAGCTACACAGCTTTTGGTAGCTTCAAAGCTTTCTTCAACTTTTACATTCTTTCTACTCCCTCTTCCAAAATGAGCCCAGAGCTTTGGAGGGAGTGAGTAGAAATGCTCAACTTTTACTAAGATCAAGGTAGCAGGCTCTTGTTCAGCATCATTGCCGATGTTTAGGAGTTTGGGTTGACAACAACTGTGATCTATGGGCATAGCACAAATATTTAGAGGGCAACTCAATAGGTACGTCATGCATGTCTACAAAAACCATACATGTTCTTTCCAGGTTAGGATCTACAACCACCCAACACACAAAAATTTCTTCTAATTTACAGTACCAGGCTTGAATGGTTATGTAGCAGGCCTTAAATCCATCTGGAAGACTGTTGGTGTTACCCATAATAGCCAAGCCACTTTTGCATAAGCAGGACCATCCTCTCTGCCGTGTTGTTGTTTTTAACACACAGGGTACAAAGCCAACAAGTATGTTGGTGACAGTTTTTCACCAGCAACATGCCTTTGTAAATGTTGCTTTGACTAACCTATTGTCATCTCATCTGCTAGTTAAACTCACCCTTTCTAGTTCTTTCTGAATTCCAGGGGGCTGGTTCAACTCACCTTTTCTGACTTAAACTTCTTCAAGATGACTGACTCAATCTGGCTTCTCTCAGCATCTCACTGAATTGCTCTGCATGGCCTCAAATTAACTTTGGCAAATGGCTTTAATCTTCTGTCTCCTACTTATTCTGTGACTTTAACTCCCTCTGCTGACCTGGAATGAACTATATGAACTCATATACAAAGTTAGTCTTATTATACTGCAATCACTGCACTGGACCCCAACAGACTCACTGATCTCAACTCCACTCAACTGAACTGACAATCTGAACTGATGAATTGCATTCTCTCTACCTGTGCTGCTCTCAAATAGCTTTCCCTCCTGAGAGTTGGATATATCTTATCTCTGACTCATCATGTTAAGTCTTCCTCTGCTTTGTCACTTTGTCCTCAATCAGAAGTCATTGTTTCAGATCTAAGGTGTGTACTAAAGGATTCCAGCCAGAGAAATTAAAAGTTCTAATGCACTAAGAGGCATTTCTGCATTCTATCCAGAACACAGAGACCTAGAAGGTCATTGGATATGATCAGAACAGCAATGTTGCTGGATTCCAATTCCCATAATCCCCTGGTACTATGAAATCCAGTCACCAGGGTGGGGGTTTCCAGTTCAGTCTCAGCTTAGTTCCTCCACATCCTATCGTCAAAGTATCAAAATATGATATCTTCAGCAATATCGTCTGTCTAATCTCAGCATACAGATAATAGCAATAGCAACGCCTTTATGATCTGAGGGATTTTGAAGACTTCCCTGGCCACTAACTCATAGGGAGGTATCCCTCTTCTGGTATGGTTGTTTTCATCCATAATTCTTATGGCTTCTGGGAATGTCCTTTTGATTTTTGTAGAGTATCTTTCAGATGTAAACTCTTTAGCTTTTGTTTTAATTACCTGTGGATGCACAGTGGCTTTAAAGATGAATGAAAACAGGACAGCTTCAACTGCATAGGTACTAAAGTTTGCATATACCACATCTCATTGTGTTAAATGGACACATCTGTTGGAGTCCAGGAGATGCCTCATAAACAATACAAATAACAATCTCAGACAAATAGACATTTTAGTGAGCATTTGCCCCAAGAATGATAGAGCAGGGTCAGGAGCTGACTGTGACCTCCATCCTAAATGCTAGTAAAAATTTAAGCCAGAAATCTATAAAAATCTGTGCCATGTTAGTCCATCCATCAGGATATATAGGGATAGGGAACTTCTTTAGAAACATATCTTTGCTGTACACTTATCCTGTTTGGTTGTGGTATTAAACTGTGGGGGTAGGGGGACTTGCCTTGCCTAACATTCATTTCTTAATTTGTCCACCAGAATGTCAGTTACCCATTTACATGACTCTTTCTGCCAAGTAGGATGTTATTTCCTGGGGAGGTTTTGGGAACTTAAAACTTTACTTGACCCCTTATCAAAATGAAAGTCTTATTCCAAATGGTTTACAAACCATAAAACCTCATACACAGGTGCAGGAAGTGCTGCAGGGTGGTTGTTTTGAGCAAAACCTTATCGTGGCTAACTATACAAAGCAGTTCTAACTGAAATCCATTGTGATTGGTTTCCAAGAACACCAAAGCACAGAACAAAATATACAATCAACTGGGACATGAGGAAATCTCTAATAAAAGGAAATGGGAAAGTTTTCTTTTAGCATTAGTAACAGTATATGAGAAAGCTTCCTTGTAACAGTAATAACAGCATAAAATGGATAATAGACAAGCAGCAGTTACCCAGGCATTAATGATGGTATCTTTGTAGAAACTGATTCTATTGGCACACCAGAAGTCAGTTTTGCCAACATGCCTGCTACACATCTCTGTATAGTACATGTTGTTTTTACAGTTACTGATCTGGAATTAATTATGGATTCCACCTATTGCAGTGCTTTATGTATCTCTCACAGTTGCTGTTCTAATGTTGTACATAGATTCTGATCCTTTACATGACAGAAACCAAAATCCCATTAGAACCATTTGTTCAGGTTGCTTTTTCCATAGATAACAGCTATAACCTTTGAAACTCTTGATGACTTTAAATTAATTACTTAAAACTGCATAGTGAAATCAATCAAAAATAAATTTTTCTTTTTCTAAGTTCACTAGCAAGCATATCATTATGTAGTTTACCTCCCAAGACAGTTGTTGGTTTCTGAAAGAAAGGGCATGTGCTACACAAGACTGTGTTCTCCTGATTTGACTATGTCATGCTACCAAGATGATGGGCTTCACAATAAACATAAAGATTTGCCAGAAAATTTTATGCATTGCCCACAAAAATTTCAGAAATGAGCAAAAAATGTAAAGATATCATAGGTTGAATATGTCAAAAGAAGACAGAAATCAATTCTTAGTATTTCAGAAAAAGCACTTGAGACTATAGGCTGTAAGTTCGATTTAGTTTACTTATTCACCCTGACTTATGTCTCTCCTTCTGTTACAGTAGCTCACACACTTACCCTTCTCAAAAACCATGCATTTACATCGAATACATGTAATACAAAAATGTGGCAATAGAAATGGTCCCTTCTGCCCTCTTTGCCATGTATAATAACTGACTGGGATCATGTCTTAGTCCAGGAAGTGGATCCTTCTTTGTTCCCCTATGTATAAGTATGCCAAGTTGTAGAAGTGCCATCAACATTCAGCAGAAAGTTTCTTGGCATCCAATTTTTTTTAAAAAAAAAATTAAAATTAAAACAACACGATTTAAATAAATTTGTGGTGTACAGGAACATATCTCCACCTTTTTTACTTTATGAAGATATTTTTTTAAAGTTCCATGGGCCCCTTCCGCAGTCTCTTGTCCTTGACAATTATAAGGAATCCCTGTAATATGGGTAATATTAAATTGCTGACAAAATGTTTCAAATGTTTCACTGTGATAGCCAGTTCCATTTTCTGGTTTTGTTTTATTATTATTATTATTATTATTATTATTATTATTATTATTATTATTATTATTATATATTTTATTTGTCTACATTTCAGATGTTATCCCCTTTTCCCCATTCCCACCCAGAAACCCTTTAACCCTTCCTCCTTCCTCCTATTCAATGAGAATGTACCCCCACCCATCCACCCACACACACCTCCCTGCCCTCAAATTCCCCCTTACTGGGGCATCCAGCCTTCAAGGGACCAAGGCCCTCTTTTCCCACTGATGCCCCACAAGTCCATCCTTCACTAGATATACAGCTGGAGACATGGGTCCCTCCGTGTGTGTTCCCAAGCAAGCTGTTTAGATCCTGGGAGCTCTGGTTGGTTGGTATTGTTCTCCTTATGGGGCCTCAAACCTTTTCAACTACTTCACTCTTTTCTCTAACTCCTCCACTGAGGACCCTGTGATCAGTGTGATGGTGAGCTGCTAGCAACTGCCTCTATATATTTCAGGGTCTGGAAGTGCCTCTCAGAAGACAGGAATATCAGGCTCCTGTCAGGATGCACTCTTCTGGGACATCCACAAGAGTGTTTGCATATGGTGATTGCACCTGGGATGGATCCTCAGGTGGTGCGATCTCTGGATGATGGTCTCTCCTCTAGTTTCTGCCCCACACATTGACTCATATTTGCTCCTGTGAGTATTTTGTTACTCTAAGAAGGACCAAAGGAAGGAATTCTTGTCAGAATGACCTAAGACAGGCTCAGTCTTCTTAATAAAATAAAAAAGAGGGAGAGGCTGAGTGCCTGCAATGTTTTTCTGTTCTTCACTGATTTTCATTGCTCTTTACTGATCTTCCTCTTGTAGATAAAAACATGTGAAATAATGCTCATGGTATTTCAGCTGATTCTCTCCACTTCTTGCTGACTTGTGCTGAGACTTGCTGTTCTGCTTCATCATGACACTGGTACTGATTTGTGTTGACAGTGTGATATTGAACTGAAATGCAGGTATCATGACAAAGAAGAGTGGAATCATCCCAAGGAACTGTTTCTACATAGGATCACAACTCCCTGTTTTTATTAACATTTCTTTCTTAAATCAGGTCAGTATGCTAGCAGTGAGGTTGAAGTGTTTAAGAACCTTAAGTAAAAAGTATTTTGAAAAAAATCTTAACGTATGTATAATATATATGTGTATATATATATATATATATATATGTATATATATATATATACATATATATATATATATATATATATATATAGAGAGAGAGAGAGAGAGAGATTATATACCTATGAGCTTAAAGTCTGTAGTATAAAAATATATGCTGGTAACAATATAAAGAAAGAGTAATTTTAAACTGCTGATCAGAACCTCAAGTACTACAGATAATATATTATTTAGCAGTATGTCTTACAGAAAACTAAGACTATTTATCAAACTTCCTTAATTTCTATGTATGAATCCTAGAAAATAAAATTAGCATACCAGTCACCCATACTTACTGTAGTTCTACTTAAGTAAGCCAAGGGTTGGAACCAATCAGGTTTTGCTGTAATGAATGTGAAGACAAGGAAAATGTGTTATGTATTCACTGTGGAATTATATTGAATAATCAAAAGAGAATCTGATGCTTTGACATGGATGGAACATAAATTACTGCTCAGTGAGATAGGCTAAGTAAAAGAAGACAAAACCCTGATGTTACTGCTCTTCTTTTGAACTAAAAATGTTAATTTCATTCAAATAGAAGAAAGAATAGTTATGGCTTGAGTCTATTAAAGAAATGGAAGGATGGTACAAAGAGCACAATGAATGAGAAATTTCATTAGGTAGGAGAAATAACTTCTAGTATTTTATTGTATAGCGAAATGATACAGTCTACAACCTATTATATACTTTTTAAAGAGCTAAAGTAGGAGCTTGAAGTTTATATTATAATGAAAACATAAATTAATGAAATCATAAAAGAAATAATATGTTAGTTACCCTAATTTGACCACTATATATTATCCAAATCTATCAAATTGCAAAAAAAAATTGTGAAGATTTTTTCATTATAGTGCAACGTTAAAAGTAATTTTGAAATGTATTTACACTAACTAGAAGTAAAATTTTAGACACATAAAAAGATGCTTGCTAATAGAATATCAAATGCAGTGACCTCTTAGCACAGAAGAGGTTACTTAAACTAAGTGTAAGATCTAAACTTTTAAAGTAGTATCTCATTTTAGAAATTTTTTTATCTTTAAAATAATAAGTTAATGTGGCTGAAGAGATGGCTCAGCAGTTAAGAGTACTTGGTCCTCTTCTAGACAATCATAGGTTGGTTTCCAGCATCATCTGCTGACTCATAAATGCCTGTGTCTCCAGTTTCAAATTGTAAACCTTTAAACTAAGTCTACAATGAAGACTTTTACTACTATCACAAAATTTAAAAAAAAAGTCAAGCCAAGTTGTATAATCATGGTTTTCTTCATAGTAAGAGTCTTCTGATTGCATATTAAATCTGTAATTCTAAATATCTAATTTTCCTCTGAACATCCTTTACAAAATTTGAGTATAATATCAATATATTTAGATTATTTGTACTATTAAGGTTTTTTTAAAAGAATGAATACAGTCAATTTCTACAAATTATCCAGCTTCCATTACTAATCAGTATGATATTCTCTTTCAGCACCAAGAGAGTGCAAATTAATTGTCCAATTGTTCCCCATTGTATTACAACCCTAGAAAAAGAAGGTATTAAATTGTCTTTATGTATAAAAGTCACAGCAGGTAAGCATAAGAGAAAATAGTGTGTATTTTAAACTTCTAGCCTATGTAAATCTACACTGAGGGTAGAAATCTGGGTCTCAGTAAAGTTGATTAAGACTGTATTATGATTTTGATATATGCAAGTATGGTTTATGATCCATTAATAAACTGTTTACAGCTAGAGACTTTTTTCATTAAGTACTGACTTTAGATCTGACTGAGTATATTATAGTCTATAGCAGTCTATGTGTTCAAATGTAAGTGAACATGCTCTATATTTAGTCACCTGGAAATGCTGAAAATATTTTATACTTAATATTGTTTTGTGAAACTGTATGAAGTTCACTTCTCCGGGGTATTGCATAAATGTGTGTAATGAACATTTGCAGGAAAATGGCACATTCAATTAAATTAACATATTTTTTTCTCAAGGAATTCAGACTAGCCTATCAGCTGATTCTAACTTGACTCCAAGCTTCATATTCAAAAATTTATCCTCATATTTCTTGTATAGTTTTGTTGTATTCATGATGACAGGACATGCTTTCATTTCTAGGGAGCAAGATTTGCCTTCCTGGCAGCCTTCTAAACTCCAACATGCCTCATTAGAACACTAATAATCAGTGAGGTGTGCACAACCTGTAAAGAATCCTGCTAAAGTCATGAATCCTTAAATCTTGCTTGACTTTAGAGGAGATTTACAAATGAATCCAGCTGCTTTTTCCATTGGAAATTCTAGAAAGTAGAGATGCAAACAAAGGCAACTATTTACCCTCCTACAAATCAAATACTACATGCTGCATCTAGAGTCTGTGAGTGTGGTTGACAAGCTGAATAGACAGCATTTACTCAAAAATAATGTAATGCAAAAAGTTAGGGACTTTTTCTGACGTGCAAGACAGTGCTATGCATCTAACACATCCTATCTCCTGGTAAGAGCAATGTGATATGGCCCCTAAGACATTTCAGGAGGACAATGAGGCAAATTGTCCTCTAGGTTAAGAAATTATCAGAAAATGGTTAATATTAACATGGAGATGGCAGCATAGCAGGTGCCCTGAAGAAAGCTAAGGCCAATGTGGCAGAGTAGGGTTCCTTTCTATGTATGAGAGTGAAGGGAGATATTTCATGCCATTAATTAATGAATATTCCAAAAAAAATCCTTTCAGTTTCTGATTCCATGTTGGCCGGGGAAGAAAAAGAGCCCTGTATTTTGAAAAAAAAAAATGTGTGGCTTTGAGGGTGTGAGAGGGTGTGGGGAAGTGAAGCCCACTTAGAGAATGAACATCAATTCTATTCCTGGGGATATTGAGGTTTTCTCTTTGAGAATCTGAGTGTCATTAGTAAAAGATTATAACAGAGATGCTAAGGGAACCTGGAGGACAAGTTTACTAGAGTTTAAGAGAATAACAATAAGGTAGGCAAGTTGAAAATCATAAGAATTTTGAAAAGCAGAAAAAGGAACAGACAAAGCCACATCATTTGTAAGCAACCTCATGGAAGCAGTGAAGTATTGAGGTAGCTTCAGAGGAAGAGACTAAGAAAGTCCAGTGTGCCTGTGAAAACAGTCCCATGCTTTGACTAGTGTACAAAAGAAGAGGTTTCAAAACAGGCTGTGAGATAAAGGGCTCCAAAGTGCTTCATGATAGAAGTTCTACAAGAGATTTCACTGAGGGAGAGGATTCTGATATGGATAGGCATATTATCTTGGTAAGGGGTTAAGTAGCCCTGCTCCTAAGGACATCTTTGATATAATTAAAACCATTGAGTAGAAAACTTCTGAAAAAATTGAATGTCAGGCTTACTTTAATGGACTGGTAAATGGAGGAGACTATAGTATGTAATGTTAAGGTATCTTGGAATGGCCGGGCAGTAGTGGCACATGCCTTTAATCCCAGCACTTGGGAGGCAGAGGCAGGTGGATTTCTGAGTTTGAGGCCAGCCTGGTCTACAGAGTGAGTTCCAGGACAGCCAGGCTACTCAGAGAAACCCTGCCTCGAAAAAACAAAACAAACAAACAAACAGACAGACAGACAGACAGACAAACAAAAAGGTATCTTGGAATGAAAAATATTCATGTAGGTCAGACTTAAAGGTTGTACACTTTAAAAAAAAAAAAAAAAGGAAACATCCACACCCTGGTCTTCCTTCCTACTAAGCTTCATAAGGTCCATGGGTTATATAGTGAGCACAGTGAGGTTTGGGCTAATATCCACTTATCAGTGAATGCATACCATGTATGTTCTTTTGTGTCTGGAAAACCTTACCCAGAATGATGTTTTCTAGTTCCATCCATTTGCCTGTGTATTTAATGAAGTCATTGTTTTTAACAGCTGAGTAGTACTCCACTGTGTAAATGTACCACATTTTTTGTATCCATTCTTCTGTTGACAGACATCTGGGTTGTTTCCAGCTTCTGGGTATTACAAATTAGGCTGCTATGAACACAGTGGAGCATGTATCCTTGTTATATCTTGGAGCATCTTTTGGGTATATGCCTAGTAGTGGTATAGCTGGGGCTTCAGGTAGAACTATTTCTAATTTTATCAGGAACAACCATATTGATTTCCAAAGTGGTTTTACCAACTTGCAATCCCACCAGCAATAGGGGAGTGTTCCTCTTTCTCCACATGCTCACCAGCATCTGCTATCACCTGTGCTTTAGATCGTAGTCATTCTAACTGGTGTGAGGTGGAATCTCAGGGTCGTTTTGATTTGCATTTCCCTGATGACTAAGGATATGGAACATTTCTTTAAGTGCTTCTCAGCCATTAGAGATTCCTCAGTTGAGAATTCTTTGTTTAGCTCTGTACCCCATTTTTAAAATTTTGTTCTCTTGAGTCTAACTTCTCAGGATGACTGTGGGAAGTTGAGGGAGGGATGAATTGAACAGGAGAGAAGAGGAGGAAATAATGGGGGGCAAGTCCACCCATCAATCTCAAAATTTTTAACCCAGAAATGAGAACTGTTCCTGTTCAAAAGAAAGATAAGGATAACAAATAAAACAGAGACAGAAGGAAAGGCCATTTGGGGACTGCTCTACCTGGGGGTCTGTCCTATTTGCAGACACAAATACTACACTGTTGCTATTGCCTAGAGGCACTTGCTGACAGGAACCTGATGTGGCTGTTCCCTGGCATAATCTGACCAATGCAGACTCAGTTGGTCACAGCCAACCATCAGACTGAGCTTCAGGACCCAGGTGGAGCTGACAGAAGGACTGGAGTAGTGGAGAGGGATTGCAACACCATAGGAAGAATAGTGTTGGCTGACTGGGCCACCCAGTGCTCCCAGGGACTAGACCACCAATCAAAAAGTGTACAGAAAGAATTCCATGATTCCAGATACATATGTAGTAGAGAATGGCCTTGTCTGACATCATGGAAGGGGAGGCCTTTGGTCCTTTGGAGGTTTGATGCTCCAGCATAGGGAAATGCTGGAGCAGTGGAGCAGGAGAGATTGAGTGGGTGGAGAAACACCCTCATAGAGGAAAAGGGGAGCAGGGAGAGGACAGATGTGAGATGGGGAAATTTGTGAAGGGGTAACAGCGAAATGTGATATCAGTTGAGATGTAAACAAATGGAATGATTAATAAAATTAACTAATTACTTAACAAAAAAGCAGGAAAACATTTCTCCTTCGTGGGCCTCAGCAGAGTCTTTATCATCAGCCTTTAATGCTATTGTGAGGTCTCTCTCCCTAGAGCTGAGACCCTAAAATCACTTACGAGATATGCTGAAGTTAGACAGTATATATAATCTATTTCCTCATGAATAGCTAGAGATCCAGTTTCGATATTGTCCAGCTAGTGATTTTTGGTCAGATCACACAGTGTTATGAATATTAATTTAGAAAGAGAGAGATAAGAAACCAGAGCCCATTGCTAACGTCTGTACAGGACCATATCAAAGATAACCTACATTGGTGAGAATTAGAAATATTCACTTGTGGGATCTCTTCACCTAAATCCACTTGCCTATTTCTACATAAGTGATGCACTTTTATTAAATAAATCTCACTACCCCATGCACCCTCCTACCATATATTCCTACTTCAAAATGGAAGGTCCTCTGCTGTCTCCTACCAACAGGGACTCTGAGACTTAAACGGAATTTTTTGGAGTAAGCAGCATGAAATCTTTCTCTTTATACACAGGACATAGCCCCGTAGAGCTTGGAGAATTTTTAACTTATGGCCTGTCCAGAAAACAGCCTCGGGAGATGACAGAAACCCAAATGTACATGGGTATAACCTGAGCTGTGGCTAGCCTTGGCTCTACAGGTTTATTGTATATCAGATTGAGATAGAAAAGACATAAAGTATATATTGGCATAAAACTTGAAATACTCCTCAGGAGTGTATCATTTAATCACAATGAATAGTATTCACAAAGAATGATACATTTTGAATGCAATTTTAATGAGTTAATTCTAAAGATAAATATTCATCAGCTCAGTTAAACAGAATTATTGACATTAGACATATTCTTATTTTTACAAAGCCCTTTACAAATATCGTTGCAACCAGTACAGAAACAAAAGGCAATCTGGATCACATTCATGCAATGAAAGATTTTAGAGTGTCTAAGGACAAACTGCTACTAGAGTTCTCAACTTCAACAGCCAAACTGCATAGAAATCTGAAATCTGCACCCATTAAGGACAGACCATTCCTGTAACATAAAGAAAATCCCACAGATGCATGACTTGGAGTTGTTTCCTACCTTTTCCTGAACTCTCCAGTTAGACCCATTAGGAGCTGTGAGGTTTAAATTATCTAAATTTCAGTGTCACACATCTTAATTCACGTTTTTAACAATTAGAATTTTCTATGTGCCTCCCTTGGGCCTCACTTGAAGATATGCATCACTTCTTGAGTCTCCAGAATGTACACATCTCTTTATGGATCTATCATTTTATCATTTATCCACTTATTCACTCATCTCTCAGACAATAGATAATTATTGATTATCTGCAATGTGTCATGTCATATGTTAGTCCTCAAGAATTCGAATTGAAATTAAATTCAATCATGGCTATAGAGGATCTTGTAAAATAATTGCTGCTAATCTCTGAGTCCTTATTGATTTACTTTCAGAACATGCAGTAAAATGCTTAACAAGACCTACTGTTCTGGTGAGTATTGCCATGATTAGAAATTTCAGAACCATTAGTAAAGGTTTGTCTCTTGCAGCTTTGCTCCTGTTTCATGTTTTGTTCTCATTTAGAATCCAAACTGAAGGAGAAGAGGCTGTTTGGAACATCACATTTATATGATGGAGGGGAAATTGCAAGAAAACTGGCAGAAACACACATGGTGCTGTCAGCTGCTTCTCTGAAGCAGCTCAAGCTGCCTCTTTTCCTGGTTTATTGGTCATGGGAAGACACATTGGAAAGCCTGACAATATGGTGAGAAAAAACAATCCTCTGAGTACCCTGAGAACTGGTAGGATGGATGGACACATGACATTTGGCATGGTCATATCTTCTTCCAGGTTTTATCTAAAGACTTTCCCAGAGTCCAGGGGCCAATTCAGGGTAACTGTAATTTTTGATAAAGTATTTCTAATTGGAAAGAGAACTTCAGCCTTTTTCAACTATATAAATCCAAAGCACTTCATACTTCATGAATTTGTTAATCATCTTCTTCAAACCAGATTTTTTATAGCTTGTTGTATAAACTTAAAATTCAGGAAGGGAAATGGAGTATTTGGAGAATCTAAAATATTTCTTAGATTCTATAATAGGTATGTTAGCATTCCAGTCTTTTATTTAATAGAAAATTTAAGTATGTGTCATTGAAAAAGGATGGCAGGTGATACTACTTCATAGTAATCCCTGTCATGTAATTTAGCAGTTTGGCAAATTCCCTGAATACTAAGACCTATATCAATGATAATTGAAAGACACATTACCTATGGAAAAAGAACACTTGTCTCATTGTGTTACAAAAGTATTGATAAATAAAATTCATAACTCTTTTATGTAAACAAATTATTTACCTTTACATACATTTCTCTACATAAATAACTTTTTTTCAGTGCAAATTAAAGTTTCTGTCACAGAGAGGCTTATCTTTTTTATTCCTAGCTAGTTTAGGCCCGAGGAAGAGAAAAATCCTATTAACAGAGTGTTTTAGGTGAAACACAGCTGCAGGGTTGAAATTTCATTATGAATCCATTCTATTTCCATTGCCCCACAGGAACACATATACTTAATTCATCAGAGCCCCCTTATTATCTGTGCAACACCCCGAACATCCCCATCCAACTCAAAGCCTTTAATATGTCCAGTTTCAGCATTTACAAAGTAAATTTATCTTTGAAATAGAGCAGCCCTGGCAGCCTGCCCTGTATGCTTCTAAAACATTACAAAAACCTGAACAGCAGGATGTTTGTTAAAAGAATAACAACAGTCTCTTCATACCCCTAAAAAAGTAAGCCTATGTTCATGCTGATGCAGTTAGGTGGATTCAATTTCCATCCATAGGGTGATGTATTGATTTAAAGATGAAATATATAACAAGTTTCTCATTTGGAAGCATTCAACTCCACTGTTAGTAATTGTGAAATGTTCTATCTCCTGTTGGTAGAACCTAGACACTCAAAAAGGAAAAAAAAAATTAGCTTAGGAAAAAATGAATCTAGAGAAAATGTTATACCTAGTTATACTATGCACTACCTCTACAGTAATTAGTCTCTCTATCTGTACAAATGTTTATTCTTCAGAGAGGAGGATCATGCTTAGTTACCTCATGAATGAAGAACAGCTGACGTTGATTTCATTTTACAAGATCTTTCATGTCATAGGATTTTTTTCTTACAGAAATTTCTCAACTCTGAGTTAGCTGCTTGTATTTTCTTTGTGGCATAAAGCATGTATGGTCTTGTTCTTAAGATTTTTCATTTTCCACCTGCTTTGTTCTTTTTCTATTTCCCCATAGTATTTATGCATGCGGTCCTGTGGACATCTCTTTCTACATGGTCTAAAATGCTCCTGAAAAACAAAGATTTATTTTCCTTGTTATAGCTTATTTTAATAGCAACAGCCAGTGCTAATATTCACAGAAGTTGTCCCTTAAAATTTGAGTTCCACAATATTTAATAAAAGTGTAGATTGGTTACGACCCACAATAATGACAAAACTTAGAAACTGACACTTATAGTAGACATATAAGTTTTGGAAATTCATTTGAAATAAATGGTCAAATAAGAGTATCTGATGAAGGGGACCAGGATTCCAATCAGGAACACTGATAAAAAAAGAAAAACCAACTTCATTTTCGTGTAAAATAACTGATTTACAAGTTTGCTCTCTATATTTACAAGTTTCACCTGAATTTCACATTCATGTGTCTAAGCTAAGATAAGAGCCAATGTTCAACTAAAGACCATATATTTACAAAAACAGAAAAAAACAATGACCCACGGGATTACTTCCTTCTTCAGTAGGTTCTTTGTGGTGTTCCCACCTCACAATCACACCAAGTTCTTTCAGGACTGCTTGTGAGATTCTTAGTCTTGCTTTATTCATTGAACTCCTGTCAACATTGTTTCTTTTACAATTTTTAAGTAATAAACCTGGCTCTATCTCCAGCACCCTTGCTGCTTTGTTGGTAGTATCCACATGTGTTCATTTATCTCACTAAAGTACATTTTTCCCACATTTTATCTAAGCTTGTTAGTCAACAATTTCTGAATTTCATTAGCTTTCTTAATTCATTTTGGTGATTATATATATATATATATATATATATATATATATATATATTTAAAAGCAGTATTATTCCACTTAATAATATTTATATACATATATATATATGTGTATATATATATATATATTTATATTTAAAAGCAGTATTACTCCACTTAATCAAAGTAAAATAATTTGTATTATAAAATCATTTTATAAAAATTTAGTACCAGATTTGTGTCATTAAAATATGATTAAATTTTCTTAATGTTAAAAAAATCCTCATTATTTTCTGTAATGTATTGAAATTAATAGATTGGATGATTTAAAAAAAAGGTTAAATATTTACAATCACATTTACTATTACAATTATAGCACTGGTAACAATAAATATGTGTAATTAATTTCACAATTTGTCTTTTGACTTACTTATAATTTATACTTGATAATAATAAGCAAGTATTTCAAGATTATGATTCATTTAATTCATCTAATTTGTAATTTTATATGTAATTCTCTATTACATATCATTTATTATTTTACAAATCAGAATTATTTTTATGAATACATGAATTCCATTATATTTTCACACATACGTAGTTCAAACTCTTTGTAGTGTTCATTAGAATACTTCTTTACTGCTTGGATTTTTCTGAGTCGTTGGCTTTGCTAATTATCTGGAATAAAAAGATAAAAACAAATATTTATATCCTCAAATAATTTATGGTGTTTCAAACTGAGAACTGAGCCAGTGGGTGACACCAGTACCATCTGAGAGACTTACACCATTCCATGAGAAAGAGAAACTACATATCACATCATTTTTATTATTATTACTGATAATGAAAGTGAATAATGTGAGTAAACGCATTCTTAAGGGTTTGCCATCTGGAGATTTACAAATTTATTTACATACTGAGCATATATATGCTAATTAAAAATATCTGACTACCAAAAATTATTTTTAAAGGAATAGAATGTTGTGTCTTTAAAAACTGAAGCATGGTTAGACAAAGACTCATTTAAGATATATAAAAATAATACTAAATAAACTAATAAGCAACTATCAAATTAAGTAAAATGACACAAAATCCACAGAGGTTAATACAAATTTGTGTGACAAATTAAAACATTCCTTGGATCACATTACTATACAAATGCTATGAGATTTACTTCACATAATCCAGTTGTTAGAATTGAAAATACTCATTTCAGAAACTGTTGGCAAAAATGAGAATAATCTCAATTTTCAGTTATTATTTATGAATTTAAAATTATATAACTATTTTGTGGTAGCTTTATATTTTATTTTAAATTTAAGTTACAACTATTATACTCTGCTAAATTTCTAGGTAGATTCCTAAGATAAATTAGATACATGTTGTCTTAAGTTACCATTGCTGGGAAAATGCAATCATGACCTAGGCAACTCTTATAAGGACAACATTTAATTCAAGCTGGCTTACAGGTTCAGAGATTCAGTCCATTATCATCATAGCAAGAAGCATGGCAGTGTTTAGACAGGCATGGTGTGGGAGCTGAGAGTTCTACAGCTTCATCCAAAGAAGGCAGAAAGAGACTGTCTGCCATGTGGCTAGTAAGAGGGTCTCAAATGCCCACCCACACAGTGACACACTTTCTCTAACAAGGCCAACTTACTTCAACAAGGCCATAACTTCTAATACTTCCACTCCTTAGGCCAAGCATATTCAAACCAGCACACATGTCCTTAAAGAATGAATGTAACAACTTATGTTAGCTTTAACACTAAAAGGCAACAATTGCAAGCAACTCAAATGTAAATACAACTCAAATGTTAATGAAGAATAGAAAATCTTCTCTCCAAATTGCATCACAGAAAATTTCTACGCGAACATATTCATGCCTTTAAATTTATTCTAAGATTGTGACTCAGTTCGATTACAATATTTACTAATTTCAAAATTTCACGATTTTTAATATTGATTCACAAGACTTGAAGCCTTAGCTTTGGACTAACAAAGTTTTGCCCATTGTTACAGCTTTTTGTATAGCCCAATGTAAATTCTGAAACAGCTATTTCCATGGAAAAGCCATCTAATCTGTGGGAGCCAAGATCCACAGTGCTATGTATAGACCCAGCAAAAATCCAACATCAATTGCTTATCATTGACTGAGAAGTAGGATAATGAACTTTACCTACAATCTGCCTGAGACTGTGAAATGATGCTGTTTAGCTACTGACAGCACAGCTCAATCAACCTTAAGTCCAGTAAAGGCAGTTGTTATGTGTACTAACAATATGCTACATAAATATAGTACAACCTGATTCAAAACAATATTTGAAATTATATAATGTGATAAAAATTTAATAACTGTTGTACAAAAATTCCTGACATAAAATATCATATATTAAATGATTTTATTACTATATATTTAAACAAGACTAAATGATCTAGCATGATAATAGAAGATATTGGCATGAAATATAACTTCACTGACAGCTTATGTCATAAAATTTCAGTATAATAAAAATATAATATATTAATTTGTGTCATATGAGTAGACATATTTTCAAACATATTAACTAATACATTTAAAATATTTGTCCATTGAATGTAAATACACTGTAACATCTCAGGTACCATATCAGTTTTCATAAAAATAGACACTAGTTGGTTCTCACTAAGTTGTTCCAGACATGCTTTTTCTTTGTCATTCTTTCAGCTCTTTGGATATTGAAGGTCATTGTAACTTTAAAAGTTCCTAGGACTTCCTCTTCTCTTTGTAACTCCATTTGTCTAGTTAATCTTCATATAACATTTTGGTAGTGTTTCTAATAATTAGCATTGACACATTTTCAAGATTTTCATTTGTCAACAGATGATAATGATCAAGAGATGATCATAAAATGTTACCAGTCAAACTTCCACGATGGAGAAATAATTATTTAGATTCTTGGAAGAAAAATTTGTTTTCTCATACAAATTGAACTTGTTTTATTTTAACTAATTCATATTTCGTATATCAAATATATATATAAATATGCACAGATTGTTCTTGAAATACTTAGGTTGTATTGTTGAAATAATCAAAAGTATTAGCATAATAGCTGAGAGTGATTTTTGAATGCAAGAATTTGCTGTCATTCTAAGTTTTGCTCCATGGCACCATTATCCTCCTATGAAACCAAACACATTGATGCCACCACAACCCCACTGAGGCAGTTATATTTTAATACATTGGTCTTTTGTGAATATCTAACATGTAAAGACAGTTTGGATTGCTTCAAATATTCACTGATATTGAAGCTTTAGGTAGTGAACTATAGCATATTTTATCCAAACTAATACCAGTATTCATGGACAGATATTATGAAATGTAAATAAACAATAGCTAAATTAGTTGATAAATATAAACATCAACCAAAGGTCATAGAGTATTATTGTTTTATTTTCTTAAAAGTATAACCCTTTACTGTTCATGTATTTTGGAATATTTTAAATGTGAAACTCTCCTATCAAACAGACTTATTCCCTAACTACAGTATAAATTATTGTCCTTATACATGTAGATAAAAGCAGTCCTTACCTCTCATCATGAAAAATTTTTGAAACAAATAAAAAACATTACAAATGTCTGCAATCACTCAAAATTCAGAGTTGTGAATCGAAGTCACAGTGGATACATCTACAAAACACCTCCAACATTTAAGTACACAGGATAATTTCAGAAAAGAGGGTGGAAAAAAATGCTGGACCAGAGAGTCCAGTATGAGACAGTATCTCTCAGGAATATGAGAAGCTACATCCATCACTGTACACTACAGGTAGGAGTTGAACAACACAACATTAGGCATGCTAATGTGTACATTGTAAAGCCCAAGTGGCCTCAGTTTTACAAAAGGTACTGCAGGTAACTAAGAAAAGTAAAAGTGAGAGCAATAGTACTCCCCTGAAAAGAGCATACCATTGGTTATCCAATACAAGTGGTCATTTTTTGAAACATACATATAAGTAACATTATACAAAGTATTTTGGCTAGTTTTATATCAACTTGTTCTTAGCAAAGGAATCAAAAGGAGGGAACCATGATTGAAGAATCCTTCCATAGTGTAGCCTATAGGCAGGCAAATCGATAGGGAATTTTCTTAACTAGATTTGTTGTGGAAGGGCTCAGCATATCATAGATGGGGACACACTGAGGTGGAGGTCCTACTTCTATAGGAAAGTAGGCTGAGCAAGCCACAATGAGCAAGGCAGCAAGAAGCACTCCTCCATGACCTTTGCAACAACTCCTGCCTCCAGGATCCTGATTGCCTTTTTAGATGATGGGCAAAGATATGGACATGTAATCAAAATGAACCATTTCCTCCCAAGCTGCTTTGGCCATGGTATTTCATCACAGAATATGATGAAATTCAGACACAGAGCAATTATAAATTTTAATGTCCATTGTTATACATAAAACTGTTCTAGATATAATTATGGTCAGGACAGATTCAGTAGATAAAACAAAATGTTGAAGCGAGATTAGATATAACAAGCATTTGACAAACAACTATAAATGATCAGAAACAAAAGCGGAAAATATAAACAAATGGCATTGAACCTTAGTAGACACAGGAGTAGATATAACAATGATTTCATCATAATCTTGGCATCTAGATTGGCATCTTAAGGAAATAAATATTCAGCTACTAAGGATTACAATTTTGTCTCAGGTTTAACAAAGTACAAAATGAGCTGAGTCTCTAGGGCCAGAAGAAGAAATAGGAAAATTAAAGCCCTATGTGGTCATGAATTTATCAGAATGGGATTTGTTGTAACAATGAAAAACATTGTCATTCCTCCAATCTCAGAAACAAACCATAAAATACAAATACTTCTGAGAAAAATATTAAGAACTATTATCAAAGATAGTCACAGACTGAAAAGGTAGTACATAAGTAGGGACACTCTAGGTGTGGCAAGACATTGGATAGTAGAAAAGACTGCTGAATTAAATTGCCATGTATATTTGTAGATGTGTAAACTTCAGAATGGAGACCAGTGTATATGTTACTTTGGGGAAGATGTTTTGTCTTTATTTCTACAGGACAAGAACAACTGTGGATACAATCAAAATTAAGAAAGATTAGTGTCAAAAGCAAGCTTTGACATCACAGGGTAAAGCAAGGAGGCCTGATTTTGGAGTCAGTGATTGGAGGCTGATGCTACTCAAGCTGTTTCTGATAGATACCAATAGGGATTTCTGTTGATGGCAGCCAGATACTAGAGTAATCACTAAGCAGACATTTCTCTGAGCAAATAAAGCTTGGTTCATTGGGGTCACACTCCCTGTGGCTGGAGAGAAACTCTCTGATCTCTTCAAATTCATTTGGGGCCAGCAAAATCCTTAAATCAGTATGAAATTACTATTTGATTATATTCTTTTTTTTCTAGTGAATGACTACTAAAAGATAGTATATCCCCCAATTACTTTATGAAAAAATAATAAAAAAGCACATTATGTAGTACAGGCAAAGAAAAATAGTAAATCTACATACACTTGTAACTTAGCAACTCATTATATAGATGACCAAAATGTGAGCAAGAAAGATAATTTTCTCAAACAAATTTTCTTACAGGTAGGCACCAATTTGTGATCACAAAAATGGATCAAATATTTTGTTACTTATCTTAACACATAATCTTATATGACAGTTAAAGAAATCACATGTGTAAACTTTACATATATATCAAATCTAATAGAATAGAAATTGGGGAAGAGCCTTGAACTCACTGGTGCAGGAGACAATTTCCCGAAGAGAACACTAATGGCTAAGGCTCTAAGATCAACAATTGATAAATGGGATCTCATGGACTGAAAAGATTCTGTAAAGCAGATTGGGAAAGGATCTGCATGCCAACTAAAGATCCATCCCATGTGAGAGAGCCAATATGACTCTGTTAACAATACTTTACTATGCTTGCAGAAAGGAACTTAGCATAACTGTCTCCTGAGAGGCTTCATCCAAGGAAGACAGACGCAGATGCAGAAAACCAAAACCAAACATCAGGTAGAGCCCAAAGAGACTTGTAGAAGAGTAGGAGATAAAGTAAGCAAGTCAGAGAGTTCAAGTGCACTACAAGAAGGCTCACAGAATCAAACAAACTGGGACCATGGGAGCTTCTACAGCCTGGGCCACCAGTCAGGAAGCATGCAGAATCTGGACCTAGAGACCCCACATATTTGTAACAAATGTGCAACACATGTTCTCATGTGTGTTCCCTAAAAAAGTGAAGTGGGGGCTGTCTTAGTCTCTGTTTCCTGCCATTTGATCCTTCTTCCCCTACTTGAACTACTTGGTAGGGCCTCGGTGGCAGAGGATGTGCTTTGACCTGCTGGGACTTATCCACCACCACTCTTACCTTACCGAGGATTATTAAATTTTAAGGTTAACTGATAGTTCTTTGCCTAGTAATCCAAAATGTAGTACTGTTTCCCTTCTTGCCTTTTAATCTTTTGAATCTGTTTTTTTCCTATAAAATCCTGCTCCGGGATTAGAGTGGTTCCACAATTAGTTACTGGAAATGTTTGTGTTCTTGATTTGATCAACATCAGGAAGTACATTCAATAAACCTTTCCTGTCTGACTGAGATCGATGTTTGTATAATTTGTGGAGTGACTCCTAGTCCACAACAGGGAGTAATGGGGGCAATGATTTGTAAGGGTGGGGCTGAAAAGAGAGGAAGAGAGGGGGCTATGATAAGGATATAAGGTGAATAATGCAAATTAAAAAAATAAATAACCAAAAAAACATAAAACAAAAGCCAAACAGTCATTTCTATTTTTACGTACAGAGGCTACTGTAATGTAGCCCAAGGAATAAATACCACAAGGTGAAGTACCATTCTGTAAAAATAGGGTAACTTGTACCTTGACTGAGAAATTCACAAAAATGAGGCTTTCCATTGACTATATGGAAATACTCTACTTAGTCCCAATGGTGCTTGAGATAGAAGTGAAACAGCAATCACGACACCAAGCTAACTCTTCTAACTCTATGGGATTTTAATTTGAGAAACTTTCAAAGTTTAAGAAATGTGTGTAATCCTTTCAAAAAGACAAATTGTCTCTGGAGAGGCAGAGCTATGTGCAGTAGGTATTCAGACAGCATGTGTCCATGATTCTTGCTTAGAAGCAGTTAACAACTGACTCTTAGCAAAAGAGACAGGATGTTCACTAATGCAAGATTCTCAGAAAGACTGAGATTTTAGAGAATGAATAATCTTCAAAAAAAAAAAAACAAAAGACAAGAAACAAAAGAAAATATAATAAAAAGATAGAATGGATCAAAATGACTGTGTAAGGAAAACTGGAATTTTCAAGCCACATAAGCCAAGAGCTAAACTTGACTACTTATATCACAACCACCAAAGCTGTTGTGTGGCTCAAATGGTAATAATAAACAATTGTCTTCTCTAAAGAAACTAGGAGGGTCGCCTCCAATCTTCATATGACCAAAAAAAAAAAAAATGTGTAAATTCTAAAGAAATATAGGATTGTAAGCAGCAGGTTTCAGATTCTTGTTAATTTCAATATCAAAAACTATTAATTATCATGCAGACACCAGCTGCTCCAACAAATATGCAAAACATAACAGACATTTGATGTTTGATAAATGAAGCTTCTCTGAAGCACAGGAATTGAGAATAAGCACACTTGGGCTGACATGACAGGCAGGTGTCTTGAGCGCAAACTCCTCAACATTGTACACTGCTTTTCTCAATGTAGCATCATCAACACCACTGCACAGATTTTTATCACTACAAACAGACATTGTATAGTTTGACTTGAACATATTTTCCAAGGGTCAAGTGTTCCGAAACTTGGTTTACTGGCTCTTTGTGATTCTTGGAAACTGTGGATCTATTGTAGCTCTTGCTTGGCTAAGAGAAGTGAGTCATTGGTAGTAGAAATTGAAGATTATATTTACCTCTGGCTGACTTTTAAGTACTGGGCTTAAAATGTGATTAAATCATGCCATAAATACCTGCTGCCAAGAAAAGCCATTCAGTGATACTGTATTTTCCATACCATGATAAACATATATACCATTGAAGGTGTGAGCCAAAATAAACATTTCTTTCCTTATGTTCCTCTTGTCACATAATTTATCAAAGTGACTGGATAAATACTTAACCTAGGCATAAAAAAACATTTCTTTCCAGTGCATTCTCTGAAAACAATTGGACTGAATCTAAACATACAAAAATCCATAAAAACATCATATATGTTATATTATTTGTCAAGGTAAATTTGGTTATTCAAAACTGGAAAATAGAAAGATAGGGATGGATAGAGAAGCTCGAATATTGCCCAGGTGCAATGGCTATGAAGAATAACAGTGACCATGATAGCAACACATATGAAAAAGATGTGACACTGACATTTTTATCCTGCAGGTAACTAATGACATTTAAATGGGACTAAGACCCATTGTATAGGGGAAATCCATGCCCTGTATTGTACACATAGACTGCTTTCCGTTGTTGGTAGACCTGTGCACCCTCAAAGAGAAACAACAAGTGCTTTTTGATTAAACCAGTATAATGCCTAACCGCATTCCAAATATCTATTTTTATACACAGAGATAAGTAGAGTTCTCCTGTGTAAACAATGAATTTACCTTTTACAGATGGACACCATTACAGAAAAACACAACTTTCCAAAATTCAGAGAACAATTGTGTGTGAAATTCCCAGCTCCAGTTTACATCTAAAAAATGGGGGTCAGAACCAGAAGACAAGAATATTACATCTGCTTTGAGATAGTATCTTCAGTATAAAACAAAAAAGCTAGACACAACAAATTTTAACAGTCAAATTATCTAAGCAACACCTAAACAATAATGATAGCAGTTGATATGCAAAAATGAACGAGGTTACTGCTCTTTCACGAATTAAGCCCAAGAAGAAAGAAAAACAACTGATGGTTACCAAGAGATGAAGAATTAGTCTTCTTTAGAGACAAGCTTTCTGACAGGTAAGAAATTACAAACAGGTCAGGCCTAGACACATAAAAGCAATACTAAATCATCTCAGCAAGTATATGTGTGTATATTCATGTATATACATACAAACATGTGTGTATATATATATATACAATTAAATTATATTATAATTTAAAGAGTAAATGTGGGTGTCCTTGCATTCAGGGTAGACATGTTAAGAACTGACACATTATACATTGTGTTGGTGGATATTTTCTTTGATGTGTATGAAGTGTCCTCCACTTCTTTTGATTAATTTTGCTTTAAAGTGTATTTTGTTAGATATTAGAATGTGTATACCAGATTGCTTCTTAATTTGGAAAATCTTAGTTGCTAAGTAAAGGATAGTCACACTGCAATTTACAGATTGTACTCTAACTATCTATCTATCTATCTATCTATCTATCTATCCACAATCCATATAGGTATGTGTTTTTTGTGTATCATATGTGTTAAGTAAAGAGTGATAAAACATGAATTTCATAACAATGGGAAGATCAAATAGAGGGAAAACAAGAGACACCAACGTATAGGTTTCAATAGTATTCAATAATAACTTTAAACTTTAAACATCAATGTCTCTGTTGACTATTTGCATCTATTGTATTGCTAGATCCTCAACCTAGAACTGACCTTAATACTTGCATGCAGTTAAAATGGTATAAAAGCAAAAAGAAGGAGAGAGGATGGGATGGGAGTTCTAGGGAGGGGAAATGTGAAAAGGGGGTGACATCTGGATTGTAAATAAATAAAATATCAAAAAAACTTATAGAATTAAGAGTCACAGAATGAGTGAGGAGAAAGAAGGGAGAACAATGTAAACACAGTATTCATGCATCAAAGACTTAAAAAATTTTAAAATACTGTATTTTAAGTGACTTACTTGCTATAAGTATCCTAGCTATAATATGTATATGTCCTTCAAAAAAGGAATGATGTTCCCCACAAATTAGCAGGAGTGTGTTTTAATAATCATTACTTTGTAAAATGTATATATAATGCATCTTCTTAGGATTCCAGATTATATATGTGGACATGTGGATATTATTTCATTTCACTAAAATATATCTTAATCTACTTATTTATGAGAACCATCTCAAGTGAATTTGATATTTTTAAGCCAAAATGCATAAATGTGACAACTCCTTCACAAATAATGTGCCTATGATGTTGCAGTTAAGGGGTATTATTTTCCTATATAAATCTATATACTATCTATAGCAGCATAACAAATCAGAGCTGTTTAAAATCACACACACTTATGGTACCCCAGTTTTCCTGCCTTGGATATCAGTTACTACAAGCTGGTCTTGTGCTCAGGGTCTTCTTACTAGGCTGAAATTGAGGTGTCAGTTAGAACATTGCAATCTCTGCATTTAGCTGGAGGGGCCTTATGGAAATGGTGCCTAACTGAGGCATATCCCAAGTTCTGTGGGTATAGCTATTGTGTTGCTAACTGCCTGTTAGTGGAACTCTCTTCTAGTGAGCAGTAGAGAAAGCTAATAAGACAAGAAGACTGATCTATATGGAGTCAGAATCTTTTTGTTGTTTTATATATATATATATATATATATATATATATATATATATATATATATATGCGCGTGTGTGTGTGCATATGTGTGTATACAGTATATATGTATATGTAATATACAGAATATATGTTTTATACAATTTAATACAGGTTTGCAATACATATCAATCTCTCATCTTCTGCCTCCTGCTATCTATCAACTCCCTACCCACCAAACACAAAACTTTCACTTCCATGAATATTCGTTTCTGTCTGTAGCCCATTGAGACTACAAGAGACAGCCTGGAGAGTTGGTTCAGCCTTTATAGGCTAAGCTCAGCCAAAAATATTTGAAATTAACAAGGGTTGGCTGTGTGGCCATGGATTTTCAGGAGGCCTGTAGAAATGTGTTAGGATAAGCAATGAGTAGAGAACTAAAGATTGTCTTCCTCCTCCATGAGCTTATCAAAATTCAATGGGTTATAAAAATGGATGAACCTTGGTCAAAGAATAGTGACAGTGCTTAGGAAAATTTTATAGGATGCCTCCCATGGCACAATTCTTCAGCTGATCAATGCCATTGATATTCCTATTAGGGTTGGTTTTTTTAGTATCTATATTTCCAAAAGGTTGTCCAGTTACCATCTTACATGCTGTATCTCCTAGATAAAATTTGAATTTTCTGTCCAATCATCTCCAGTATACTTTTGACTTATTTTGTAATATACTGCTTGCTAGGGAATCAATGTACAAACCCAGAATACTAAATTGTTATTACTTGAAAAAGTTAATTCTAATTTTCATTGCACTTTTTTTTAAGAATGCACAGCATGAGTGCTTCCCAGAATTCAGAACTATAATTTGACTGGAGGAATAATTTTCACAAAATTTTAGGCAGAGATTCCTGTGTAAATGTTACTGAAGATGTGACATGTTCGTTGGTTTCAACTATTATTGAATAGCTGTAAATCAGTTAGAGCCTGAGGCTGGCTAGTAGGAAGTAAACAAGTTACCCTTGACTTGGAGACTAAAATATTTTTTTATTCTTACATGTTGACTGAAGCACAAATGCTTCAGGACCAAAACATTCACATATCTTTTTCTAGCTAGCAATGTCAATATTTATTTCACTATCATTTGTTTTAACTTCATAGGAAAAAAGAAAAAAACACAACACAAGGAAATAATAAGATTTACTTACGACTTCCTGTACTTTTCCACTACCTAGTGTCTTTTTATGTTGCTATAAAATACTAAAATATTTTATTTTCTCATGTTAAGTATAGGGGGACATTATATTTAAAGAATGTGATTCAACTCATGGAATCTGATTTTTGAAATGTTTCTATTTTCACAAGAGAGATAGATATCATAACCATATAGGTGTTTTTTTTATTTTTATAGTGTGGTTTATCTATTGCAGTCCAGAGGTACTGAGTATTGTGATTTTCACAACTATAGAAAACCCAATGACATAACATGTAGTAGTGGCAAGATTATTTCTGAACTCTCTTCTACTATACAGATAATTACATGCTGCTATTTTCTGGAAGAAATATGTTAAAGACGTTAATTTCTGTACTATGCTGCTTAAGACTATTTTCAGTTATAAGCTTAGACAGTCACTGAATTTTACATGTGTATTGTGCTAGTTCCATTCCTCTGCAGTGATTAAACATCCTGACAAAAAAGCAAATTAGGGAAGGAAGGGCCTTATTCAGCCAACAAATCAAAAAAAAAAAAAAAAAAAAAATCCAGAATTCAGAGACTGGTAGAAACGTGCACAACAGGCCTCATTACACTCACAGGCAAAGAAGAGAAGTGACCACATCCATATTGACAGTCACATCCATATTGATGGTCTGGTGCTCATGCTCAGATACTTTCTTCATTTATTCAGTTCATAGGCCAGAACGTGAAATGTTTCAGCCTAAAAAGGTGATGTTCTCCTGTTCCTCTATTGAGGCCCTTTAGTGATACTACATTGTGCTAATTGACAAAGAAAAACTAGCTGTCATGCATACTACCACAGGCATCTCAATTAAATTAATATCATATTAACTAAAAGTTTCAAGAGGAGTTATTTGTAAAGATTTATAGTTGAGACTAATGAGGTTCATTCTTAATATTTTCTATATATCAAGGGTGGTCACTCAGCTTACATCCTTCACCCCTGAACAAGCATAGTATAAGGTTTCTATGTCCAGGCTAAGAAAATTACAAGAGAAATAAACTTAATATATTTAACTTAGTGAGAAGTTTACTAGAATCTACAAAAATAAGAAAAAAAATCAAATCAAATGCAGTATGATTTTCAAGAATAGAAACTTCTCATATGTAAAGTCAATGTAGGTTTTATCAGACCTGAAAGACTTTGGAGAACATAATTTCATGCATGTTTAAGAAATAATTTTGAAATGGTTAATACATATGAAATGTAATAATAATTATTGCAAAATAATTATAAATTATGAATTTCAATGCTAAATATTAAAATACACAGACTAAGGACCATTTATTTTCTGAATTGTGGGCCAAAGGTTGTATGGGGATGATTATAGACTGAAAATTTATTAGAGAACTTAGCACCTGCTTTGCTTTTATTAAACAGGGTCTATGGCACTGGTTAATTCATATCAATATATGTGCATTAAAATTCTGTATGTGTATGTAAATATAGTAATCGCATAAACCAAATGAAAAAAATAAACATTTATAAATTATCATTAATTATCAAAATACATATTTTCCTATTTTTGTATTTATTCAACAAGTCTTTGATTATATTATGTGCTAAGAAAAGTGAGAAAAGGAAATTCCAAAATAAATCTTAAAAAAGTAAACTACTTGTGGGGCCCGTCTCCAGCTGGGTCCCACAAAATCTCTGGTGTTCAGCAGGAGATAGGATGTAGATGGCCGCCTTCTCTGTGTCTGTAGTTGCCCCTGCCCACGGGTGGTCCAAAGCTGAGTGCCAGTGGGGAAGGTGTGCTTCTGCCTGCCCCGAAGTACTTTGGGAGAGCCGGCGGGTTCTGAAGTGTTACAGCTCTTTGCTAAGCCGGGAAGTGCCGGCTAGGTAGCAGGCAAAGAAAGTAGATCTCTTGCCCAGTGTTATCAGCTCTGGAGGCTCTATCAGGCGAAGAGGGGAGGGTCCGAGACAGAAGCTCTCTGACGACAGGATGGTTTTTCTTGCGCTTTATTTCTCAATTAGGCTCAATATATACAGTTTGGGATGGGTGAAGGTTTTAGCAGCAGGTAATCCCATTGGCTTAGTCTGAGGTTCTGGGGATGCCTCATATGCATGTGGGGAGAGCCTGGGGCACTATTCCTAAGTGACTTGATGGTCGTATTCCTCCCAACCAACCTCTCTCTGTGGGAGGGGCTGTGAAGGGAGGAAGCTGGGAGAGACAGGGGGCCAGGAACAGAGCTGAATGCCTGCCCCCAAAAGGGTCTCCGGGGTTCAGAAGCTCGTTCGACTTAGCACCTGGTTGTCTCTCATAGCTCAGCGCCCCACAACTACTAAGAAAATAAATTTAATAACCAATTAGAATCAAGGCGAACAAAAGGTGTTAACTTCATTGGAAAATGTCAAGGCTACACACTATAATGAAGAATGGATTAAGATGTATCTTACTGTATGACAATGTAAATCATCTCATCTTAAATACCACTCACATGCAAACTAATTAAGCTTCCAGACATGAGACACTTCTCACAGGATATGGATAAGAGTATTTCAAACTCCATGAAAGTACCTACGAAAGCTCCAGAAGTGGAAACAGACTGAGCAAGATGGAGAAGCAGCAAGAAGGCACAGGTGGATTGATACAAAATGATAATTAGCATAAAGGCTTCATAGACAAGAGCATCCGAAAAAGAAAACATGAGTTTTGTCTTCCATATTAGAAATGCTTCAGAAATTTGTAAGACGGATTGATGAAAATTTTTCATTTAAATTATATACTCTGGGAATTCTGTGAATTGTGGGAGGAGGACATATTTTAACTTACTATGAGAATTGTTCCAGAAACAATCTGACAGGAAGAGGCTGTCTGTCTGATCTTCACCCAATACAAGACGAGCTTCAGTACTGGAGAACTTCTGGGTACGTGGGAAGAAGGGAACATAGCTTGTATAGTGCACACTGATGGTAATCGTAGACAGAAAACTTTTAGTAAGTTATGGAATTTACTATTGTCAATGAGTAATAATTGTAATTTTTGTAGTTTCAATAAAAAACCCAAGATGTGCAAGCATTAATTAACCAATTATATCCTTAAGTCACAGCCTCAGCACACCATATAAGAAATGTGCATTTAAGTTACTAGGACATACTACTTTGTATGTATGTACTAATACATATGTCACTTTTCATAATACATATGATATATGTCATATGTATTAGAACATATGACATAAAACATAAGTTACATACACATTATGTATGTATGTCACTTTTCTTAGCACATGATGTAATCAAAGACTTGTTGAATAAATACAAAAAATAGAAAAATATGTATTTTGAAAATTAATGATAATTTACAAATGTACAGCAATAGGACATGTATAATCTCTAATAAGATTTTAATACTTGTCCAGTTGTCAGAGGAAGTGTTAGCCTATTTTATTCTTGAAATGGCCTTCTTATCAGTTCCAAAGCTGGCAGGAGTAATTCAGCATATAAATCCTATACAACTAAGTAGAGGTCAGAGAAGATGTTTTAAAAGTATACTGCACATATCCCTGCTTTATATTGGTACATCATATTAATGTAAAAGATCTTTATATTCACAATGTTCAGATCAAAAGATTTTATTCTAAAATGCTAAGTTCAGAGCTGAGATTAAACCCCCAAAGTACTTACCATTTGCTGTAAATTATATTTAATATGATAAGCAAATAGAATTTACAGGGTTGTACTGATTTTGAACTTTTTTGGCCTACACAAATCCTGTTTTCATCTCAAAAAGTGGTGTAAAATAATATAACACATAAGAAGACTTAACACAGTTATTTTTTTGAAACAGAAAACTAAACTTTCTGCACAAACACAATAACAGAAACATTAGATTATTTTAGCATGTCTGATATTTTAAACATTTAAATTTATAGCTTCTAAGTAAATCTCTATTTTGTTATATATGTATATATTATTTATAAATACTTATGGATTTTCCCTTCTGAAAACTATTGAATAAATAATGTGTGCATGGTGTGAGTGTTTTTGTGCATGTAAGTGTGCATATGTATGTTAAAACATCTAAAAGGTACCTCATTATGTAAAGGCACTTACTATAAAGACCTGGGTTCAAATACCCACATAAAGGTCAAAGAAAAAAATATACTCCATAAAGTTGACCTCTGACATCATTTACCAACCACATATTTCATAACTGCCAGTATAAACATAGTAACTCTCCCCCCTCTGTGTGTGTGTGTGTGTGTGTGTGTGTGTGTGTGTGTATCAATGCCGCTAATGCAGTTAACAAAAACAACTAACATTTGATATGTCAGATTTTTTCTTATATTAATAATATTTAGAATTGTTGGCTGTAATCATGAGAAGTTTTTTCATTATAGCATTCTGGTAATAGAAAGGAAACTTTAAACAAGCAGAAGAGCACTCAAAAATATTGATTAGACTGTTTTTAATTGATTCTTAAGGTAGTTAACATTTTTCACTTGTAAAGGAGTCCTATTAGGTACAGGATTTTATAATTATTTGTTATTTACATATCTAATATCACTCTTTCTGCATCTGACTGGTAAGTCAGCATTATGCTTTAACCTTCTATCGAAAGCCTAAACTTTCACTTTATTTATAAAACAATCTCAAGCAAACCTTTCTATTTCTACAGTGGCACAAAATCTGTCTTTGAACATACACTGTTTAGATTCCTTGAGCAATCATATACTTTTTAAAAATCAGATTCTTTGTTTCATGACAATGTACTTGCATCTCCTTATTTCTGCAACCACAGATATCACAAATTTCTCATGAATGAAACATTTCAATAAACTTTAGGGACAGTTTTCCTTGTGTGATTCAGGAGAAACTCTACCAAAAAAAAAAAAAATGGTTTCCTAGTTGAGGATCATGACCTGTATGTTAAAAGAATATCTTTTCTCATGTGAACAGTCATTTTTATTGCTACCATCACCACATTTATTTAGCACTAGGAACGTGAGAGAAATATAGAATATGAACATATTTATGCTTATTTAATTTTTTCTTTTGAAAACTATTGATTATTATAATACTTATCAATTTCAATAGATAACATATAGTATATAGTTATTCATGTGTAACTTATTGTAGGCATAAGATAAAGAATTTATTTTATTCTTTAACCAACCAAATGGTATATATTGCTGTGGGTTGTTGTGGCTGGGAACACTGAGGCGCCAGCTGCGAGTAGGGTGGCTCTGGGAAATGCTGAGGGTTCCTCCAGGAAGAAGTTAGACAAGGCTAATGTAGCTCATTAAAGGCTTCCTCCACATTTAAAGTCCATGAGTTTTTCAGGCTTTAATGTCATGGCAGATGGTGGATGGATTTGGATTCACCCCCCTGAAACCCAGGGCAGACCTGAGTTAAATAGGGAGGGAGAGAAGGGGAGGGGCTGGGGAAGAATGTTTAATTGGCTCCACCCTCTGGCCTCAGGTACCTCATTAGTATGTAAATCTCTCTAGTGCCTGAGGCCTGTTCCTCCTGACTGTTAGCCATAGACCTCTCTGTGGGAGGGGTTGTTGGAGGGCTGAAGCTAAATGAAAAGAACCAGGGCCTGGAAGCACAGCTGAACTCCTGCCATCCAATAAGGTTCTGTGGTTCCAAGCTCATGCCCATCCAAGTACCCAGCTGTTTCTCATAGCCCACCGCCCCACATATTGTGAAGTAAAATATTTAATATTGTGACCTGAAATTTCACTTGAAATCTTAATTATTACCTTGAGAATCACAGATATTTTGTACCTTATTATGGCTTATGTAGAAAATATAATTATTTTAATTGAATATTTATAATCACATTTGTAATCACATTCTGTTCTCCCTCCAGCATCTCCCAAGTCTCTTACCTACAGCTCTCTCTATTTTCCCCATACCTCCATGTATGTACAAATATTCACACATATATAAATAAATTCAGCTGAGGTTATTTTTATCGTTTTTTGGTACAGGGTTTCAGCGTTGACTATTTTGCATTTGATAACCAATATAAAGGTTTCCTTCTGGGAAATGATAATTCATTTGTCTCAGAACACTGTAACAGCCTCCATTTATTTAAGATCTGAGACCTCCTGAGATTTTCCCATTCCATGTTAGCATGTCTTTGAATATTGTCATTGCCCCAGTTTTGTTTATGCAGCCATTCCTAGAAAAGACTCTGCCACAGTAGACTTCCTGATATTCTGGATCTTTCGCCATTTTCTTTTATGAGGCATAGATAGAGTAGCTATGTTATAGATGAATCTATTATGGCTAGGCTCTCCAATTCCTGTTAATGCGTGCATTGTATACAATTGTTTTCCCAAACTATTTTCAGCCTCCTCTGTGTTTTACATTTGCTGCTTTACATCACCATTATTTTACTGTAACATCCTCAAACCCCTGCACTTCATGGTCCCTTTATAATTTCCTAATTTCTGTGATATTATATCTCATGATAGTAAGTCACATATGAGAATTTGGAACTATGAACCAGACATGAGAACAAACACACCATTTGTCATTTTAGGTCTGAGTTATCTCATTCAATATAACCTTATCTACATCTATCCATTTACTTACACTTTTCATTTTTCTTTTCCTTTACTTTTGAGTAGAATAGATATATTCATAGTACAGATGTATTACAATTCCACCATCCACTCATCTGGTGGGCTGAATTAGGTTGTTTCCATTTCCTGGCTATTGTGAGTAAGATAGCAATGAACACTGTTGAGCAAGGTTCTCAACAGTGTGTGTGGAGTGGGATATTGACACTTTGGGTATATGCCAAGGGTATAGGTACATTTGAGATTTATATTTATTTTTAAGATTCTCTTAAGCAGTGAATGAGGATTCATCTTTCTCCATAACTTTGCCAGTAATTTTTGTCAGTTGTGTAATTGGTCTTATCTATTCTGACTGGTGTAAGTCTAATTTGTTTTGTTGTAGTTCTTGTTTTGCTTGTTCATTTGCTTGCTAGCTTGGCTTTTAAATTTTGTGGGGTTTTGACTTGTTTTATTGTGTTTTAGATTATAATATTATTACATCATTTCTCCCTTCTTTTTTTTTCCTCTGGATCTTCCTACTAACTCCACCTCAGCCATGCTCTCTTTTAAATTAGTAGCTTGTTTGTTTGTTTGTTTGTTATAATTTGTTACTGTAGCTACCTATTCATCACATGAGCAAGAAGGAACCCAATAGGTTTAAAAATGAGAAATCTCAGAACCCTCAATCATAAAAAAAGAACTATAGGCAACGCAGAAAGATAAGTAGCTTTCCTCCAGATAGACCACACCAATTGTTTACCAATAGCAAACAGTCATTCCTAAAAACACATTTACGCAAGTTACACTATACAGACTGAGAAGGTTGTATTTATATATTCAATGTTGTTTTAGCTTGCAATTCCTAAACTGATAATACTAATAGAAATTTTTTGAGGTATTACTTAGCTATTTTTATTTCTTCTGTTGAGAACTGTTTAAATCCATATGGTATTTATAAATTGAGGCATATTAGCCCAAAAACTGAGAATAGCCACACCACGATTCAATTCACAGATCATATGAAGCTAACGAGAAGGAAGGACCAAGTGTGGATGCTTCAAAGACACTTGGAAGGGGGAACACGATAATCACTGAGGCAGAGGGAAGGAGGAATCTGCCTCGGAAAGGGAAGAGAAAGGAAAAAAAAGAGGGGTGTGGACCAGACATGGGAAGAGACTAGAGAGAAGTCCAGAGGGCCAGGATAATGTACAGACATAATTAGCAGTGGAAGGAGGACTTGGGGAACCACTAGAAAGTGCCAGACACCAGGGATATGAGAGGCTCACAGTACCTAATGAAGATGATGTTAGCCAAAATATCCAACAGTGGCAAGATAGAACTCAGAGAGACCACCTCCAGTACATAGACATGGCTCTCAGTGGAGGAATAGGGCCACCCAACAGTCTCAAATTTTTTTAACCCAGATTGTCCCTGTCTAAAGGAAATGAAGAGAGAAAAATGGAGCAAAAGATAAAGGAAAGGCCATCCAGAGTCTGCCCCATCAAGAAATCCATTTCATCAGCAGACAATAAAACCCAACACTATTGCAGATGCCAAGATGTGCTTGCAGACAGGAGCCTGGCTTGGTTGTCCTCTGAGAGGCTCTGGCAGCACCTGACTAAGATATAGGCAGATACTTAGAGCTAACCTTTGGGCTGAGCCCAGGGACTCCAATGGAAGAGTTTGAAAAAGGACTGAAGGAGCTGAAGGGGATTGCAACCCCATATGAAGAACAAAAGTACTAACTAACCTGACTCCTCAGGGCTCCCAGGAACCAACCAAAGAGGATACCTGGGCCAGTCCATGGCTCCCACCACACGTGCAGCAGACAACTGCTTTATCTGGCATCAGTGGGAGGGGAGATGCTTGATCTTGTGGAGGCTTAATGCCCCAGAAATGGATGATGCTAGAGGGGTGAGATGGGAGTGGGTAGGTGGGGGAACACCCTCTTAAAAGCAAAAGGAAGGGGAATGGGTATGGGGTTTGGTTTGTTGAGGGGAGACCAGGAAGGAGGATGTCTTAGTCAGAGTTTCTATTCCTGTACATAATATTTTGACCAAGAAGCAAGTTGAGGAGGAAAGAGTTTTTTCATCTTATACTTCCACACTGTTCATTGCTAAAGAAACTTAGGACTGGAACTCACACAGGATAGGAACCTGAAAGGAGGAACTGCCACAAAGCCATGGAGGGTGCTGCATACTGACTTCCTTGTCTTGGCTTGCATAGTTTGCTTTTTTATAGAACCCAGGACGACCAGCCCAGGAATGGCATTATCCACCCACAATGGGTCCTCTAATCCTTGATTACTAATTGAGAAATTGAGAAAAACAGCTGGATCTCATGGAATCATTTCCTCAAGGGAGGCTCCTTCCTTTGTGATAACTCAAGCTTGTATCAAGTTGACACACAAAAACAGCCAGTACGAGGAATAACATTTGAAATGTAAACAAATAAAATGAAATGATTAATAAATTAAAAAAAAAAAGAATCAATCATTATAAAGGAGCTGTTAGTTCTTTGAAAAGATAAACAAGATTAAGAGTATCTTGAGCCAAATAATCAAGAGGGCAGAAGTAAATTAACAAAATCATACATAAATATGGAGACATTACAACTGACTCCAAGATAATACAGAAATGAAGATTATGAGGGAATACTTTAAAACTATTACTCCATAAGCTCTGATATCTAAAAGAAATTGTTAAATTTCATGCTTCATCCAAACTGGCAAAGTTAAACTGAGAAGAGATCAACAGCTTAAAGGGACTCCATAACAAAAGAGAGTATTGACTCAAAAACAAACAAACAAACAAACAAACAAACAAAAAAACCCTCCAAAACCAAAACCGACTTCTGACTAACTTGGAAAAAAAAAAAAAAAAAAAAAAAAAAAAGCCCAGGCTCAGATGGAGTCTCACAGTAGAATTCTGGCAGCCTACTGAATCCTGCCTGTCTAAAATCATCACAATGCACTATGAGCCCAGCACACACAGTACACACCTTCATTAACATTGGAATTTCAACATCTGAAACATCTGCATACAGCTCCCAAAGGTAACCATGGGAGATGATACAACAGCATTGAGGTTGACATGACTGAGTAGCCACACACCATTTGGGGACAGCAGTAATACCGAGTCACTAAATTTACTCTTAACAATTTACTGGATTGCATTTGCTCACATCTTTGGGGTTTAAAAGACAAAGGATAGCATGCAAATTGAGCAAAAATTAAGATGAGTAGGATGGGTCAAACAGACATCAGACTGGCTCTCATCAACCCACAGGAGTTACTCAGTTGTTAGGAGACTAAAGAAATCGACACGGCATGATTGTGCTATCTAGCTTTTTGTATATTTGGTTTTGTTTGTTTATTTATGTTTGGGGGTGTTTTTGGTGTGTTGATTTGTTTGTTTGTTAACTTGAGAGAAGGTAGCATCAGGAGAAAACTCCAACTTAGAAAATGTCTCCACGAGAGAGAGAGCCCCTCTCTCTATTTTTTTAAGTAATGATTGATGTCAGAGGTCCCAGCCCTTTTGGGTGGTACCAAACCTGAGCAGGCTTCCTGAGTTGTGTAAGAAAGCAACAGGGAAAGCAGGAAACAGCACTGCTCTGTGACTTACTTCTGCTTGATCTCCTGCTTCCAGCTTTATGCTTTGAGTTCCCTCATACTTGACTTTAGGATGGACTGTTATCAGGGAATTTAAGCAGAAATAAAGCTTCTCCTACCTAAGTTCCTTTTGATGGTAGAGTTTTATAACAGCATAGAAATCCTAACTAATAGGATATAATGATGAAAGTTACCACCACCTATCAGATTGCCAGCAATCTGATAGTCTGGTATGTCCCAAGGACAAAACTGTGCATATGCACAAAGTGTTCCAAAGCCTGAGATGTTACCCATCAAGGGGTAGGTCAAGTGACAGTCCTTTTGAATGTGAATGGTTGAAACATCAGAAGCCTGCTGAGTGTGCATTTTGCTGCAGAGCAGGCAAAACCTATAATGATGATTTCAGAATAAATTAGTAACTTATTTCCATATTTAGGAGACACCTTGGAACTTATATTTTGACTATATTCAGAAAGCAGACAGTTGAAGCAAAAGCAGGTTGTCTGGGTGCTGAAGAATTGGCTTCATGGGCTAGAAGCAATCAAATACTTTTTGACAGAGAGAGAGAGGGAGAGAGAGAGAGAAAGAGAGAGAGAGAATCATGTGTAAACAAAGGAAATGTGTATATTTCTGATAAAACTTACTGTGTTCAAGATTTATGTCATCTGTACCTTGAGTAGTAGTATATATAGTCCATGTAAAAAATTGCTGTTTAGTAGGTGTTCACAAACTGTATAATTAGTCTCAAACAACAACTCATTAATATTTATGTTATCTTCATTGTTTTGCCATATATGCCTCTAAACATGAATAATTCAAGGAATTGTTTATTTAAAACAAATAAAAAAGTAGAAAGTAAAAATATGAGTGTATGTGTAGGCTGAGAATTTGAGAAAAAAATAAGAAAGCTTAAATAATTATGAAATGATATGGCTTTTGTGTATATATATGAGAATAAATTAACACACTAAATAATATACACATGTTTATAGCAGAGAAGTAAAGCTGTAAACAAACTTTTTTAAAATTAGCATTTTAGTATAAACGTATCCTGTGTATTATGAATTTTTAGAAAGTGCAAGCTTGGCATGAAGTGGAAGTTTGAACAGAAGATGTAGTAAGTTAACAGGCCAAGCTAATAAAGAAGATAAATTCAGGTCAAACAACATCAAGTCACTTTGGATGAACATGAAAGAAAAATAGATACAGATAGAACAATATTGTCATATGTATGACAGTTATGAGAAAACTCAGGATGCTAAAAGTAAAAAGAAGGACAGATGGTTAAATAAAATTAAAAAGAAATCAATAGACAGCTACAAACAAAAATGATGCACAATATGAATACTAACTCTTCCAAAGGCAAAAATAAAGGAAAGCAGTCAAATATATAATTTAATTTGGAGCTCCTAAAATAGAGAACAACAAATCTTTGGATTGAAAGTTCAAAACACAAATGTTACAGTTCAATCAATACTAACACACTGCCTGGAGCAGTTAATTGACTTGAAAGATAAAGAATCCCAAAGGCAGCTTGGCAAATCCTACAGTCAACTACAAGAAGGATAAACCCAGCTTAGCTCTGGCTTTTCCATAGTAACTTTCTCCACAATACTACAACTTGAGTACAGCAACAGATTTACAGGAATCTAAAGAGTGAGTAGAAATTTAAAACTTAGTTGATGTAAAATAACTTTAGATGTATATTGTAAAAACATACCACATCCTAAAGGCATACATTTTATGATGCAGATAATGTTTGTAGATTAAATATATACAAAACACCAATAACCAATAAATTTAAAAGTCTCTTAACATCTACAGTGACACTGAATAGATACAGTGAGGGAAACATTTTATGAAAACAGAAGAAACAAAATAATTATATAATAGTACATAACAGTATTTAGTCTAGAGAACAATCAAAGTCAGTAATTAGTAGTAATTTGAAAGCATCAACTTCCAAACCCTTCTTTCCTATATATTATGTGACTCAAGGATATCAGGATAAGAATATCAAAGGCAGGTCAGAAACATAATTTTCCTTAAGATTCTATCCATGCTGAAGCTTCTATAGTAAACTCTTTGGCTTTCATATTTTATTACTGTAGAGCTGACTTAGGGCCATAAACTTACTGAAACTTTTTTTCTTAAAAATTATACATATGCATGAGATAATAAAATATTATAAAATGAGATAATAAGATGATAATCAAGATAATATCTTGAAGATATATTTACATATTTACATTGGATATTAAAATGTCAAGATCAATGTTTTTCTATTTTCACAATTGTGAATAACAACCAGATAATTTTGCAAAGATGAAAATGAATAGTTTTTAGCAATGAGAATACCATTGAGGTTTGCAAAAATACACAAATTATTTTAAGTAAACATTGAGGAAAAAGTGAACTTGTAATAACATTAAAAATTACACTTAAGAGAAAGAAATAGGACATGTGGTCATGCCTACATCCAATTACATATGTTATTAAAACAAGTCAAGAAATAGTAGTAGTAGTAGTAATAATAATAATAATAACAATAATAACAGATAACACTTTGTTCACACTTTTGGAGGATTCAGATAATACCAGTGTGGAACTATTGCATTTGGGACTTTAGTAGGTAGGCAATCAGACACTCATGTTTGAATTTAACAGAAGGCAGAATGACAGGCCACTTATCCTGTCCTTTAAAGTATGCTACCAGAGCTGTATAGATGATTCAGCCATTACAAGCACTGCCTGTTCTTCTATTGCACCGAGTGCTATCCACATGAAAGCTTACAACAGTCTGCAATTCCAGTTCCAAGGTATTTGATTGACTTCAGTTCTCTGCAGCTGTCACATTCATGTGATACACAGACATCAACATAGACAAAATACTCATATACATTTCTTATTTTAGATGACCTCAGTAACTAAACTTTCCCACCTTAAATGTAAAACTAAGTAGAGGACAAAAGTTAAACACAAAGATATTTCAAAAATCAAGCAGGAATAATCCAAATATTTTTCACTCATTACAACATAGCACGAATGTAGTATCCTTGCAATTAGACAGATAAGAATGCAGACCATGAAGATGAGTCAATTCGGCAAATCATGGTAACTCCGTAATGGACAATGTTCAATTTAGTACTAACAGATCCTAAAATTTATACTCTTCAAAATTTACATTCTTCTTGATTTTATGCAGATAAACAGTTAATTCAAGAAAATAGATTTTAAGATATTGTAGTGTTCTGATATATCATTATGGCTTGGAATCCTTATGATTAATTCTCGGAAAGCCATAGATACAGTGATATACAAAGAAACATTACATATTGTCTCAATATTATAGAAATAGATTAAAACATTTGTATATGCCAGCATTGTAATTGTTCAGGTATCCTTCACCATGTCCAAATGCACAGGACACCTGACCCTAGTGGCTGGGGCAAGGGTTTACAGGCTTCCTACATTGTCTACTGTGCCATGGCATGAACAAGGGAAGATGCCCTCCCCTCAAGCACTCCTCACAAGCTGCAACACACAAGAGAGATGGCACCAAGGTCATAAAAGCAGGAGAGACACCCCTCCTTTCTCAGCCCATAGGAAAGCAGGCCTGCACCTCACTTAGTTAGCACAATAGAGCTGGCCTTGGTGGTCAGAGCACCGGTGAACTGGCAGCTAACCAGGTAGTACTGGAGAGCTGGCTCTGATAATGTGGGTGTGGGAGAGCTGGCAGGCTGACCTACTCAGTTATTATCCATGCCCAGACATAGGACTTTGGGTTTGCACCCCTCAAAATCTGCCCCATCTATGAACTGCTGGAGTGTCTGAGGGGACCTGTCCTGAATATCCAAAGCCACTGGATCTCCATGACACAGCAACAACAAGATACCTGAGAGGATCTCTGTTGGAGAGAATCCACTGTTGAGAGTATAACAGAAGCCAGAGGCCTGAACTCAATAAATAACTCATTGCAGTGAATATATCCTTGGAAAGAAGTAATGACAAAAGGGTATACTGTATAACAAAAATGTGGCACTCTATAGCTTCCTCAATACAACAATACATTTTTGCTATTGTTGTTGTTATGGTTATTATTTTATTTTTCTTTCAGGACTTTATTAGGTGGAGTTTGGGAGAGAGAAAACCCTGAATCAATTGTCCACCTGGTTCAGGACAACTGGTATAGAGGAGCCTTTGTTTGGAGACAGGCTTTCACCGAGATGGAAGCAGATCTTTGATTTCTTTATAAGGGAGCTGACAAGCTGAACATCTCTGAGACCTAGTTCAGATTTTTTTAAATGGTTGGTTAGAAAAGACAAGTCCCTAGGGCAGGACCAGACCCAAAGCAGAAGCCCTCACTGTGCTTTAGACACCAGGCTTATTCTGTACAGGGGTCATTTATTTCCAGATTAAGATTTGTTGGAAGGACACCATGACAAAGGACAAAAGGACTAGTTTTTCAAAACCAAGTGTGAAGTAATTACAGAGGGAAAAACATAATGGTCCATAGGGAATGAGATAAGTCGTGATTCTTCATTGGTACTGACCCCGCCCCAAACCACCAGTCCTTCAGTGGCACACCCAGCAGCCCACTGAGCTGGGGCCACATGGAAGGTCTGAAGGCAGAAGGGAGGGGGTGGGGCCTACTTGGCTACAGTAAAGGTGTCCGGACGGTGAGAGCACACTTGTATGCTACCCGTAGCCACAGCCCAGCTCCTCCAGGCTTCTATCACATTTACAAATACATACATAAATACATTACATACAATAGTGGGTCTGGGAGGCAAGCTTCCCACAGAGGCCCAGCTGACAGTTATGTCTCAGAATTCTAGAAAGGGCACTGGGCTCCCAGAAATGCGCTCCATGTGTTCTCTCCTACCCAGAGTATACCCTGCCCAAGAGCCCACCCTCTCCTTTTCAGGGTCTAGTTTGTCCAGTATGGAGAGTTGCCGTAGCTGGGTTTGGAGGCTTGAGACTTGGGCTGCAGGGAGCTGGGCTGGCTGCGCTGACCAGAGTCACTCGGGGCATCCTGCGGTAGGTAGTGGTGCAGCAGCTGTGAGTGGGGCTGCTGGTGGGCCGGCATGATGTGCAAGAATGGGGCAGGTGCATAGCCAAGGGCCGCTCCAGGGGCCAGGAGCCCAGTGGAGCCCAAGGCTGAAGGCAGACTGAAAGGTGGAGGAGTCCCTGCATGAAATCCCTGCTTGCCAAAAGTCTGTGTCTTATTGTAGACAGAGCCAGTCATATCAGGTAAACCAGTGCCTGAAGATACTGATACTCCTTTGCCAGGCCCAGAACCAGTCGACTTGTTTGGTACCTGAGATGATCCACCATAGCCACCCTTGGTGTTGTCTCCTGCCGCTGTCCCCTGGGTCAAATCATCATAACCTGTGCTGGAAGTGTGCGGCCCATAGCCACTGGCCTGCTGGAATGGGGCCGGGGGAGTGCTGAGGGTCACACTGTACTGCTTCCCTGAGGTTGGAGGGACAAACATAGTGGGCCCATACTGGAAGGCACTGGGCACGCCTGTGTAGTAGAGGAGGCTGGTATAGCTCTAACCAGGTGGCAGAGCAGGATTCAAAAAGGGCTGCTGGGCCGTGTGGTGGGTCTGAGATTGGCTCTGCTGTGCCTGAGCTGGTGTTGTTGGAGGTGCAGGGGATGCAGAGTCTCCTCGGCCAAACTTTGTGACATCACCTGAATATGGATTATTAGCTAGATTCCCATCTCGGCTGGCAAGGGCTGTGGGTGCTGCAAAGAGAATTCCATTGTAATCCATCGGTAGCCGTGACTGAAGCATCTGGAGCTCATTGTAACCGTAGATCCGATAAGCAGGAAGCAGCCCTCCAGGGCCCATGAGATACTGATTGTGTAGCAGAGGAGGCACCCCTTGAGGCAGGTTTGGGGGTGCTTTGCCTGAGGTCACCAAGGCTGTGGCCCCGGCACTGCTGCTAGGTACGCTCACAGTAGTCCCAACCAGGCATAGGCTGCTCACAGTGCTCACGCTCCCAGGCAGGAAAACCCCTGAGGATGGAGCACTTGGAGCAGAGGTTGCTGCTGTTGAGAAGGCAGCCGAAGACATGGTGCTCTCCACGCTGGCATGGGTATGTGGCGTGCTTGTGGAACGTGTTGTATGTGCAGAGGACAAACTGTTCTGGTGGCCAGAAAGGGAGTTGCTGATCTGAGAAAGAGGGCTGCTGGACAGATCACCAAACAGAGTCAAGGAGGGCAAAGTGGCAGTGTGCTGGGACGAAGAGGGCAGAAGTGCAGTGAAAGAGGTGGGGCTGGGTAGGGAGCTCACAAATGGGAGGGCAGAAGGGTCTGTCTTCTTTGGAGCTGGAGTAGATGAAGTAGTGTCTACTGTGTGCTGACTTCGACCACCACCATGTCTGTTAGCAACCGAGCCTGGAGCTGAGTCTGGTGGGCTTGCAGAGCTTTGGTATGCAATCCTGGTATGCACAAAACTCTGGTCATAAGAGGAAGAAGTTGTTACTGGGCTAGTGGAGCTCAAGGCCGAGCTGGTCAGAGTGGAGGTGGTAACGACTGAGGTTGTGTATGTGGAGCTCTGTACAGCACTGGTCACTGGGAAAGAGGCATTCAAGGGCTCACTTAAAAGACTTCGGGTACAAGCTGATAAGAATCTGATTACTATTTTCACTGGCTGAAGCTGCTGATCCAAACTCAGAGAGAGATGGCTCTGATCCAAATTCTAGGGCACCAGACTGAACATTAAGTCCTGTGACATCTGCAGCCCCGGGCATTTCCACTGCAGACACCGGAACCTTAGAAGCTGAAGGTATCCGACACTTAGGGAGTTTCATGTGTTTGGGCTGTGGTTGGTGGGCAGATACAATATTTTCAACAGCCATGTTAGGAAGCTGCAAAAGTCTGTTGACAGTAGAACAACCATCTCCAGGTGTTGATTCTCAGAGTTTTGCCTGAGAAGGAAAGGACTCCAAACCAGGAGGAGGAACACTGACAGCCTGGGTCTGGTGTTGCTGTAGCTGGCTCAACTGGCTGAGAACTGGAGACGGTTCAGGCTGAGCTTTGAAGTCCAAATGACTGAGGACTGAGGACTGAGGGCTGGGGCGCTGAGGGCTTGAGGTCCCAAGTAGCAGTGGTGGCTCGGGGGCTTGCAGTGTCATTCTGCTGTGCGCTTGAAGTGGCAGGAAATGGGCTCAAACCTGGTGCTTTCAACTTGTCCAAAATCTGGGAGTTGGAGATGTTCACCATGTTTGATTGAGCCAGCTCTCCAAATCCTGAGCCAAGGACGGATGACAAACTCTGAGGAGACTATGAGCTGGCAGAAGTGGAGTTTGCAGTCCCTAGTGCCATCTGATTGTTGTGCTGAGAATTTGTGAAGACAAGAGCTTGGCCAAAGCCTGGCTGCTGGGGCGTTTCAAAGGAGTTGACTTCCGCGGCTTGGGTGGGAGGAGCAGGCTTGTGGAGCAAGGCCACCAGATCAATGCTCTGCCCAGGTGTGACATGATTCTCTGCTGGAACAGACGAAGCAGTGAAGACTTTTGTTTCAGAAAGATCTTCAGTCCAGTCTTCTGTCGTCTACTCTTCTACAGAATTCTTCCAGGCACCTTTAAGTCCATAAGAACTTTTATTCCGCAGCTCCTGAGATATACTGTGAGGCTTTGCCAGCCCTTCAGGTCCTTCATCTGTACCATTCTGAGTAGCTTCCTAAACTACCAACTTTGTCCCGCAGCCATCTGTAGACACGGACTCTGAATAGTCTGCAGGATTGAACGTCCCCATGCTTTGAGCGGAGAACCTTCCTGTCCCTCTGCCCCTGCCACGTCCAAACCCTCTGCCTCGGACTCGCTTACCTCGATCCGCAGCCTTGTCTCCTTGGCTGCAATCAATCACGTTCTCTTCACCTTTGAACTCTTGGCCTCGGTTGCCACCTCTTCCCTTGCAGTTGTTTCCCCGTCCACGACTTGCTTCTCTCTCCGTCCTCTTCTCTCTGTTTTCTTTGTTTTCTGAGCTTTCTCTTCCAAAATTCTTCTTCTTCCCTCCTACAGTCTCCCATGAAGTGGTGTCAGAACTCCCTTCCAGCAGGAGATTGATAGCTCTGTTCACATCGCCGGTACAGTCATGTAGGGCCACGACGCATTCATCCTGACTCCTTCCCGTCACTTCCATAAGCTGTTTAACTTTAGCTTCAAAATCTGAATCATTCTTATCAAAGATCACTTGAGCAAGCCGCGTCTGTTCAGCCGTTGCCTGTACCACTTGTTTCTGTGACTGCGCTGTATGTGTTGTTGGCATCTGTGGTTTTTCCCAAGCACCTCGGCAACGATCATTGCTCACAGAAGTCATCATATACAGAATATACAAAATGTACAAAAATACAAAATTTCCGTCCAGAGCCAACTATGATCCTCAGCCAAAAAGTCACAAAACTTAGTCTTCAATGCCTCATCAAAGACTTCCAGACAGGTGCATGTGGACCGCTGCTGCTCTCGTTGAACTCAGGACCTGCCACCACTGCCGCTGCCACCGCCGCCGCAGCTCGTTACCTGCCAATGTGCCGGTTATTTTTATTTTTTAATTATTTTTAAGGTGGTTACAAGGGCAAATAGCAGATATCCTGGATACAGGGATGAGGTAAGTGAAATTGGGAGCCAGTTTGGGAGTGTGATGTGGAAACAATCAATATAAACTTTACTTTTATTGAATTATTTTTATTTACATTTCAGATGTTATCCCTTTTTCCCATCCCCCCTGAAGCCCCTTATACCCATTCTCCTTCCTCCTGCTTCTATGAGGATGTGCCCCCACCCATCCACCCACTCCTGCCATCCCATCCCCGAACTCCCCCACATTGCAGCATCCTTTCATTTGTGTTCCCAGAATGGTGGTTTAGACCCTGGGAGCTCTGGTTGGTTGGAATTGTTGTTCTCCCTATACAGCCGCAACCCCTTCAGTCTTGTCTCTAACTCCTCCATTGGGAACCCTGTGATCAGTTCAATGGTTAGCTGCAAGCCTCCCCCTATGTATATGTCAGGCTCTGCCAGAGCCTCTCAAGAGACAGGTATATCTGGCTCCTGTCTGCATGCACTTCCTGGCATCCACATCATCAGTGTGTGCCTTTGGTGCCTGCACATGGTATGGATCCCCAGGTAGGGCAGTCTCCATATTTGCTCCTGTGAGTATTTTGTTACTCCATCTAAGAAGGGCCGAAGCACCCACACTTTGATCTTCATTCTTCTTGAGCTTCATGTGGTCTGTGAGTTGTATATTGGGTACTGTGAGTTTCTGGGCTAATATCCACTTATCAGTGAGTGCATACCACATGTATTCTTTTGTGAATGGGTTACCTCACTCATGATAATACTTTCTAGTTCCATCCATTTGCCTAAGAATTTCATGAATTCATTGTTTTTAATAGCTGAGTAGTACCCAGTTGTGTAAATGTAACACAGTTTCTGTATCCATTCCTCTGTTGAAGATATCTGGGTTCTTTTCAGCTTCTAGCTATTAAAAATAAGGCTGCTATGAACATAGTGGTTCTTGTTATATGTTGAAACATCTTTTAGGCATATGACCAGGAATGATATGACTAGGTCTTCAGGTAATACTATGTCCAATTTTCTGAGGAACAAACACACTCATTTCCAGAGTGGCTGTACCAGCTTGCAATTCCAAGAAAAAATGGAGGAGTGTTCCTCTTTTTCCACATCCATGTCAACATTTGCTCTCACCTGAGATTTTCATCTCTTGATCTTTCACATGGTGGGGGGGACAACATTTTCAACAAATGGTGCTGGTTCAAATGGAGGTCAGCATGTAAAAGAATGCAAATCAATCCATTGTTATCTCCTTGTACAAAGCTCAAGTCCATGTAGATGAAGGACTTCCACATAAAACCAGATACACTGAAACTCATAGAAGAGAAAGTGGTGAAGAGCCTACAACACATGTGCACAGGGGAAAAGTTCCTGAACAGAACACCAATAGCTTTGGCTCTAAGATCAAGAATGGACAAATGTGACCTCATAAAATTGCAAAGCTTCTATAAGGCAAAAGACACTGTCAATAGGACAAAACAACAACCAACAGATTGGGAAAATGAAAACACCAAGCTTCTAAATCATGCCCTTAAATCATGCCCTTAGGCCTTGTCTCTAAATCTAATCTCTAAGTCATGCCCTTAAGTCTTAGCTCTAAATCACACCTTTAAGTCTCACACACCCAAGGGAAGATCCTGGGTATCTAAAACAAGAGGTTATCAGAGTGTGCTCAGCTGTTGTAGGCTAATGTAATCAAGTCTCTTATCAGGGTATATGGCTCAAGATGGCTGCAAGGATGATATCCGACTTCTGTCTGCTCCCCGCAGGAAAAGATCATTACCAATCCTAGATTCAATAGATGGCTAATATCCAATATATACAAAGAACTCAAAAAGTTAGACTCCAGACAATCAAATAACCTTATTAAAAATGGGGTACAGAGCTAAACAAAGAATTCTCAACTGAGGAAATTTGAATGATCGAAAGCACCTAAAAATGTTCAGCATCCTTAGTCATCAGGGAAATACAAATCAAAATCACCCTGAGATTCCACCTCACACCAGTTAGAATTGCTGAGATCAATACAAACTTTTGAAGAAAGGAATTGAACTGGATTTGTTGAGTTGTTGTTGTTGCACTTGTTGTTGTTATTTTGTTTTGAGTTTTTTTTAATATCAAACAAATCTCTCCATATTTTCGGTACTCTTTATCAAGTTCACAGCCTAACACAGTCTAATACTGTGTTCCAAAGAACAGTAATTTATAAAATACACAGGAGATAAAAAATATACGTGATGGTCTGATTGTTTTATTAAAAAATGTATTTAATGCACAGAGCCCTAAGAATCACAAAGCTGTGACCACTGATCCTTAGGAACCTTCTGAGCCCCCACACAGAAAGAAAGATGATGAACAGAAGTCCAAAATGGCATATTACATATTACATGTTACTACATGTTAACTCATTTATTAAGTACTCAAACTCATTTGTTTCGATTTTTTAAACCCAGAAAACATACCTACAGAAAATAAGAAGCTGAATATATTCATAAAACTGTTCAAGCTTATATATAAAATTCAGAAATAACACAATAAATTGTAATATAAAGTCATAGTACAAGTAAATAAGATATTTACTTGTATTATGGCCAGTTCAAGCATAGTAATTTCCTCAAATACCACCTATTTGTTGGAAAATTTTTCAAAATTATTTCTTTGTTTTTCTTCCTTTGGTAATTTCATATACAAATATATTTTATTTATATCACTTCAGTCCTGCTTCCAGTTTCGCCTGAACACTTCTTATATTACTTCTCCAATATTATCTCCTTTTCCTCCTCCTCCTCCTCTCCTCCTCCTCTCTTCCTCCTCATCCACTTCCTCCTCTTCCTCCTTCTTCCCAACTGAGACCAATAAGGGCTATCTATATTGACATGTGTAGAAGTTACCATCCACTGGAGCATGTCCAACCTACAGTTGCATAGGTCAGTCCTTAAAGAAAACTGGAGGCAAGGAGTGGGGTGATGGAACAGGGGGTTTTTGGAGGGGAAACCTGAAAAGGAAATAACATTTAAAATGTAAATAAAGAAAATATCCACAAAAAAAAGAAAGAAAAGGAAAAGAAAACTGACCATCCCTCCTCCAAAATCTAGGAACTCTCAATAACTCCCAGGCTAGGGACAGAGCCTTTTTGACTCATTTCATTTCATAGATTTTGATCTAAAATTGACTTATTTTGTGCATGTTTTGTGCTGGCTATACCAGCTGCTGTAACATAATGAGTACAATCGACCTGTTATGTTTAGAAGACATTCTTCTATGATCGCTGGTTTTTATAATTCTTAGGACTGTTTTTGTGATGTTCCCTAAACTCTGTGTGTGTGTGTGTGTGTGTGTGTGTGTGTGTGTGTGTGTGTGTGT
>JANHMN010000001.1:224522689-224545694 GCA_030674055.1 Rhabdomys pumilio | reverse complement strand
TGTGTGTGTGTGTGTGTGTGTGTGTGTGTGTGTGTGTGTGTGTGTGTCTGTGTTCTCTCTTTTTTTTCTAATTGCTAAGTGTCATAGCCCGCAGCCCCATTTAGTCTTTATCTGGACTGAGCCCCAGTCAACCCTTCTTCATGCTGAGCCCCTTCAGCTGCTTTCACCATTGACCCCAATTGCTGATGGCACACTTCACTGCTTACCTCAGTTTACCCTGTAGTGTCAAAGCTGTCATTTGATAAACCAAAGTACCCTTTCCACAAACAACTACATCTATGATATTCTCAACTCACCTTTATATAATGCTCAATAAAGATTCATGTTTGGAGACATTGCAAAAATATTTAGAATAAAAGTGTCTACTCAAAACACAAGAAAACTACTGCAGAGGGAAACCCTGGGCAGGGGTGTCATGGATGGTAGATGAAGGTAAGTTAAACAATCTACAATAAATAATAAACAATACTCCTCCAGGGTATCCACCCTCAGGTCCCTGCCTTGAGTATCTTCTCTGACTTCTGTCAGTGATGGAATGGGACCTGAGAGTTATAAATAGAAGTAAGGCTTCTCTTTCTCAAGTGTCTGATGGTCATGGTGCTTTATTGCAGCAATGGAACCCCAAATAACACCTGGAAATAAATAAAATCAAAAAGTACAAACTCCATATTATCGTTTCAAAAAAAGACTGTGAAAATATATGAATAAAATAACCAACCTTGAAAAACAAAAACCAATAGCAAAGTCGTCATACAATTGGATGTTATTTTCTTTATGAAGCTGTCTGATGAAGGCTTTATAATGTATGTGTCTACAGTGATCAGACAGAAACAAGTACAGATTTTGTGAGACTTTATATTTTGGTCATCCTAATCTTCTTAAATGTCATCTACATTTGCCATGGATATAGTTAAATATATAATGTGTATATGATGTCGTATAGCAGGTAACTTTTCTCAAAATTCCATCAAGGGCTTTATTAAATAAGTTTAAAGTGTATTCATTAAGATTCCTATTGAATATCATGGATTACTAGCAACTTTAGCTTATCACTTCACTATTTCAGAAAGGTGTTTTTTTCTGGAGTCAAAGTTTTGGGCCATTTCTTGAACATATATCATGGTATAACTGATTTTGTCTTAAGGCAAATACCAAAGAGAGTGCTTTCTGAAATTACAGTGAGTCACAGAGGTTATTCTCTAAATATCACTTTTTTCAGTCACTCTGATCTGAAGGCCTCCACATCAAAAGTAAATAAAGACACTGAAATAGACATGACAAGTGATAATATTTAATTATTGAGGAAGACTAATGAATAAGGAGTATAAATATCTTCCTAATTGTAGAATTTCACTGAAACTAAGTTATGCTTGGTATACAATGTAGTCAGAACAATATCACAAATTGCAAAGAACCAAAGTCACTCTTAGCTATGAAAACATTTGTATACATTGGGTATTCAACAATGTGAAAGTAAAAATTTTGATATTTTAAATGGTTATACTTACTGTAATACTCAGATTATTTACTATATAAAAGTAGAATACATTATCAATCTAAATTCACAAAACCAAACCATGAAGATACCAGAATACAAGATACAAAATACCATTAAAATTTTGAAAGGAATAAAACATCTAAATTAAGAATAAAACCAGAAAGGGACTGAGTGGAAAATGTGAAAAAAAAATAATGATCACAAGAGAAATCATTTGGCTCTGTAAATACATTGTGAACAAAACAAAAGGAAAAGCAACACACAAAAATATGTGGATTATTCATTACAAGCATAGGAATAGTATCAGTGTCACAGTGTGTGGAAAATGTCACAGTTTGTGGACAGTGTCAATGTCATAATTTGTGGATAGTTGTTAAAGTGTGGGCCTTCACAGTGTCATGGTGTGAACAGTGTCAGTGTCACAGTGTCTGTACGGTATTAGTGTCACAATGTGGAAACTGTCACAGTTTGTGGACAGTATCAGTGCCATCATGTGTGGCCAATGTCAATGTTACAGTATATAGACAGTAGCAGTGACACAGTGTGTAGACAGTGTCAGTGTCACAGTGTGTTGACAGTGTCTGTGTCACAGTGGATGGACAGTGTCTGTGTTATAGTAAATGAACAGTATCAGTGTCACAGTGGGTGGACAGTGTCAATGTCACAGTATGGGCAGTGTTAGTGTTACAGAATGTAGACAGATGGAGAGCAAAAAGAATTCGATTTAAAGAAAAGTATAAAGTATCTTCACAGTAAAATAAAATAAATGCAGATTGTGCTGGAAGATGATTAACGACTTCCAAGATTACCTGGAAGCATGACTCATCCTTTGCCATAAAAGAATTATTCTCACTATTGTGGAACCCATGTGGTAACAGACTGCATCAGCACCACTCTCCAATGTGAGGAAGTCTAAAATCTCCAAAGAAGGTCAGTAAGCTCACATTTACTGCCAGAAAAAAATTCCCATATATACATAAGTAGGAAAAATCCTACAGATACCATTGAGATAATGAAATTGTTATATAACAGAAATAATTATGTTATTTTATGGTTGATAGTTAAAAGGCAAAACAAAATTAAATAACCAACAGTTATACGTATTATGAATTGTTGACAGTATTATAAAAGCCAGTAATACTTGTTTATTATAGGAGAACATATTTTAATATGTATTATTAAGTAGAAGTGAAAGTTATAAATTACTGATATTACTTTGTGAAAATGAGGTAAATAAGAATATATTACAAATATTTATAGACATAGGATAAAATAATGATGAGCTAAAATTGATAAGACTAATGAAGTGCCAGAAATAAGTAATATAAAGATAGAACCAATATTTTTCTTTTAATATATTAAAAATATAAATTTAAAAGTTTTCTCAGAGATATAATCTAGCATTCTTAAATTGAAAAACAAATATGCTAAGATATAATTATGACTTTCATATATTCCTTTAAACATTTTATTTTTATGTGTTTATTTATATATACAAATATACTACATTAACATAATCCTATCAATCCAAACTAAAGCCAACATAAGACTATTGCACAGATTACCTACTGATGCAGCACATAAGTATGTATTATTAATAAAGGCCACAAAATACAATCTGGTTATTTCAAAAGACTAAATAGAAACTAAATTCAGAAATTATCCATATAGGTAGAGACAATGGGCTTTGAAAAGTAGGAGCACAGTGAGATATTGCATACAAATAAATCATCACTGAGAAAGGACAATAAATAAAACTTAAAATAAATTAGAGTTACTGTGTTCTTAGTATTAGAAATAAAGGAAGTAGAGCTGAGTGAAAGGATTTGATTACATCTTGGTGGGTGAGGGGAAGTTGAAGCAGACAGCTTTGGCTTATCTTTAGCAACACACAGTAAGAAATTAAGAGCATGAAAGCACAATAAGGCATCATATTTAAATATTGCCTGAAAATATTGATCTTTCCAGCAAAACTGAGTTGAGTTTAAGAATAAACAGAAAGAAACAATGGCAATACACTGTTTTCTGGCTTTATTTTTATTTAATTTTATAATTCTTGCATACTTTATGAAAACATTCCATTTTAACACCATTTCCCCCCCTGCTTCTTCTGTCCCTTCTACTCCCTCTCCAGTTCAGGATCCTCCATGATAAACCTTCCTCTTAAGCTTCTTTACATTTTTTTATTGGATATTTTATTTATTTACATTTTAAATGTTATCCCTTTTCCTGGTATTTAAACTGTATACTTATAGTATTTTTAAAATTTAATATCTTATCTTTAAATAAGGTTATAAAATATTGTTTCCAAGTAGACTTTTAAAATATGTCCATTGTTACTAATTTCACTTTTCTTCCTCTCCCTCCTCAATTAAAGTCACTTTCCCCAATTTTCACATTTACTTCTTCAAAGCACAGTTATCCTAGGACACAAGAAATAGGTCCTTTTTAGATTAACAAGGTTCACATTTGGATCTTGTAAAAAAGAAAAATCCTCATGAAATCAGATTTTCTTTTTTTTAATTGGATATTATATTTACAATTCAGATTTTATCCCCCTACCCAATTCCTCCCACCACCCCGGAACCTCCTATCCCATCCGCCCTCTTTATGCTTCTATGAGGATTTGCCCCCACCTACCTTCGCACTCCCACCTCCCCACCTTCGAATTCCCCCCCCCACACACACACACATGGCGTTCAGTGATGATGGGACCAAGGATCTCCTATTCCACCTATGCCCGACAAGGCCATTCTCCCCTAAATGTACAGAGGGAGTCATGGGTCCCTCCCTATGTGCTCCTAGGCTGGTGGTTTAGACCTTAGGAGCTCTGGTTGGTTGGTATTGTTGTTCTCTTCATGGGGTCACAAACTCTTTCAGCTCCTTCAGTTTTCTCTCTAACTTCTCCATTGGGAAACCCTTAATCAGATCAGTGGTTAGCTGTGAGCGTCTGCCTCTGAATATGTCAGACTCTGGCAGACCTCTAAGGAGACACCTATATCAGACTCTTGTCAGCATGCATTTCCTGACATCCACATCAGTGTCTACCTTTGGTGACTGCACATGGGATGGATACCCAGAAGAGAGGGGAGGAAGGCGAAATCAGATTTTTTTGACTGAAATGTTATTTTCTTAGAAACCACAATCATCTAATCATACAAGGTTCTGACTTATATATTTGCTAAATATTACACAAACTCAACTATTTCTCATTTTAAAATCACAGATATTCTCCTTTCAGTGTGAGAACTGCTAGCTAATATAACTCATTTAACTAGTTTTTATAACAATAGTGTGTCTTTCACTGTTTATCATTGCAAACCAGTAAGCTCCAATAACATGAAGTTAAAGTGATGATATTCACCACAAAAAGAAGAAATCACTATTTACGAAGACGAAAAATTAATTGTTGCTTTCCTTAAAAGTTTTATCTTTTACTTATTTATATAATGTAAATAGATCACTGTGCCAAAATTTCCTTTATTCTTTTGTTAGTGAAAGACCCCAGAGGGGTCCCTACCTCCAGTCTGGACCGGCGCTCACCCACGGACACACAAGAGACCTCCTTGATGCATTTGCATAAGGTAGTTTAATAGCAAGGGCCCTTGGGTTGAAACCCGTCCCACGCAGGAGACAAGGGATTTCGACCCCAACCCCAGAGGCGGGAGCTATTTATGGGTAGGGGTAGGGAAAGGCGGGAAAGTTTGGCGCGGTCACACATGATTGGTTATTTTAAATATCAGCAACTTGCAGAGGCGGCAGGATGGCTATTTAGGACTTGTCTGGGCATGCCTTTTTATTTTTCTTTGTGGCCAGGAATGTGTCTTCCTGCTTTGGGCCTACCCCACCCACAGGTGGATTTTCTTCCCTGAGGCTTGAGGAATGTATGGGGCAGTGAAGGCCCGAAATCCTACTTTCAGTTCCGCCTTCCTGGAACTAATGGGCCTGTATATATTTTATAAAATGGTCTTTATAATTTTTCACTCTACATTAGTATTTAGTAGATGTATCAAATGACAATAAGTACACTAATGTACTCTCATATTCAGAACTAATATTTATAATTAATATTATGTCCTATATTTACTTATTATATTGTATCTAATTTTTAACTTCATATAAATGTTTCTAACAAAAATTTGTAAACTAGCATTTACATATTTAAAGTAATTAATATAAAGATACATTCTAAGTGCATGTGTAATTAATGAAAGCAAATAGAACTTGAAGCTGATACACTATAATTTATCAAAGCCTATAGATGAAGAATACAACTATAATTATTTCTGGGAGTATCAATTAAGGCAAAAGGGCAATGGAGCAGAAATCTGTATAATTCCGATATGCTGGAACAAGTGAATAAATGAATGATGCTCAGTTATCCAGTGAACACATCATGAGATGTCATATTGAGCAAGGTAAATATTTGAATTATATTTTAAATGAGTTGAAAGTGATCTAGGCATGATGGTTCATATGTATAATCACAGACTTTACGAAGGTAGAACAATGAATTGAAACAAGTCTAAGGTCAGGCTGGAAAACATTCAAGCAGAAGCTACTGACTAGTATTACACAAATTTTCTGGCTGTTTGAAAGAAAATCAAGTTCTTTCATGTGAAAGTCCCTGAGACTGTTAAGATGAAAAATACAAAAACAAAATATAAAAGACATAAAATATGATTATGAAAATTATAACCTCTAGCTTAGGAAATAGTAGTAACTTGTTCTCTGACTCCACCAAGCCATGGAATGGGCAAGCACACATGTGAACTTGCATGTACACACACACATACTCACATTCATGATGCTTGCACATTTACATTCACTCACCCAGAGACACACACATATATTCACATACATACACTCACATTCACACACATACAATGCACACATTCACAAAAACACACATAAACCTGTCCTCACCCTGCATACAAGAGAGAATAAAAAGATCTAGAATTTTAAAGAAAAGTCATCTTTATGAATCAGAATAATTTTTATTAAGAAATGTCACTTGAATATTCCTTGAGTTACAACACCACTGAGGATTTAATTATATTCAGAAGATACTTTGTAAGAATGACATGCAGGATGATTCACAATTTTATGTATGTCCTAGAAGATTCAGTATATGAGAATAACATTGATGATGTTGATAGTAACCTAACATACTATGATTTAAGTGACACCAATTTCCTGGCTACAAGTTTTAAATAAATGTGAACATTTAATCTTTACAAAATATAGCTATAAAAATTCACACTTGTCTACTGAAAAAAATAAGATTTTTTAATTGGGTGATTAATGTTGATTTTATAATTTTGTCCCAGAATATGAAGGAGAGTTTATACATCAAAACTATAAAGTAAAAAGAGAAAGAATAAAACTGTGACTTTAGAGCTATCAAAACCCCATGAGAAATCTCATTTCTGATGGTAACACCGATCTGAACTCACCTCATATGTATTTTGAGCCTAGTGGTACTCATCTCGGTTTGCTACCATTAATAAATTTACCATTCATGTCCAGAATATCTATAAAGTAAGATATTGCACAGATAATAAATTATCCATAATTATGCAATTATTTATTGGCATAGTGACAATATAAATTCTAACGTTTTGTCTAGTGTTCAGTGAGTATTCTCCATGGCCTGTTGAATATTTGTGTAGGCTAGAAGACTGATTCCCACAAAGGCTAAGTAGCGTGATGATGGACACAGTAAGAATGAACTATGACTTAACATTCAAACTCAACTCCTCAATGTCCTCTAATAATTTCAGTACACAGGTAGGGTTCTAGATGCAAGCAGAAAATGAAAATGATCTGAATGTTCACTGGTTTCCTCTGAAACATAGTCAAAGTTCAAACAAACAAAACAGGTTTGCACAAACCATAACCTTCACAGATTAGATTATGTGGAGTTTCCTAGAGGTATCTTTGATCAAGAGTAACATTTGGAATATAAAACTGTTCTTCATCTGTGTTTTACATATATATATATATATATGTATATGTTATTTTATCCATAGCATATAATGGATAAAATGCATGCATAAAGTCTTCATTTTGTGTTTGGCTGCATATTTTTTAATTGGACATTGATGACATTTTATGACTATTTTGAAAACAAAGAAACTGACAGCAAAGAGGGATCAGAAAATGTTGTGTCATCAGGCAGCACATCATCTGTTAGTTTTCGGTTGCCTAAGGCAAAAGGCAAGCTGTTATTTTCCTTCTCATTTTAATTTAGCTTTTTTAACATAATTTGTTTTCTGAGGTCACTAATTATGTTATTTAATTTAAAATGTTATTGTCTATATAAGATAGAAAATGATAAATCATTTACATCATAATTTGTTAAGTAAATACCAATATTTTCATTAGAAATTATGAGACCTTGTCTAACACTAGGAACCTCAATTTCTGTGATAATTCCCTCTTGTCAGAGCATCTTCTCTGTATATTCCCAGAAGTGATATAGCTGGGTCCTCAGGTAATGCTATTTCCAATTTTCTGAGGAACCGCCAGACTGATTTCTAGAGTGATTGAACCATCTTGCAATCCCACAAAAAATGGAGGAGTGTTCCTCTTTCTCCACATTCTTGCCCAGACATATGCTCTGCTATGTTCATAGCAGCCTTATTTATAATAGCCAGAAGCTGGAAAGAACCCAGATGTCCTTCAGCAGAGGAATGGATACAGAAAATGTGATACATTTACACAGTGGAGTATTACTCAGCTATTAAAACAATGAATTTGAGAAATTCTTAGGTAAATGGATGGAAATATCATCCTGAGTGAGGTAAACCAATCACTAAAGAACACACATGGTATTCACCCACTGATTATTGGATATTAGCCCAGAAGCTTGAAATACCAGAGATTCAACTCACAGACCACATGAAGTTCATGAAGAAGGAAGAGCAAGTGGGGGCGCTTTGATCCTTCTTGGAAGGAGTAACAAAATACTCAAGAAAGCAAATATGGAGACAAAGTGAGGGACAGAACTGAAGGAGGGGCTGTCTGGAGACCATTCCACCTGGGTATCCATCCCATCTGCAGTCACCAAAGGTAGACACTGATGTGGATGTCAGGAAATGCATGCTGACAAGAGCCTGATATAGCTGTGTTCTTAGAGGTCTGCTAGATCTTGACATATTCAGAGACAGATGCTCACAGCTAACCATTAAACTGATCAAAGGGTTTCCAATGGAGAAGTTAGAGTAAAGACTGAAGGAGCTAAAAGGGTTTGCTGCCCCATGAGGAGAGCCACAATAACAACCAACCAGAGCTCCCAGGGTCTAAACCACCAGCCTGGGAGCACTAAGGCAGGAACCCATGGCTCTAGCTGTATATGTAAGTGAGGAGTGCCCTGTCGGGCATAGATGGGAGAGGAGATCCTTGGTCCCATCAAGGCTGGACGCCATGTGTTGAGGAATTAGAGGGTGGGGAGGTGAGAGTGGAGGGTAGGTGGGGGCACATCCTCATAGAAGCAGAAGGAGGGGTAATGGGATGGGGGTACCTGTACAGGACTGGGGAAAATGATGGGGTAAAGGGATAACATCTGAATTGTAAATAAAATATCCAATTAAAAAAAAAAGAAAAAAAATCCCTCTTGTCAGCATTTTAATAATAAACTGAGCCTTTTGTCAGTACTTAGTAATGTATAGTGGTGAAATATATCTACTAATTAAACATCAATATCTTATTTAGACAGGTTTCATAATAAAAATACTTGGATTGTTGACCATTGCTAAAAAGGACATTTGAATGCAAATCTTTAAGCGTTTGCTAGCAAATATTCAATTTTGGGACTTCTTAATATTTTACTTGAACTAATTATACATAATAGATCAAATGCAGTTATTACTCATAATACATGAATGCATAGTAAATGATTAAGTTGTAACATTTTGCCTCCTTAAAATATTCTAAAATAATTATTTTATTAGTGAACAAGAAACTGTATATATCATCCATGATAATTTTTTCTTTTCATTTGAGTAAATTTTACTTCCATAATTATTTATGTTAGGTTAGTAAGTTGCATTAATATACATATCACAGAATAACATGTAAATCAAGATAAAACACCAGATTTCTATGTCACACATAGTACAAGTTGCATTTTAATTAAAATATGTCTATATCATCTTTATTGAAAGAAAAAATGGCTTGCTCATTATTTATTAACTAGTTATGTAAAAAAGGTACATTGAGCTTGAAAAATGGCATATATTTATGATCTACATTTGATGAGAGATATAAAAATTTAGTTAATATCTTCATAATATTAAGTGTTTATTACACACACACACACACATTTATTTATACATTTTGAAATTCCTCAAAGATAAATTTCTTCAGTTTATATCAAGTCAAGACAATTGAGAACACAATTTTCCAAGTACTGACCCACTTTATTTCAGAAAACTTTGTCTCTTGTACTTACTTTATCTGCAAGCTATAAACTCAAATACATATGAAGTAGAGTCTATACAACTTAAATACTGTTGTTTGGGAATGCTCATTTGTAGCTTAAAACAAAACTAATTAAACTAAACAATCCACCCAAAATGAACAAGCAAACAAACAATGGCAAGAATATAAAATAAGCACCATAGTTTGTAAACTCTTCTAGACTATAAGTGTCTTTAGTCAAGTTTAGAAGTTGCATATGTCAGTAAAATATGCCACATATATGCCTAAGTATCTGAGTTGACTCATAAGCCAAATAAGAACCCTAGCATAATAGACACGTCCTGAAATTTTAGCAATGAGGAAGAAGAGGCAGGATTATCTCTGACTTTCTATGAATCTACACTTACCTAGAGAAGTAAAGTTCATTTAGAGAGACTTTGTATAAAAGTATATTTATATCTCTGTAGTTCTACCCATCAACCTAATTATTTTTCCGAATTTCATCTTTTTCTTCATAGTGAAATTCCAATATTTATATGTCTCAAATTTTCGTTGTTCATTTACACATTGATGTACATATATGCTAACTCTTTTTCTTAGCACTTGTGACTAGATCAGTAACAAAACAAATGAGGAAATATATCTATAGTAGGTCATAAATTCATTTGGATGCCTACAGGTAGTATATCTGGGTAAAATATATGCTCTGTTTCTAACTTTCTGAAGAATCTCCACAATTACTTCAATAGTGGCTGTACTTGTCTATGTTCTCACAAACAGTGAAAAATTCTCCTTTCCCTATAACTTTGGCATATTTGATAGCTTCATAATAGGCATTATGACATAAATGAGATAGGATTTCAAAGTAATTTTAACTTGCATTTCCTATGTAATGATGTCGAATATTCTTTAAAATGCTTGTTAGCCATTAATATTTCTTGTTTTGAGGAACTGTTATAAAATTCCAAGGTATGCTATGTGATTGAGTTAGTCATTTTCTTGGTGTTTAGTTCTTTGGAGTTCTTTATTTCACACATTAATCTTTTGTTGAGAGCACAGGTGACGGTTGTGTGAATAAATATCTGTTCACCACATGGGGGCAAATGATGACAGGTTAAATTGAGTATGGAATTCAAGTTCATTTGGTGAACCAATCAATTTTATATGGGTTACACATATGAGTACTGTTGAAGTGATACTTATAGGAACAGAATTAAAGGTAGCTACATCACCAAAAATAGGTGCACAATAGCAGAGGTGACATCTCAGAAACGTTCACAGCTGAAATGCTCCAGTGGTTGAAGAGGGTCTTCTCCTGGTTACCAAGGTGATCTGAGACACTTCCATGCAGATCATCTGATCTAATAGTCTTCTAAACAACTTTCATGGCACATTGTCTGTTCTGAGCCTCTTTGAGGCTGCTAAGTCATGCTGAGACTATTTCTTAGCAGTTCTTATTGCTTATGCAAATTTGAAGATCTGGGGTTTGGTGTTATCAAGTTCAGGGACTTTCTGAAGCTATTGAATTTTTTTAGTTACCAAGATTAATGAGCCTCTGCTATACAGTGTTGCCTCCCTTTGCATACCATATCTCCTACAGAACTTAACTCTAAGATTGAAGGTTTTACTTCAGAGGCAATTGTTAAATAACAGTGGCAAATATTTTTTCCCATTCTATAATGGCCCTTTTACAAAACTGGCAGCTTCTTTCACTGTTCAGAGATATTTTATCTTCATGAAGTACCATTTATTAATTACTGATTTTCTTTTGCAAGTGACTGGATTCTTATTTAGAAAATCTTTGCCTCTGCTTACAATACTGTAGTTTATTTCCTAATTTTCTTTCCAGAGGTTCCAGGTTTATGTTGGAATATTTGATTCCTTTGGTATTTTATGTTTTTACATGCAGATGCCCACTTTCCACAGCATATTTTTTTTTTGAAGATACCACCTTTACATCTCTGTAAGGTTCTGGTCTTTGACAAAAATAGAGCAGTGGGAGTTGAGAAACTACTTTGTTTGAAAAAACAGTCAGTAGCTGGTTTAATGAATGAATAGTCTAGGTCCATAAAGACAAATATATGTTCTCTCATTTATGTGTGCCATAGCATTGTGTCCTTAGATATATGTATTTTCCTTGTTGTATAAATAGAAGCCAAGGAAACTAGAAACGGTCCTCTTAAGTAGGGAGAGGGCTTGCTTTAAAGAAGGGGGACGAACAGGGACAGGTAATATTAAATTTAAGAATGGGCTTACTGGAGTTTGAAAAGTTTAGCAAGTTGGGACAGAGAAGCGAGTGGAAAAGCAAGGGTAAACTAAATGAAGGGTGTCTGAAAAAGTCATATGAACTTCTAGCACTTAGCAAGTATATTACTTAAAAAAATAAATGTTATTTAAAAAATAACTGAAGGTGGAGAGTTTGCATGGCTGGGTATTACTTCTATTAGAGTTGTTTATTAAACAAAAATCCTAGTTGGGAGTGTTGGATACATACTTCTTATTTGTTCATATGATAGAACATCAAGGTCCCCAAAACAATGTAAAAATTTTCCACTACTCTTTTGTTCTCAACCAGAACTAGGTGATGGGTCACTATCACTGAAAATACTACCCACTGTTGTAAGATACAGCGAAATCAACAAGTAGCTAAGCTAGAAGCTTCTGCTCTGCTAGATTGTTTTCACAGCACTGAATCTTCTATTACGCAGGGTATGGAGAGTAAAGGCATATACTGTCTTATCCAGATATTAACTACATAGGATCTACAGTACCAACTTATAAGGCAAATTGTGTTCACTAATGCAATAATGGTGTGGGTGTGATGAGATATATCATCTGCTCTATGATTGAGGTTGAGACCATGCCCTCCATGTCAATTCTGTCAAAAAATCATAACTGGAGCATAGTCAAGACTCTAGGAAGAGATTTAGTAGAATGTTTATATAAAGAGACATGGCGGCAAGAATCCCAAGAACAAATGTGGGATTTATATCTGAGTTGTTTGTCAGGAAGATAAAGGCAGTCAAGCAATACAGGTTTTTGTCTTTACTCTTTTTATGTCTGCAGAATCTAGGTGATTTGTTTCCCGAGAGTAATGGGTTCATTTTTGTTTCCTTATCATAATACAATAGAAAAAGAAGAATACTTACAACTAAACCAAAAATAACAATGAATTCTAAAATTTATCTATGCTTAAATAAACAATATTATCTTTGGCTTCTAGATCAACAGTGTTCACAAACAAGAAAGATAAAAAGGAAACACTAGTAAAGAAAAGTAGAAAATAATTTCCAAAGCATCCCCAACAACTATCTCTCTGCATCTCCTTACGTGTGAGGGACCCATTCAGTACTTTGATATTTCAGGTCAAATATTATGATTATATTTTTCCCTTAAATATAAAATCTATGAAGAAGAAGCCACTTTTTAAGATACAGAAGACAGAATAGTGAAATAACTGGGTAAAATCAAACAAATATTAATGAAAATCAAGATATACTTAATTTAGAACAAAGTTTGAAATTATACTGGACAGACAATGAGTAAGCAATATTGCACATATATGTTATGAAACTTGTAGAGACCACACAAAAGACTTAGAATTATGGAGAAAGAATATTTTCCATTTATTATTCTAGTCAAATAAACAACTTTTGGTTTTGCTGATTCTTTGTATTGTTCTCTTTGTTCTCTTTGCTTGTAATTGGTTGATTTTCACCCAGAGTTTGATTATTTCCTGCTGTCTTCTTGTCTTGGGTGTGTTTGCTTCTTTTTGTTCTAGGGCTTTCCGGTGTGCTGTTAAGTTGCTAGTGTAGGATCTCTCCAGTTTCTTTATCAGGGCACTTAGTTCTATGAATTTTCCTCTTAGCACTGATTTCATTGTGTCCCATAAATTTGGGTATGCTGTGTATGTTTTCATTGAATTCTAAAAATCTTTTAATTTCATTTTTTATATCTTGCCTGACCACATATCATTGAGTAGATAGTTGTTCAGTTTCCATGGATCTGTGGGCTTTCTGGTTTTTTGTATGATTGTTTTTGCTGTTATTGAAGTCTAGCCTTAAGCTGTGGTGATCTGATAGAATGATGGGATTATTTCAATTTTCTTGTATTAGTTGAGGAATTTTGTGACTGATTATAGGATCAGTTTTGGAAAAGGTACCATGATATGCTGAGAAGGTATATTCATTTGTTTTAGGGTGAAGTGTTCTGTAGATATCTGTTAAATCCATTTGGTTCTTAAAGTCTATTAATTTCACTGTAACTCTATCTAGTTTCTGTTTAATGACCTGTCCATTGATGAGAGCAGGGTTTTAAATTCTCCCATTATTATTGTGTGAGGTTCAATGTATGTTTTGAGCTTTAGTACAGTTTCTTTTATGAATGTGGGTGCCTTTGCATTTGGGACATAGATATTTAGAATTGAGACTTCATCTTGGTAGACGCTTTCTTGAATGAATATGAAGTGTCCTTCCCCATCTTGTTTAATTACTTTTGGTTGAAAATCTATTTTATTGGAGATGAGAATGGCGACTTCTGTTTGTTTCATGGAACCATTTGCTTGGAAATTTTTTCTAGCCTTTGCCTCTGAGGTAGTGTCTGTCTCTTTTTTTGAGGTATGTTTCTTGTATGCAGCAAAATGCTGGATCCTGCTTACGTATCCAGTCTGTTATCTTATGACATTTTATTGGATAATTGAGTTCATTGATGCTGAGAGATATTAAAGAGAAATGATTGCTAGTTTCTGTTATATCTGTTGTTGGAAGTGGTATTATGTGTAGGTGATTATCTCCTTTTGCGTTTGTTGTGTGATGATTACTTTATTGTTTTTTCTTTGGGGTATACACTCTCCTTGTGTTGGAGTTTACTTTCTATAATTCTCTGTAGGGCTGAATTAATAGATATATATTATATTTTGGATTCTCCAGTTATTATGATTGAGAGTTTTGCTTGGTATAGTAGCCTGGGCAGGCATTTTTGTTCTCTTAGGGTCTGTATGACATTTACCTAAGATCCTGTGGCTTTTCGAGTCTCTGCTGAGAAGTCTGGTGTAATTCTAATATGTCTGCCTTTGTATGTTACTTGTTTTTTATCCCTTGGTCTTTTCATTGTCCATTGTCTTCCAGATTTCTTGGATGTTTTGGGTTAGGAGTTTTTTTTTTTTGTTTTTTGTTTTTTGTTTTTTGGTTTTTTTTTACACTTTTTCTTAGCCAAAAGGCCAAGAATTAATGTTAGAGTTTTTTTGTTACTGTTTGTTTGTTTGGTTTTTTTTTTTTTACCATTGTGTCAATATTTTCTAAGGTATCTTTTATGTCACAGACTCTCTTTTATCTCTTTTATTCTCTTGTTGATGCTTGCATCTGTATCTACTGGCATTATTTTTAGGTTTTCAATATCCAAGGTTGCCCCCATTTGTGTTTTTGTTATTGTTTCTCCTTCTATTTTTAGGTCTTTCACTGATTTGTTCAAATTCTTCAACTGTTTGATTGTGTTTTCCTCTATTTCTTTGAGGAATTTATTTGTTTCCTCTTTAAGGGCTTCTACCTATTTTAGTGTGTTTTCCTGTATTTCTTTAAGTGAGTTATCTATATCCTTTATGATTTTTATTATTGTCATGAGATGGGATATTAAATGAGCATCATGCTTTTCAGGTGTATTGGGGTATCCAGGGTTTGATGTGGTGGGAAAGCTAGGTTCTGATCATATCAAAGTATATTGGCTTCTGTTGCTTATGATCTTGTGCTTGTCTCTCTCTTGTCTAGTTATCTCTGGTGTTAACTGGCCTGGATGTCTCTGTCTGGAGCCTGTCTCTGTGTACTGGGTTGCAGCAGATCACCTGGTAAAACTGCAGACTGTGGAGTGTTGAGAAGGACATAAATATCTATTTGCCCAGGTGGATATGCAGACTTAAAGAAGATAGGGTTCCTGCAGAAGGGAGGGGTCCTACATCTGATGGGCTCCTTGGGGTTTCCAGATGCTGTGGTTATTTGAGTGGGTGTCTTAGCTTTTGTCTTGGCTGCAGCAAATCTCTTGGGAAACATGCAAACTTGTGATATTGAGACAGCTATTATTACCTTCAAACACAGCATTTTCCATTAAATAATGTAGGTAGTCAAATATTATTTTTACTATATTGAAATTTTAATACTGTAGACAAATGATAAGATCATGCTAAAAATGTATGTGATTAATATTTAGTAGAATTCCTAAAATTGTTTCATAAATCTAATAATATTTTAATATTTAAATACCATTTGTAACCAAGACACTATTCAAATCATAGGTAGATACCTAATTAAATGTATTGTTCAATAGTAATTTTAAAATCAGTGTTCAGTTCCTTGAATTATTCTGTATAGTGTCATAAGTAAAACTTTTCTACATGCTTTATTTGTGCAAATAAATAATAATATAAAATACAAATGTATCTTAAACACAATTAATTAAAAATTGTCAGTATAATTATTTAAATGATTCATGCTAGACAGATAAGAATAATGAGACAAAAGTTAATGAATTTTGTTGACAGACTGACAAATACAACTTAAATGGTGTCCTCAAGAAGTATCGTGCATTGTCATGAAATATTTTTATGAATGTATAGCTTATAATTTACCACTCTTTATGTATGTCCATTGTAAAACATGTGTGCAATGTAATCCTTAAGATAATGATCACTGAACTCTTTATTTAAAGCAGGACTTGCCTGAACACATCTAGGATTGGCACTGACTAGAATGTAATGATGCTACTGGGCAAATTTTATCTAAAGAGGAAAATGCATCCCAATAAGTCAAGGGAAGTCCAGGAGAAATGAGGTGAAGTGAAATTTCAATAATCTTACTAAATATCCACATCTTTATCACTCTGGTAAGAGCCATGACACATACCTTATTTTGTATGCTGTATCTCACAGCTTCTGTAATAGTGCCATTTCTATAAATGTTTAAAGAGTAACTGGAGATAAGCGATGTTATTTATCTCAGAAAGCAACTTGAAAATCTAGGCTAAACGTAATATCTAACACTAAAGCATTCTAACCAGGAAGATAATTAGATTTTGTTATCCACTCAAAGACAGCTATACTTGAGAATAATTCCAGAATTAATTCAGCTGGATTTATATTCCGACAGAATACAGATATGTAAAAACTATGCATTAAACATTCAATTGATAGTGAGTACTTAGTTCCTTTTTGTTTTGAGGTTAGGTTTCTTGTTATTGTTGTAAAGAAATCAATACTGTTGCTTAGAAGAATGAGTAAATTCTTTCATTTAAACAGATTTTTAATACGTATACATTGTTAACCTGATTTGGTTAGGAAAGTCAAAGACAGATGGTCAGAATATGTTCAATAATATAACTACAAATATCTTTTAAAATAATTTTCTGCATTTATTTTTTGGTAAGAGAATACTTACAGAAATATTTAAATGATTTTCATATCTTCTAGGATTCCTTTAGTCAAATCATTGTCGGCAACTTAAATTTTCTCATGGATTCTAGTAAATGTCACTTGTTATCAGGACTGATAAAATTCTGAGGCTGAATATATTTTCAACAAAGATTTTTATAAGTTTTATTATTTTAACAATTCTTAAAATGTTATCTGTAATGGTAAGTAGTAACAGAGTTTTTTAAATAAGATCTCTACCCTGAATTTAATGTCTAGTACTACATGAGTCATTCAGTAACTCTAAATTTGCAAAGCATAAAATTGTATTCTGCATTTTCCTGTTGCTTGCTGGAATATTAACTAAGCTGTATATGTTTAACAACTGTTGGCAATTTTATGTTGTTTATGAAGCAGTATTTTATTGTTTCTTAGAAAGTATCATTTTGACACAGTAGGAATCTGCTCTCTATTGAAGAAAACTATTTAACTGTAATCTTTAAAACATACAACTCATAATTTTCATGTTGACAGAAAATTATATTAACTATAGCTGGTGCTTGTTAAAATATAATTTCTATTTTTTGTATGTTTTTGAGCATTAACTAGGAGATGCAATCTTTATTATTATAGGTCCAAATATTAAGAGGACTTTTGCCAGTAGATTTTTAAAATATTGTAAAATAGTAGACATGTATATTATTTATCTACTTGAATCCCCTTTTCCATTAAATATTCCAATATTTGAAATCTAAACACTTTCAAATAAAGAAGTTGTATAATTCTTTTTTTTAATTTTTTTATTGAATATTTTATTTACATAAGAAGTTGTATAATTCTATCACTTATGTGTGTATATATATGTGTGTATGTTTGTGTATATTTGTTTAGGTGTTGGTGAATATGTAAAATTGTGTTCACATGTCTGCATACACAGAGAACTTCAGGGGCTAAAACTGAAATACTTTTATCATCTTGTTTTTTGGGGGGGGGAATTTATTACAATTGCATCATGTACCCTTTCCCTTTCCTTCCTCCAAATCTTCAAAAATACTCCTTCTTACTCTCTTTGGATCCATGCCTCTTTTTTTATTAATTATTGTTATAGACAACATATTACATATACATATATACATACACATACACACACATGCACACATACACACACGCAAACACATACACACACACACACACAATACATGTGTAATATATCCTAACCATAAACTGCTCAGTCTGTATAATGTTATATGTATTTGTCTTTTCAGGGCTGACCATTTGTTATCGAATATTTCTGTGATTATCCCTGGGTAAGACTATATCTTCTGCTCTCAGCATTCCATACAAGGCTGTGATTCTTTCTGCAAAGTTGATGTCTAATTATTATTATTATTATTATTTTTAGCTTGTCAATTGTTCCAGTCCTTGTGTAGTATATGCTTAGAACTCAGACTGGTGAGATTTTATTGCTGTAGTTTCAAACTATTAAAGAAATCCACAAGCAATAAAGATCCAGGGCAGTAAACATAAGAACCATGATAAATAGAAAAAGTAGACCCAGCACTAGATTAGTTACAACAATGAAGACACAAGACTGAATATTCCTGTAGTTCACATGAGGAAGAAATGCCCAAAGAGCATTAGAAGTTAACAGTCTTGTCCAAATCAAAGCTATTGTTGCATATACCGTTACCTGTCCTAATATTGACAGGGTATACGGACAGAAGAAAACACATTTGTATATATATATATATATATATATATATATATATATATATGTATATATATATATATATATATATGGTGAACCCATATGACCTTGGAAAGTACACAAGGTTTTGGGGAATGTATAGAACCATTAAAACATAGCTAAATTCAAAAGTTTGAAATAATAAAGATTTCAGATAATTCAAATTTATCCTTCAAGGATAACTTGAATTAATTATAAAATGATGTTTGGTTACTCAGCTTGTTATAATGAAAAAATTCCCATAAAAGAACATATATAACAACAAAATATATAAATATAAAGTGTATATATTAAACAATTCTTATTAAATCTCATGAACCAATAGAGGCAGGAATGTGATATCTTCCATTCAATCATAACTTTTAGCACATACTAACAACATTTTAAGATATGTGCATGTGTTCATTGAAAGAGAAAAAAATTGTGCCAAAGTATTTACGAATTGTATATAAAACATAGGAAAAATCTTAGTTGTTTTATTTCATAAAAATATGCAGAGTATGTTTTTCTGTGGGATTTTAATCGGCTATTGAAGAAAAATATGTATTCATTAATAAAGGTCAATATTTAATGCCATACATAAATATATTTGTTAAGGCTATAAGATGAATAATAGTTTTTAAAATATGTAAATTTTATGTATAGTTAGGCTGGTAATTCTAATTATAACAGTGATAATTTCTTCTCAATTTGGACATTATATTTGCAATCACTTAAAAAGTAATTTGAATAAGCAAAACTTCTGTTTAAGGTTTAGAAAGCCCTGAGTAAATGAATTTGGCATAAAAATCATCATATCTTGACTGAAAATCACAGAGATTATCAGTATGATTTTCTAGCAATTACATCACATGAAAGAATTGTATCAATACAAACACCAGTCATATAAAATTACATTGAAAGTCAGTTTTCTTTATTTCCAATATTAAAGATAGTAACCTTTTAGTAAATCCAAGTCAACGCTTCCTGCTAAATCTCATTATATGCTAATTACATTTTGAAATTCTTACATTAGAGCAGTGGTCAATAAATTGAGTAAACATTTAATATTATTTAGTTTTCTCTTCTAATCATTTTATTTCAATTTTCAATTTTATTTGAGAGAAAACACTGACAGCATAAAAATCAAATTCAGATACTTGTCATTGAATTCTGTTACTGAGCCTAGAGTCTTAGTACAAGCCTGAAATCCAAGTGTTCTCATATTGAAAACAAAATATTTCAAGTTCAAGATCAGGTTGAGCTACATAGAAAACCTTACCTTAAACTGCAATGGAAGTGATTTCTTGGGACATGAACATTCAGTGATACTTACTCATCAGTTATGATGCAAGGCTTACACATACTTATGAGTCATAACTGTCAATTCAATGTCATTTCATTCTCGAAGGGTTATGATAGGTTTTATTTGGTTGGTATGGTAGTTTGAATGAGAATAAAGTCCACAGGCTCCCAATATGGTTTGGGAAGGACTAGGAGGTATGGATGTATTGGAGATGGTGTCAGTTTCTTACATGAGGTATGCCTCTGGGTGTGAACACTTAGGTTTTAGAAGCTCTCATCAGGTCAGACTTGTGCTCTCTTTCTGCCTGTTTCCTGGAGATTGGGATGTAAGGCTTCTAGATAATGTTCTAGCCTCAGGTCTCCGTGCCTAGCACATTGCTTCCTAGAGTGAAAGACTAAGGTTCTCAAATTGTAAGTGAGCCCTTAATTAAATGCTTTCCTATAAAATTTTCCTTGGACATGGAGTTTTACAAGAAAAAGAGAAGAGTAACCAAGACAGTTGGTTTTTTGTTGTTGTTGTTTTATAGAAGAGGGTCTCACTTTGAAGCCCAGGGTAACATCAGTATGGAGAACTTGATGCATTAGGCTCACTTTTGTATTTGTTTGTTTGCTTGTGTTACTATAAGTTTTGTTATATATTCTCATTTATCCTGTGAATCCTATTTATTAAGTCAAATTGATAAAATTCTTATAGTCAAGAATACCTTTAAAGGGAGCATTTTTCTTTCAGACAGGAATAATTATGGGTCAGAGTTTTGACTGTGGTATGGCATCTTCCTCCCTTATTTGATGTTCTGTCTTTTTGCTGGAGGTAGACTCTATAAAATCTCTCTCCCTACTGTCGGGCATTTCATCTACGGTCCCTTCCTTTGAGTCCTTAGAATCTCTCACCTCCCAGGTATCTGGTGCATTCTGGAGGGTCTCCCTAACCTCCTACCTCCTGGAGTTGCCTGTTTCCATTCTTTCTGGCAGCACTTAGGGCTTTAGTCCTTTTCCCTCACTCAATACCAGAACAGCTTCCCCTCTCCTTCTCAACCCTCCCCACCCCCAATGCACCCCTGTTCACTTTCTCTTTCGGGTCTCTTCCTCTCTTCCTACTTGTGAGTGCTTTCTTGTCACTCCCAAGTGGGACTGAGGGGTCCTCACTTGGGTACTTTAAGCTTCTTGAAGTTTTCGAATTCTGTGGATTGTATTTTGGGTCTTCTGTTAATATTTTTGGCTAATATCCACTTATTAGTGAGTTTATACCATGTATGTTTTCTTTGGTCCTGAGTTAACTCACTCAGGATTATATTTTCTAGTTCCATTCATTTGCCTGCAAAACTAAGGATGCCCTCATTCTTAATAACTGAATCATAATCCATTGTGTAAATGAACCACATTTTCTGTATCCATTATTTTGTCATTCTGTAATGGGACATCTGAGTTGCAGGAATGGAAATAGAGGAAATGAGGTAAAGAAGGTCCAGTGACAGAAACAAAGTAGGATAAAGCTCAAGGGGAGGTCCCAGGGCCAGACACTATTACTAAGGCTAAGGAATGCTCACAAAAAGGGGCCTATCATGGCAGCACTCTGAAAGAGTCAGATGTAGATATTTTTACCCAACCAATGGACAGAAGGTGATGACCCCTGTGGTTGAACTAGGAAAAGGCTTGATGAAGCTGAGGAGGAGGGCAACCCTGTAGGAGGACCAGCAGTCTCAATTAACCTGGACCCCCAAGATCTCTCAAAACTAGACCACCAACCAGGCAGCATACATTACCCCCCAACACATATGCCACAAAGGACTGCCAAGTCTAGGTTCAGTCAGAGATGATGCACATAACCCTCAAGAGACTAGAGACCCCAGGGTGTTTAGAAGTCTGATTGTGTGGGTGGTAGGTGGTGGAGAGATCCTCATGGAGACAGAGTTGTGGGAACGAGGTATTGTATGTGGAACAGTCAAAGGATGGACTGAGAGGAGGAATAAAATCTGAAGTGTAAATAAATAAATAAGAGACAAAAAGTAAAAAGAAAAAAGGGAGCATTTTTCACTTAAGTAAAAGAACATTTTCCTTGATTTTAGAAAATGTATAAAATATAAAATAATATTCAGTTGTAGGTATAAATCTGTTCATCTGAAGTACAGCAAACCACTCTGATTAATAATATTCTATCAATGTGTCTTTCTGAGGAAGTGGCTAATCTGGTTCTTTTTAACACATGTATATCTCAAATAGACTCTCTATACTCAATAAAAGTGCCACATCAGAAATTCAATCAATTCTATATAATTAAGTGCAGGGATAGCACAGTGGAGTTTTAGAACTGTCCCAAAATGAATGAGTTTGCATATTTTAGTCTCTCACATTTTTTTTCCTTTGTGTCCTTGAAAATCACAGCTAACATTCATTTTGGTTTAAATCAATATTTAGCTGACAGCTAAATGATACACATTATCTGGAGACATTATAAAACCTCCTGCATTACATAATAGCCCCTACATACTGCACCAAGGGAATTCCAAAGAACAGATGAATCAGCAATGTCATTACAAATAGGTCTAAAGAGTATGCCAAGAGTTCTGCAGACATCCAGGTAATCTCACCAGTACTGTGTTTATATGTATGTAATATATATATATATATATATATATATATATATATATATATATATATA